>OU611924.1:5142700-5243200 GCA_914767705.2 Tenthredo notha
TTGAGGATCGGCTGATTCCAGCCCTCCTCAGGAACCCGGTATCGCCAGACCCGGCTGCTTCCAGAGGTCAGGTCGGCAAGCGACCTGGGGGCGCAACTAGACTAACAAACGGTAGGCGGTCACAAAATAGACGGCCCCCGAACCGTACAGAGAGAGAGCGCTACGCTTATGCCAAAGCGCAGGAAATATATAATAACTGTCCGAAGAAACTAGCCGAGATGGTGGCGCTAGACGATATGTCGATTCTTGAACTACGGCAAGAGAAGCCATCGGCGGGGGAAGTCGCCAGACTCTATAACGAACTCTGGGGCATAGCAGGTCCCGCAATTAGGGCTCTCTCGGCCAGGGAGCCAGTTCCGCCAGTAGACCTGGCGGACGTGCTCTCCCCCGTCACCGGGGAAGAGATCAGTTGTAAGATTAAGCGGACGGCTAGGGACACGGCTAAGGGACCTGATAATATAGCCAAAGAGCAGGTTGCCAAAAAGGGCGTTTCTACCGTCCTGGCCAAATTCTTCAACCTGCTGCTGTGCAGCTGGCATTTCCCCAGCCAGTGGCTCACGAACCGCACCACCCTGATCATGAAGCCGGGAGAGGAGCGCGGGGACGTCAGGAATTGGCGTCCCATTACAGTCAGCTTTCTCCTGAGCAGGCTATACTCTAGCATGCTTGACACCCGGCTGCGCAGAGTTATCAGTCAGTGTAACAGACAGAAGGGCTTTACCAATGAGAATGGGTGTTTGGGGAACGTCACTTTGCTGGACGAGGCCATGCGCGAGGCAAAAACGCGCTCAGGTGGCATTTTCTCAATTTTAGACGTGGCGAAAGCTTTCGACACTATTTCCCACCATGCCATCGGCGCTGCGCTGAAGAGGAAAGGCACCCCTGCGGATCTGGCGGATTATATCCAAAGGATGTATTTCGGGTGCCGAACCTCGATTACGGCCAAGAACGGAGAGAAGGTGCTGGTCCCATTAAAGAGGGCTGTAAAGCAGGGGGACCCTTTGTCCCCGCTGCTGTTCAATCTCTGTATCGAACCTCTGATAGAGGAAATTCAGGCCGATACCCTGGGAATTGAAATCGAGGGCCAGAATTTGGCGGTTTTAGCATTCGCCGACGATATAGTCCTGGTGGCGGCCGACCAAGTAGAGGCTACCAGGCAGCTGGAACTTACAGACTACTACCTCAGTAAGTTAGGTATGAGCCTGTCGTTGGGCAAATGCACGACTTTTCAAATCCAGGCGACCAACAAGTCCTGGTTTATTAAGGACCCTGGCCTATCCCTCAAAGGGGAGAAGCTGCGGATGTGTCACCCTGACAAAAGCGTGCGTTATCTGGGCGCGACGGTGGGACCTTGGCGGGGGCTCACCCGAGGCTCGGAAGTAGCGGGCGTACTTGAAGTGGTTAAGAGGGTGCAACGCCTGCCCCTCAAGCCAATGCAAAAGATTAACCTAATCATTACATACATTCTGCCGAGGTTTACGCCCGCTTTTACGATGAATCCACCAGCGCGAGGCACACTCAAGGTCCTCGACACCGACCTGCGCTCGGTGGTGAAGTCAATTTTACATCTGACTGTGTCGACAACGAGCCATTTTATTTACGCTCCGAAGAACAGCGGGGGACTAGGCTTTCCCCGGCTTGAGCGGCAAACGGCTCTGGCATTAAGAAGAGAAATGGTATTGACCAACTCAGCTTCCAGGACCCGGTGGTCCGTGCGGCAGCTAGCAGTCGCAAGAGGATCGAGTCGCTTGAGAAGGCCTCGCAAGCGGTGAGACTGCGATGGCCTGTAACCATCGAGGAGGTCCAGGCCGCTAAACTCAGCCTAAGACGTAGCGACTTGCAGGACTGGGGCCGCCTGCTGCTGGTGTTGGGGTGGAAGCGTTCCGAAATGATAAGATAGGGAACTCCTGGCTAAGTAAGCCTGGACTCCTCAAGGAGTTCCGGATACCTGACGCGATACGGCTGCGTACTAACACCTTCGGTACTCGGACAGTACTTGCCAGGGTGAACAGGAATCAAGCAGTCGATTGCCGGAGGTGTGGGGCCGAGAGAGAGACGCTGGGGCATATCTTGGGCAGTTGCCCTTATACCAAAGCCTCACGCATCCATCGACATGACGAAATTAAAAACTTTATTGCTGGGAATGGGCGTCGCGAGGTCGCATCTTAGTCAAGCCAACCATTAGGGTAGACGATAGCCTCTACAGGCCTGACCTGGTCATTAAAGACGGGGCAAAGGCTTTCATAGTCGACGTGACCGTCCGCTATGAAAACGGGGGTTATCTTGCCGAGGCAGCGGCTGAGAGGGTATGCAAGTACGACGCGATTAAACAGTCAGTTATGCGCTCATTGGAGTGCCAGGAGGTGGAGGTTATGCCAGTTGTGGTTGGCTCCCGTGGGGCGATTCCGCTAGCCACCCGCCAAACTCTCAAGAGTCTAGGCATCAACAATGAGGGAGCGACCACAATAAGCCTGTTGGCTCTCAGGTGCTCAATTGAGATAGCCAATGCCTTTCTTGACGAAACGGCGTAGGCCTGGGTAACATAGCTAGGTAACATGCATAGGTAGAAAAACGGTGCTGCCTACCACAAACCACTGGCCTGATGGATGACCCCCGACTTCAGAGCGGACGGGCAAACTGACTACGGTGTGTAGGTAATAGCCCCAAGGTGGCTTATCCACCGGGTGCGAGTCGGAAGCGGCTCCGGCTGCCCGGCGGCAGAGCAGGGAGCAGATCCCTGGCGGACGCCTTCACGTGGCTTCCCTGTTAAACCACCAGAGTGATAACCAAGATCCGCTTTCCCGAGAACACCCGCGGGAACTCTGTTAGCCTAATTTTTCCAAGCCCGGAGATTTGGCAGCCCGATTATTATAGCGGCTCGCTCAGAGTGTCTCATTCTAATATCAGTTAGTTTATTTATGTCTTGTGCCTTGACCGTCCGTCAGGCTTGAGTTTGGGATTGTTCCTATTCTTTCACTTTCTTTCTTTTATTGTTGACTTGTGCATTATTTTATTGTTTTAGACTGACATGGATAGTTCGAATCCGCAATTGTTAAATTTTGTTAAGTTTTTAGCCCACTCGGGGGTTCCCCGAGGAAGTCCGCAAATTCCCTTAGGGGATTACGCAGGAAATAGCCAAATGCCTCGTCATCTAATTACTTACTTCCCAGGTATGACCTATAAGCAGATAAGTGACGCAAGGCGCAGGATTGCCCGGAGGAGGGGCCCCTGAGCAGGCAGAGGCCGATAACCCAGCTCTACAGGACCCTAGCGTCATCGTCACGACTTCCCATGACGCTAGTATTGAACCGGAGTCGAAAAATGATATGAAATGGAACACCATAATATCGCCTCGGAGGCGGGTGGTTCAGATGTCCCAAAGGGGCCACCCGTTGCAGAGTATAATGCAAAGTCGAATGAGGGACAAAAACTAGAACAACCGCTACCCATACTGGAGAAAACCGAGCTCACTCTCACTGGCCAGCTGAAGGGCGCTATAAGTTGCCCAAATTGCTTGCTCGCGGGGATTAACGACATCTCCTCGGGCAGCAGAATGCTCGAAAAGCACTTTAGCGACAAACACCCTTCAGTCGAACTAAGCTGGCAGTGTACGAAGTGCAGCAAGGTGTCAGTCGGCGTCCACCGGTGGAGATGCCACTATGCTAGATGCCCCCTGGCCCCGTTGAAATGCCAGCAAAACCCTTCGGCTGTGGACACTGCAAGCAGTCGTTCACCTCACGTTCGGGCTTATCCACACACGAACGCCACGCCCACCCTGACGTTAGAAACACCAAACGTCAGGAGATCGCCAGTCGCCCCAAGAAAGCCGGTGGTGCTAAACTCAGGGTCTGGACGAGGGAGGAAAAAGCAGAGTTGTGGCGCCGCGAACAAGAGTTCGTCCGCGTACGCCACATTAATGTCGCTCTAGCACCCGTCTTCCCCGGAAAGACCCTCAGGCAGATTGGCGAGGCTAGAAGGATAAGGCAATCACGCGCAGCCAAAAGCGGCTCGGAGCAATCGGACTCGGAGGAGGAGGAGGTGCGTTTCTCTGTTAGCACCCCCGTTTGTACTCCCGCGGACCGCATCGAACAACTCGGGTCTGAAACCGAGTCTGAGAACCCTGAGCCTTTTGAAAGCGCACTAGAACACCACGCTGAGCACAACATCCTAGCGAGCGGCGAAACACCCTGGAGGGTCGCCCTGACTGACACCATACGAGCCAACTGTGCCGTAATAAAGTCACCGCCGCTGAAGGCGTGGACTAAACGGGTCATAGATCTTATTGAACCCGGATCAAACCCCAATCCAGATGAACTGGACAAGATCTATAAAGATCTAATTGAATATATCCAAGGTGCCAAGAACTCGCTTGATCCGGCACCTCAAACCAACTTGAACAAGAGGCCGTCCGAGCCCTCAAACCGCCGGGGTAAATCCCGGCGAGGAAACAAGGGGAAAAAACCAGACAGGTCCTAGCGCAAGGCGTACGCGTACGCTCGATGCCAAGACCTCATGGACGACGACCCAAAAAAGCTAGCCGACATGATTGTTTCGCACAACCTGGCAGTGGCCAATCATCGGCGCGCTCCACCTCGACTAGAGACGGAATTGCTGTATGGCCAGCTGTGGGGCATATCGGGACCGAACGTCGCTCCCTTTGAACGTACGGAGGGTGAAGTCCCCGTAGTTCTAGTACCTATAACCCCTGCAGCTATCGAACTTAAACTAAACAGGATCTCGAGCAAGTCGCCTGCTGGACCAGACGGCCTCAGAAAGATAGACCTGAGACGAGGCGAACTCCATGTCGCGTTCTCAGTTCTCTTCAATTTGCTCCTCCTAACGCAGCATTATCCTGCCGCATGGAGGTCAAATAGAACCACCCTCATCCCGAAAGCCGGCAAGGACCCGTCGGACGTCAAAAACTGGCGTCCGATAACAATAAGCTCGATGGTCAGCAGAGTCTTTTCGTCTCTCATTGACCTTAGAATAAGAGCAGTCCTCAAACAAACCGAACGGCAGAAGGGATTCACAGAGGAGAACGGCTGCTTTTCGAACCTGCAGCTATTGAACGCGGCTATAAAGCAAGCCAAGCAAACCGGGGGAGTGATATCCGTACTCGACGTCGCCAAAGCGTGTGACACCGTCCCGCATTCTGCCATAGGCGAATTCCTCATGCGCAAGGGCATCTCGGCCGTAGTAGCTCACTACGTTGCTGGGATGCACCAAGAATGCGTCACAAAGATCAAGACGGATGGTGGCGAGATTGATATTGAACTTAAGAGGGGAGTGAAACAGGGCGACCCCCTCTCGCCCCTACTGTTCAATCTCGTTATCGAATCGATGATCGAACGGTTGAACATCGGAACAAATGGGCTGATCGTCGAGGGTCGCAGGCTGGCAGTCCTCGCATTTGCAGACGATCTCGTCTTGCTTGCCCGTGACTCCAGCGCAGCCAAGGACCAACTCGAACTGGTCCATCGCGACCTCGGCAAGCTTGATATGCACCTGGCTATTGGGATCTGACATTCCAGCTGGCGCACTCTTGCGGCCAGATAGATGAAGCTTTTATTTCCAACGTGAACATATGCAATTGCATGTTACAAGCATTACAAGTTTATAATTTCTCACTCATTTCGGCTTAAAAAGTGAAAAATGGAAGGTGCAAGTTTTCCAGAACGTAAAGTGAGCAAAAACAGAGAGTGTTGTTGCGTAAAAAGTTGTAGCTCAAAAGCATATATACAAACACGAGTGTTAGTTTTCATCGGTTTCCGAAGCCAAATAAATATTTCGTAGACAGAGAAAATCATTTTGGAGTAAAGGAAAAGATTGATTTATTCAAGCTATGGAAAATCAATCTCAAGAAGAATCACACAACTCTGAGAATGAAGGTGTGCTCTTTGCATTTTACAAAAGAAGATTACATTCTTCCAGGTAATTAACTCTTATGATAAAAATTTAGGTTAGATGTACCTTAACAGCAATGTTTTACTCATGAGAAAATCATATCTGATTTATTATTTAGCAATTCTCTCGTATAATGAGATAAGTAACTGAAACGAATTTTCTTTATTATTAAAAATTCCAGATGCTATAGCCAAACGGAGAGTTTTGAAGAAAAACGCCGTTCCTACATGTAATCTTCCAAAAACTTATGATAAGAAAAAGAATTTGAAAGCAGACCAAGCACGTTTAGAGAGAAGAATGAAACGAGACTTTAAATCTGATACTTTGGTGGATACTCAAGATATCAAAAAAGATGGTCCATCAAACGACGCAGGATTCAACCAAAATGTTTTCGCAGATAGCAGCCAGTCTCGGTTTCTTGAAGAAACTCTTCCGATGGAAGTTTCAAATGTAGTATCGATGGTGAATGCTGAAACTCAAACGGATGAAAGACATAGAGTCACTGAGCCTAGTATCAAGAAATTCAAGGATTTTGAACTGCAAGTAAATACTTTGAATCAGAGAAGACGAAGTTTTGTAGATTCGATTGAATCGGATGCTGAATTGAGTACTGCTACTGGCATAGAATCATTTGAAATTTTAGATACGATTGTGAAAATGGTTAAGCATGTGTACGGTGATAAATATGAAGGATCAAATATAAAAGCAAACACGAGAGATAGAGTGATAATGGTATTTACAAAATTAAAACAGAATTTATCATATAGTCTATTAGCGATGATGTTCAATACGTATACAGCAAAGCACTTCCAACGAGTATTCGAAGAAACCATAAAAGTATTAAGCAGTGTATTAAAATCAGTGATTCCATGGCCATCGAAAGATGAAATTCTGAGTAATCTTCCAAAATGTTTCAAAGGATTTGAAGGCACCAGAGTAGTATTAGATTGCACAGAAGTTTATATTCAACAACCTAAAGAAGTTTGTTGTCAAGTTGCAACATACTCGCACTATAAGAGTCATGTCACTGCTAAGATCATGACTGGTGTTTCACCATCCGGAACTATTACATTTTTGAGTAGGGTGTATGGTGGCAGAGTAAGTGATTCAATGATTTTCGAACAAAGTGATCTGTTTAAACTTTTGGAGCCAGGTGATGCAATTATGGTTGATCGAGGTTTCCTCATTGATCAACACTGTGAGATTAACCGCTGGAAATGCATAAGACCACCATTTTTGAAAGACAAAAAGCAATTTTCCAAAGAAGAGTCTAATCTAACTTCAAAAATTGCTTCAGCTAGGGTTCATATTGAACGCTCAAATCAAAGAATTGAAACATTCAAAATTGTTGGATCCGTGTTACCTGGAAATTTATTGGTATTGTTAGAAGACATTTTTACAGTAATTTGTGGTACGATTAATATGTCTTCACCGATTTTAAAAGATGACAAGTTCATGGAAGATTAAGTGAAATGTTATGGTTTTCCATTGAATGAATGTATACTACGAAATATCAGTTTTTCATAAAATTTTGTAAATTTTTTTGCACATCATGTTTTTTCCAGAAATAAATAAATATCGATTAATAAAAATATTTATAGAGTTGGATAAAGAATCACCAATAAAAAGTTTTGAAGAATAATATGTATTGATAAATTGCACGTCACAACTGGTACATTATAAACTTTTTACATAGATATCCCTAAATTATTAGTTTGATATGACTCTTGAACAATGACATTGAAGTCTGCATCGTTGGAACGCAACGAAATAGCGAAAATAATAATTCAGATATATTTATTTAGCAAAAATGATCCTGCTATATGTTTGAGAAGTGAAAACGACTAGAAATAACTTGAAAATGTTAATAAACCTAGTAGGATCATTTTTATGCTATGTATGTTTCTTTTAAATTTACGTTGAATTTCATTGCGTTCCAACGATGCAAGCTTCAATGTCGTCTTGAACAAATACTGTGGATTCATGACAAGATATTTTTATTAAGTATATCACAGCTTAGGATCACTCTTTGGAATACTTTTTTTTAGTACGATTTCTTAAAACTATGCAATAAACTTTACTAAACTAATTTGTACTGTTCTCTTTATCAGAATGATACCACATAACCTGGAATTGTCATTTTTTTTCGTGTCATCATTCTTCACACGTTTTTTTAAAACACAAATAGTGTAACATTGTAGTAAAATAAATCTTTTTCAATGCAGTTAACATATTCATAATGAAAGGTCCATCAATTTCTCATCAAAACTAGAATATACAACGAAATCTGCGTATTTAACATTTAACACAGCCATTCCTAGTTGTACCTGGCCATAGTACCTGTGTTTTTTCCGTAGTACAATGTTCTCTCCATCTGTAGTGAAGAAAGTTTTCATTTGTTCATCAACAGTTTGCTGAATACCTGCTTTCTTTCCTACAACTGGACACTTGATTTCAAGAACACCTGAAGGTTTTCCATCACTAAAAATCACACCATCAGGAGAGTACGCCAACCATGGATTTTGATTAGATACAATCAAACCAGTTTCAACGACAGTCTTTTTGGTGAAATTGACATAAGCTTTTCGAGCCTCGTCTTCCGTTATTTTTCCATACTCTGTGTACTCAGTCTTAAAATCTTTTGGAGTAAATGTATCTTTACATTTTTTATCCCAATTTGGATTCTTATTTCTTGTGTATGTGAAGATTCCATAACAAATTGATCCTGTTATTCTCTTTCTTCTTTCAGTTTGCCACGAGTCATAAAAATTCTTGGTATTCTCGCACATTTGAATGGAATCTCCATTTAGATTTTGCAGTGTACCCTTACAACATTCTCCAGTCAGTTGGAAAGGAAGATCTTGAATTATCTTCATCAATTCACTGTTTTGATTTTGAAAAATTAGTTCAAAAGCAGTTTTTTCTCTGTCCGATACTTTAGTTTTCACTTGTACAGCTTTCAAACTATGTCTTTTTGACCTACAGCACAAATAATAGTAGTTTTTGTATCAAGGGCGTAAAATGGGGTTTTACGCCTCGAGTAGTGATCGCCGCGCACGAGGGACGGCGAAGCCGGCCCGAGTGTTGCGTGATCACTACGAGGGCGTAAATCCTACGCCCGAGATGCAAACATTATTTTTTGATGCAGCGGGCGGAAAATTTGTAGAAAATTCTTGCAATATATACGAATAATACAAATAATAATCATACACCGATCAGTACAATGTTTCGTGTGGCTATGGGTTGTAGCAAGCAGGTTCAGGGGCGGGGGTCCAGGGGCGCAGCCCCTGGTGGGGGTGCAGGGGGCGAAGCCCCCGCCGGGGGGTGGGGGGGCGGAGCCCCCCCTT
This sequence comes from Tenthredo notha, assembly GCA_914767705.2. Lineage (NCBI taxonomy): Eukaryota > Metazoa > Arthropoda > Insecta > Hymenoptera > Tenthredinidae > Tenthredo > Tenthredo notha. The sequence goes on from OU611924.1 coordinate 5,151,952, forward strand.
AACTCGAAACAAATATTATTAAAATTGAAATAGAAAAAAATTAATTTATGGCAGCATAATCGAAATTATCGTCTTGCATTCATTCTACATCAGTGTTCTAAATTATCATCATTAACAATTAATATAATAAATGAGCGTTAATTACTTTTTTTCACTTTCATATATAGATTGATAATAAAAAAAAAACTCCATTTCATAAAACCAAATTACGAAATTCTATGTTATGGGTACGTATTTCGATTTGAAATAAATTCTGTGCAGCGTAGTTTTGTGTAGTATCACTCCCAAACTATTCGTTTCAGTGAAAAATGATGATTTCCGGAAACTTTTATTTCACGCCCCCGGAGGCGTGAAACTGGCATTTTACGCCCGCAAAACGAGGCGTAAAATGCCTATTTTACGCCCACTGCATCAAAAATTTCATTACGTTACTACAGTAGTCGATAGATTTTATAATAAACTATAATATTATGAGACATTTTTGAAATAACATACTTATCTCTGGCAATAGCTGATTTTTCAAGATTACTACAAGCCATAGAATGTAAATCTACCAATTCATTGGTATTCAATTCCTTCAGAAAGCTCCTTCGTTTTTTCTTTCCTCGATTATCCTGGATGTTGTGATTTTCATCGATGCTTGTTTTTTCATGTTCTTGCTTCTTCATATTCGCATAGCAATTGTGAAACATCAAAGGTGCAGGTTCAAAATTAACCATAGCCTCCTGGAATGACTTCTTCCATGCGCATTTTTTGTCAGTACAAGATAGGACTTCTAAAGCTTCTTCTCTTCTGTTAATCAATAATAATCAATATTTCACAAACAATTATTTTGATTGTATGCTGAGTATGTTTAGATTTTTTATTTTAGAGGTTAACTTACTTTTCAAGATATATGAGAACTGACAGAATGTGTTTACACTTTCCATCGAGCCCAGCAGCACATGAACAATTACAGCATAAAATTTCTCCTCGATCTGTAAACTCTCCATCAATTTGATGCGGTTTTTCTTTCAAATGGGAAACAGATAGGCAAAAAGCGGTAAAGTTGACGATACCGGGCCTCGACTTCTCTTCATTTTTCCCACATTGAATCATAAATTTCGACCTCTCCAACCTATCACCTTCTTTGTATTTCCTCTGGAGTAAGTTTTCACCCGCATATCGCTTGACACTTTCACTTGAAATTAACATTATTCTGAAAATACTCTCATATCTCCTATCTAACACGTGTTAAATGTTGTTTTTGCGGCGCCATGTTTTGACGTCATCACCTAGGCTCCGCCTCCATGTCAGATCCCAATAACAAAATGCTCAACCTTTGAGTACATACCTGCGGGAAAGACGTGGTACGTCAAAGACCCGCAGATTGATCTCGAGGGCGAACCCGTACCCTATGCCAAACCTGAAGAAGCTTTCAAGTACTTGGGGATAAGAATAACCCCTTGGAAAGGGCTTCTGCATGGCTTCGAGATTGAAACCTTCAAGGGGATTATAGAACGCACCAACGTGCTCCCCCTCAAGCCTATGTAAAAAATTGATCTCCTGACAAAATATCTTCTTCTGAGATATACATACGGGCTGATAACTAGCCCCCCGGCCCGAACCAACCTGGCCAGGATCGATCAGGAGATCCGAACTCAGGTTAAAAGCATTTTGAAGCTGCCTAACTCGGTGAGCAACAGTTTTCTGTACTCACCAAGGCGCCACGGGGGTGTCGGCATACCCGAAATTGAATCCTGCGTTCTAATCGCGGCTCTGCGAAACGGCATTAAAGCCATGAACAACCCTGACCCTGTGTTAGGTGCTGTTATCGAAACATCTACTGCCCAGAAGAAGCTGTCTGGGTACGCAAGCGCTCTCGGCCTACCATGGCCCGCCGACCTAAAGGACGTCGATGCGTGCAAGCGCCAAATTAGGCGTAGTCACCTCGACCGACTTTCGAAACAGGTCTGGCAGGGCCAGGGCGCCGACGACTTCGCACAGCTGCTAGCTAGCAACGCCTGACTGAACGATTCATCCCTGCTGACGCCATCGCGAGTAGTCGACGCCATGAGACTTAGAACCAACACCATGGTGTCGAAAGCATGGCTTAAGCGGATGGATAACCCCAGCCTTGACGCATCCTGCCGAAAATGCAAGCAGCAGGATGAAACTTTGGGTCACATACTCGGCAAATGCCAATTTACCAAACCTGATAGAATCCGACGCCACGACCGGGTCAAAGATTTCTTGAAGGACAAACTTGGCAAGGAGCATGCAGTTCTGTATGAACAAGAAGTAGTGTGGTAGGCGGGAAGAAGTACAAGCCCGACCTCGTCATTCACTCGAATGAGGTCGGCGCCCTGGTGCTCGATGTTACCGTAAGGTACGAAAACCGGGACTTCCTGGCCGCCGCCGCTGCGGAAAAACAAATTAGCAGACGCTCGGTGTTCGAACCGCAGGAGTAGTGCCCATTGTACTCGGCTCCAGGGGCGCGATACCTCGAACGACCTGGATGGAACTCAGGGGGCTCGGCCTCTCAAAACGGGAATGCTCTTTGCTTTCCGTTATGACTTTGAACGACTCCATTGAAATTCTAAATGAATTCATGGATAGCTGAGCTCCTGAACCCAACACCCGGGACCGCCACCTGGAGTCAAACCCGGCTAATCTTAAGCCTGAACGAACGATCTATTACGTTGCCTAATAATAATAATCAATAGACTGTGCTAAGCACGTTGAACGATCTATACATTGTTATTATTATATTTTTATTTATTTATTTATTTACATATTTATTTACTCGAACACGGCCAAATGCCGATGAACCACTCGAACGACGGACTTGGTACCCTGATTCGAATAACCATAGGCCAAGTCCGCGAAGCCCTTGAGACACACAGGGTCGACAGCGAGGCAGCACTAACATCAGTGGCATGCTCAAAGCCTCTACCCCTGTCTCAAGGTGCGAGTCGTACGGCGGGTCGTAGACCCTGCCACGGCGGCGGAGCCAGTCGCTACTGCGAAACTGGGACGGCCGCCTCCACGTGGTTTTCCCTGGCAGCACTAAGTGCGACCAAAGGCCGTCTTTCTGCAAAACAACTGCAGAACTCCGCTCCACCAATTTTTCCAAGCCCTCAGGGCCCAAGCAGTGGTAGCGCACACTCGAACTGATCTATTAACCATTGTTAGAACCTTTACAGTTGTTAAGTTTTGTCCACTATGGGAGACTGTATCCCTAGGAAATCCGCACCTTGCTTTCGAACCCGGGCAAGGTAGCGCAGGATGTAGCCAAATGCCTCGTCATCTAATTACTTACTTCTCAGGTATGACCTATAAGCAGATAAGTGACGCAAGGCGCAGGATTTCCCGGAGGAGGGCCCCTGAGCAGGCAGAGGCCGATAACCCAGCTCTCCCTCCTCCAGTACTGGAAGAAGTCGGAGAGCTAGCGGAGGCTCTGCCCTTGGAACGAGAGGAGGCTGGTTTTCCAGCGCACCTCGATTTAGAACACGAAAGGGAACCCGGACTTGAACTAGAGGAAGCTGCAGACGCAGCGCGCCTCAGCATTGAACCAGACTTTACATCCGGACTTGAAGCAGGGGAGGCTGCAGAAGCAGCGCACCCCGAGATATTAGCTGCAACACCTAAACGACCGATGGAGGAAGCCTGGAAAGGCCGACTCCTTAATGCGGTTAAGGCCTATGGAGCGTGCCCCGAACGCTGGACCGGTTGGATGACAAGCCTACAGGAGAAAGTCAATGATGGAAATCCCAACGGGAATAACATCGACTTCCTATATGGTGAGTTCCTTCGTGTTCTCAAGACGGGTACTAACTTGAACCAAAACCCTAAGCCTAGGCCCAACCGGTCGGCAGCTAGAGGTCATAACCCGAACGCGACCAGAGGGAGGAAGGGACCAAGCAGAAGCAGGCATCGGCCGGCAAATCGAACAACCCGGCGGGCCCATGCCTTTGCAAGATGCCAGGACCTCATGAACAACGCCCCTAAAAAGCTGGCAGACATAGTCGTTGCTAACGACCTGTCGCTGCTCCACTTGCGTAGGGCTCCTCCCACGACGATACCAAGCGCCTGTACGACCACCTGTGGGGCGCGGCCGGTCCTGATGTTCCCCCCTTTGAACGAACTGGGGACGAAGTCCCTATCGGGGACATCTTGAGGCCGGTTTCGATCACAGAGATAGAACGAAGGGTCAGCAAGATTGCTGGCTCGTCAGCAGCCGGACCAGATGGGGTAACCAAGGGTGACCTGGCTAAGCCAGGCACTTGTGCCGCGCTGGCGGCGCTCCTCAATTTGATTCTCTGGGCCCAACACTACCCGGCCGCATGGAGAGTCAATCGAACAACGTTGATCCCCAAAGTCGGTAAGGACCTGACTGATGTTAAGAACTGGCGGCCGATTACGGTCAGCTCGATGGTCAGCCGAATTTTTCCCGGCGTGACCGATCGGAGACTTCGATCAGTCCTTAAGCAGTCCGAACGACAGAAGGGTTTCACTGAGAAGAATGGTTGCTATTCGAACATCCATCTTTTGAACGCTGCTTTAAAAAGATCTAAAGTGGCTGGTGGAATGATTACGGTACTTGATGTGTCCAAAGCATTTGACACCGTTCCACACTCTGCCATCAGCCAGTGCTTGTTGCGAAAAGGCATCCCGACCCTAGTGGCCAACTACGTCGCTGAGATGTATCGTAACTGCCAGACCAAGATCAAAACGGCCGAGAGCGAGGTGAATATTGAACTAAAGAGAGGAGTTTAGCAGGTTGATCTCCTGCCTCCTCTCATTTTCAACCTCGCCATTGAACCAATCCTGGATAAACTTCAAGAAAGCGCCTTGGGCATCGAACTAGCGGGGCAGAACCTGTCGGTTCTGGCCTTCGCGGACGATCTCGTCCTACTGTCCAAGTGTGCCAAGGACGTAGCGACGCAAATCCGGCTGGTCAACGACAGTCTAAACAGCTTTGACATGAGCCTCTCGATCGACAAGTGCCTCTGGTTCCAGTATCGCCCTTCGGGCAAGACCTGGTATGTGAGGGACCCGAAGATCACCATTGGCGAAACCAGGGTGCCTTATGCGGAGCCAGAGGTTGCCTTCAAATACCTCGGGGTGAAGATCTCCCCTTGGAGAGGACTCCTTCGTGGCTTTGAGACGGAGACGTTCAGGGAAATTATCGAACGAGCGAAAGAATTTCCCTTGAAGCCAATGCAGAAGTTGGAGCTTCTAACGAACTACCTCTTCCCACGCTTCACATACGGACTCATCTCGAGCCCCCCGCCCAGGGTGCCTTGGCTGGAACTGACCAGCTCATTCGAACGGAAGCCAAACATATCCTCCACCTCCCAGTGAATTTCTCTACTCGCCGAGGCGTGTTGGGGGGCTGGGATTGTTACAGCTCGAGAAAATGGTGCCTATCGCTGCCCTCAGGAATGGTGTCAAGGCCCTCGAATCTGATGACCCAATCGTAGCCGCCACATTCGAACAACCAGCGGCCAACAGGTTACGTGAGTACGCTAAAGCTCTCGGCGTACCCTGGCCGCTCACCTTAGCCGAACTGGACGAGTTCAAGACTCAGACCCGCCGCCAATATCAGATTAGGTGGGCGGAACAAGTTTGGCAGGGCCAGGGAGTCCGTGACTTTGGCGAGCATCCTGTGAGCAATCAGTGGCTCTGGAGAGGGGATCTCCTTACACCCTCTCGTGTGACTGATGCCATCAGACTTAGAACGAACCTCACCCCCACACGCGCAGCGATAAAGTGATTCGAGCCTCAGCTTGACGCAACCTGTCGTAGATGCAAAAATGGGAAGAAAACACTCGGACATATCTTGGGCCTGTGCCCAGAGACCAAGGCCATGAGAATAAGGCGCCATGACGAGATCAAGGAGCTACTCCGTGATCGTCTAGGTAGAAACGGTAACGCTATTCTCTGTGAGCAGGATGTGCTGATCGGTCACGAGATTGAAACCCGACCTCGATATTAAAACCCGTGATGGCACTATCCTGGTTTTAGACGTAACAGTCCGATACGAAAACAAGGACTTCCATGAGAAGATCCCCAAGTACCAGCCCGTGGTCGCCCACTTAGTTGGCGAATTGAACGAAAACCGCGGAAAAGTGGTACCTATTGTGGTAGGATCCAGGGGTGCCATACCACGTCAGACCATCTTGGCGTTGAAGGAACTTGGGGTCCGCAGAAGTGACTGGCTCGCTATCTCGCTGATCGCCCTTAGAAGTTCCATTGAAATGGTTGGACTCTTTATGGATGCCTGACCACTGATGCGTAGGTCGGACTTGTGGAATTTATTGATTTGTAAATTTTACCTTTTAGATGTCCGTCTCTGCATTTTATATTTCGATATTTTATCGATATTTCATATTTTATATATTTTATCGGTATGCTATCGGTGTTTTACTGATATTTTATCCGATGGCAGTTCAACTGCCAATCTCGATTGCTCTGCCTTGAACGACCGTACTCTTTACATACGGAAGCGGACTCTCGAGTTTTTTTTAAGTGCTTGACGCTAGCAAGTACTCTCGCTAAGCCGGCTTTTATCGGTTTTTGAATGGAGAGGTCTGCCAAGACGTTCTTTTAACCTTGTGTATGTCCTCCTTCGAATTTTTTACTATTTTCAGCCCGCTTCCCTTTGAATGTGGCCGAAATGACATGCCGGGAGATCCCTCCGCGAGGGAGTGGGCGTGTTGAGCACCACCACAACGCTTATACGAAGTCTGGTGGCCTATAGCAAGCGGTGCAAGTCTTACGGCGCACAGTGTGTGGCCACGGCAGCAGAGCCGCCAACATCAATTAATGTTGGCGGGGCGGGCACCTCCACTTGGTATCCCTGGACACCAGTAGGTGACTTTCTTCGTAGTTCTTTCTTACTTTCATCGTAGACTCTGTTCGGCTAATTTTTGCGAGCCCGAGTGGCGAACGCAGGTCTTCTGCACTCGAAAGCATTTTACCATTGTTAAGTTTTATCTACCATGGGAGATTTCCCTGGGAAGTATGCCCACCTATTCAGGAAGCGGCACAGGATATAGCCAAATGCCTCGTCATCTAATTAGCGACGCGCATGAATGGATTAACGAGATTCCCACTGTCCCTATCTACTATCTAGCGAAACCACTGCCAAGGGAACGGGCTTGGAAAAATTAGCGGGGAAAGAAGACCCTGTTGAGCTTGACTCTAGTCTGGCACTGTAAGGAGTCATGAGAGGTGTAGCATAAGTGGGAGATGGTAACATCGCCGGTGAAATACCACTACTTTCATCGTTTCTTTACTTACTCGGTTAGGCGGAGCGCGTGCGTCGAGGACATTCGTCCCGGCTGTCACGGTGTTCTAGAGCCAAGCGTGTAAGAGTGGCGTGAGGCTTCGGCCGATCGCCGATCATACTCCCGCGTGATCCGATTCGAGGACACTGCCAGGCGGGGAGTTTGTGTTGAAATATATGCAATAAAGCTGGGAAATAGTTCAATACGCCTGCAGGGACTTTCTAGCTTTATAAGTCCCTAGTTGTGGCTAAGTACCTTTTTGCTATAGATGGCGTACCATGCCTGTTTTATGTCTATCTCTTCCTCTTCCTGTATGAACCGGCAATGTGATCGGTTGATAGTCAAAGTTGTAACGAGTTCTCAATTTTATATAATAGTTAAATAAATCTTGTGTGTTGGAACTAACCCTGTGGTTTAATATTACTGGCCTCAATCCCTATAACCACAACAGGTTATGGGCCCAGTCATTGCAGATTGTAAAGATATTCGCGGATTCTACTTTGAGGCTAGGTTACGGTGCGAAAACGCCGGGCAGTGAAGTGTAAGGGAAGTTGTTTGTACCGATAGAAACTACTCCAAGAGGAAGCTATGGAGAAGGTGTACGTCAACACGGGGGTAAAACTCGAAGGAAGCAACAATTGGAGTATTTGGAAATTCCAGATAAAAGTTATATTACAGGCCATGGGGCTGTTTGGTCTGGTTGAGGGCAGCGTGCCAAAACCGGCACTAGGTGCGGATGGATATGCCGACTGGATCACTAAGGACCGCAAAGCCCAGGGAATCCTGGTGACGCACCTACACGAAAAGGCTATGGTGCACGTAATTAGCACTAGCTCAGCTGCGGAAATGTGGAACAAACTCTTATCCATATATGAGAGGAAGTCGTCGACAAGTTTACATCTAGAGCAACAACGGTTCTTTTCACTGAAGTGTGAAGGTGACGAAATATCAATTTTCTTTTCAAGGCTTGAAGAAATACGAGCAAAGATAGTCCAACTGGGAGGAACGATCTCCGACCAGATGGAAATGACGAAGGTGCTTAATTCGTTACCGGAGAAATATAGTTATTTTGTCGCAGCTTGGGAGTCGATACCAGTGGAGTCACAAAGTATCGATGAGTTGACGGCAAGGCTCTTAATTAAGGAAGAACGGGCGACGGAGAAGAACATAGCGGTAAAGACGGAAACGTCGGTAGCGTGGGCAAGTAATAGTTCGCCAAATTCAGCGAAGTGTTACGGCTGTGGAAAAGAAGGACACTTCAAGCGCGACTGTAAGTCAACGAAAGGGCCAGGTGCCTATTGTAAGAAGCCCGGACATCGTATTAGCAAGTGTAGGATTCGAATACATAAACAAAAGCTTGAGGAGAAAAACAATTCTCAGGGTCAGTCTACCAGTGAAGACGCTAACGCATACATAGCGGAATTGAAGAGAGACAATAGTTGGCTAGTAGATACAGGAGCGAGTGAGCACATGTGTCACCTAAAAACAATGTTTGCAACCTATCCAGAATCGAAGAACTTTAAAAAAGTGATAATAGGTGATGGAACTGAGCTTGATGCAATCGGTTGTGGAATGGTTAAAGTAAAAGTTTATGATGGAGCTAAGTGATTAGACACAACTCTAAATAATGTGTTGTATGTTCCTCAGATGTCAGTAAACTTGTTCTCAGTGCGAAGCGTAACCGACCGAGGTTATCAGGTGATGTTCAGAAACGAAAGATGCAGCATTGTGAAAGACGGTAAAGTGACAGGTGTGGGGTACAGAAATCAAAAGCTGTACACCATGAGTTTCAGGGAAAGTGAGTGCGCGGCAGTGGGTCATGTCAAGGACGACTTATCAGTGTGGCATGAGCGGTTCGTTCACCAGAACTCAAATCACGTGAAACAAGTATTGAACAGAAATAACATACCGTACAATGACAGTAACGGGAGGTGCGACGGGTGTGCAAAAGGTGAAATGCACCGATCTTCTTTTAATTCGAGTAAAACCGTCATATCGCGAACGTGTGAGTTAATACATATGGACGTGTGTGGTCCTATGGAGGTAGAGTCGTTAGGAGGCTCGAAGTATTTCTTGCAGATAAAGGACGACTATTCAGGCTATGGAGTTGTCTACTGTATAAAGAAGAAATCTGAGGTAGTTGAAAATGTAAGACGCTATCTAAACCTGGCACAACAGGATACCGGAAATCAAGTGAAGGTCATACGCTCGGACAATGGAACAGAGTTCGTGAACCGGGAGATGAAGAAGATGTTAGAGGAACGGGGAATACGCCACCAGACGACGGTAGTGTATACACCTCAACAGAACGGTAAGAGCGAACGGGAAAACCGTACTATCGTAGAGGCTGCGAGGTCAATGCTGATGGCTAAGCATCTAGAAAAACCATTGTGGGCAGAAGCAGTCACAGCAGCAGCATATGTTATAAATAGAACCGGACCGAGTAAAATACCAGGAAAAACGCCATACGAATTGTGGTTTAGAAAAAGGTATGACATTCCTAATTTGAAGATTTTTGGCTCAAAAGCAGATGTCCATATCCTAGATCAACGAAGGCTCAAATGGGATCCAAAGAGTAAGGAAGTACTGTTTGTTGGATATGGAGAAAATACAAAAGGGTACAGGGTGTACTCTCCAGCAACAGGTACGGTGGAAATTAAGAGGGATGTATTTTGGCCAGAGCAGCAGCAACTCTTATAGGAAGAGCGGGTTATTCTATTGGATCACTCTGAGGACGATGAAGAACGACGCAACAGTCAAGACGAGGACGATGAGGAACAAGAGGATCAATCAGATCGTCAATCAGGAAGCAGTGTGTTTAAAGAGTGTCGTGATGAGTTAAGTGACCTCAGTGATTCAAGTGATTCGCAAGTAGATTTAAATGCCACGATTGTACGCAAGCCAGGAAAGCGAAAAATTGTAAAACCTCAAAGATATACTGATTATGAAACAGGTTATCTTAGTATACTTAACGAACCTACCACTTACGAAGATGCAGTTCGAAGCATTCATGCTGATGAGTGGAAGAATGCTATGAATAGAGAATTAGAGGTATTGCGTGCAAACAAAACATGGACGGTCGTAAAAATGCCTGAAAATAAAGAAATAATTGATAGTAAATGGGTATACCGTGACTTTTCGTGGACGGTGAACGCTAGGGGTACCAACCTAAAACTCGCTCGGACTAGTGAGATTGCGTTCAACCATACCCTGTTCAAGCTAACTTTATTCGGTACGAACTCGAGAATAGCGCGCGTAAAATTTGAAGGTTGGAAGCATTTCGTTAGACGAAATGGAACGGAAGGACAAGTACAACGAATTCTGCCTGTGCAGGAATTATTCTGCGAATATTAACCGATCAATGTGATTTCGATATCAGGCGCTTTATTCAAGAAGATTAGTGAATCATGTGAATAAATGGAGTTGCGGGAAAATTGGATCAGGTAAGGAAGTTAATTTAGTCAAATGATAAAAAAAATTTATTAACTAATGTCAGGTTTGAGTAGTAATCAATTTATTATGAATCAAGCAATTTTCCAGATGTTTTTGTTGAATCGTTGGAACAAGAAAATGATTACTAATTACATTATAAAAAATTACGGCACATCAGTAATTCGTATTACATGCTGCGGTAGTTCAACAACGAATACTGAATAATGAATAAACTCTTCGGATTGAAGAAATGGATTACTGACAAATTGTTCAATAGTGATAAATCAAAGAGGATCGATTCCCTGACGATTGTGTTAGCCATTTCCAACATCAGGGCTGAGTCTGGAACAAAAAAGTGAGAATCGATAAACACCATGGCATTAGAGGTTGAAATCAACTTTGAATCAAGGCGTTCGACAAACCTCATTGTTGAGTCAGCCTCGAGGTGTATCGTCGAGGTTCATCGAGGGCCTTGGTTTATTCTCGTCGAGGTATTTAACTCCAAGAACCTGCTTAGCTGTGGCTTGATTGTGACGTTGAGGCTCATCGAGGGACTCAACTCCAGAAACCTGCTTCGCTGCGGCTTTATTGTGTCGTTGAAGCTTATCGAAAGAATCAACTCTAGAAACCTGCTTTGCTGCGACTTGATTGTGTCGTCAAGGCTCATCGAGGGACTCAACTCCAGAAACCTGCTTCGCTGCGGCTTTATTGTGTCGTTGAAGCTTATCGAAAGAATCAACTCTAGAAACCTGCTTTGCTGCGACTTGATTGTGTCGTCAAGGCTCATCGAGGGACTCAACTCCAGAAACCTGCTTCGCTGCGGCTTGATTGTGTCGTTGAGGCTTATCGAGGGACTCAACTCTAGAAAGCTGCTTCGCTATAGCTTGAGTCAGCCTTAGCGGGTATCGTCGTGGCTCATTAAGAGACCCTTACCAGTGCTCCTGGTACTCTTCACCGGCTTTGGGTCACTGTAGCTCGGAGTATGGATGTTACAGTGTCGTGGAAATTACAATGTCGAGGAACGACCTAATATGATTCCTGGCTCAACGTGCTCGACGTCTGAGAAGGTGCTCAAAATGCAGGCCTTCTGCCGCACTACAATAACCCAAGCGGTCGTAAAAAGCGCGATTCATGTTTCGGATTTTTTCGGGATCCATGTTGTCCAGGATCTCAGTAACTCTGCCTTGCAGCTGCTGAATGCCTTCCATACGGCTTCCAGCGTATAGCCTGTTTTTCAGGTAACTCCACAAGGAATAGTCGAGTGGTGTCAGATCCGGCGAACGTGGAGGCCACTGTATTGGACCGCCTCTACCGATCCATCGTTCCGGAAACTCTTGGTTGAGGAACGCTCTCACAGCAAGAGTGAAATGTGGTGGAGCACCGTCTTGCTGGAACCAGATTCGTGGACCCTGCAAAAAATTAGTGATAGTACGTGACTAGGCTTTATGAAATACAAAAGTTACTTATGGTACTCATACTCACAAAGCCTTCGATGGCTCTCAACGCAGGCACTATCTCCTCACGAAGCAGCCGGAGGTATTCGGCGCCATTCAGATTTCCTCGAATGAAGAAAGGCCCGATCAATGTATCGCCAATCATACCAACCCACACATTTATTTTCTGTGGGTACTGGGTACCGGTCTCCAATACCTCGGTTGGCGGTTCCTGAGCCCAAGTCCGATTATTTTGCCGATTGGGGGCACCGACTAATTGAATAGTGCACTCATCGGAGAAACAAATTCGATCGATTAGCCCTGGATCCGCATTCAAGCGATCGATCATGCGCTCGCAAAAGACCATCCGCTGTTCATCATCATTCGCCTGCAACTCCTGATGTTCTTGAAGCTTGTAGGCTCTGTAGTGTTGAGACCGCAGTGTCTTGTACACAGAACTCATTGACACTTGAAGTTCTTGAGAAACTCTTGACAACGGCTTCTTACCATGTGCCTCAACCACGGCCAAGAAAATATTGAGCTTCATCTCTGTGAACATTTTATTGGAATTCGAAATATTCGTTCTCTTTCTTTTTACATACTCACCATTTTAATTAAAATTACCTTCAGAAAGTCTTCGATTCTGGTAAATTGTCTTGGGCTTCTTCGCCGGATCGACATTTCCCGTATCTTCAAAACCTTTGACGATTTTATGGACCGTTGCGAGTGACGGAATCGGTCGATTTGGGTAGATTCCAGCAAAATGACCCACGATATGCCGATAGCTCATACCTTGCCAATGTTGCTTTACCATTTCTATTCTCTCGGGAACCGTGTAAATAGATCGAGGCATCGCGAACACCTTGCTAACTTTTTTTAAAACTACGAAAGTTTTTGACTATAAACTATTACTAATTGCTACACAATGTTTGTTCACTAAACCTATTCAATATTGTTCACTAAGCCTATTCGATATTGTTCACTAAGCCTATTCAATATGTTCACTTCACGAAAGTTTGTGATGAAAATATTAAAAATATGAATATTAAAAAGATATAAATATTAAAAATCACTTTTCGCACTTATCACGCCGCGAAAGTGTGTGATAAGGAAAAAATAAAAAACGGAAACTTTTGATAATATCGATTTTTTTCAACAAAAATCGTAATAAATCGGATAATTGTTCGGTTCGCACTCAAAATTCACACTAATAAGAGATAATGGCGCAAGGTGGGATGGGGGAACCTAGGGGTCGTCCAAAACCAAGAAGAAGGATAGTGCCATGATTGGCCAAAGGCCGATCGCCGCGGCCAATCGTTTCAAATTTTTCGCTCATTTTACGAAGCGCGAAAATAATGATAGTTAGTCTATCAACCGACAGTTAGCCAAGGCCCTGATTGGTTGCAGAGATCGGCCTACAGCCAATCATAGCACTAATCCCTCTCCTCTGTTTCCAGCAGCCCGTGGGTTTTCCCGAGTTAAATACCTCGCCAAAGTTCTTTATCAGTCCGAGTGTTAGGTTTGAATCGAAGAATAGAAAACATTGTCACTATCGCTAACTTTCGTAAGACGAAAAAAAGTAAGTAGGCCGTCAAGATGCCACGAGCTGTTTGCACAGTTCTGGAAAAGACTGAAATCGCGAGGGAACATTTTGAAGGCATGAGCTATCGGCAAAAGGTTGAAAAATCCGAAGATAGGGGAAATGTTTATCGAGGAGCGCCAAGACATCATAACTGTATCGACGACTATTGGAAACCATCAGGTAATTTTAATTCCATAAAATGACAAGAGTAGCAGAAAAAAAAAATTTCTGAAGGCGAAACAAATGTTCACACAGAATATTTCCTCGACTTGAGTGGAGGCCTGTGACTCAGACTGCCAACAAGCGTCGACTGCTGCCGAGAGTCCCTTGGAATTCAGCGCTACACGCAGCAGTGACCCTAGGCCGGTGGAGAGTACGAAGAGCGTTAGCAAGAGTCCTTCAATTAACCTCGATGATACGTTTAAACCGCAGCGCAGCAGTTTGCTGGAGTTGAGTCCCTCGATGAGCTTCGACGATACACACCTAGGCTGACTCAAGCTACAGCGAAGCAAGTTTCTGCAGTTGAGTAGCTCGCTGAGCCTCGACGACACAATCAAGCCGCAGCGAAGCAGGTTTCTGGAGTTGAGTCCCTCAATGAGCCTCAACGTCACAATCAAGCCACAGCTAAGCAGGTTCTTGGAGTTAAATACCTCGACGAGAATAAACCAAGGCCCTCGATGAACCTCGACGATACACCTCGAGGCTGACTCAACAATGAGGTTTGTCGAACGCCTTGATTCAAAGTTGATTTCAACCTCTAATGCCATGGTGTTTATCGATTCTCACTTTTTTGTTCCAGACTCAGCCCTGATGTTGGAAATGGCTAACACAATCGTCAGGGAATCGATCCTCTTTGATTTATCACTATTGAACAATTTGTCAGTAATCCATTTCTTCAATCCGAAGAGTTTATTCATTATTCAGTATTCGTTGTTGAACTACCGCAGCATGTAATACGAATTACTGATGTGCCGTAATTTTTTATAATGTAATTAGTAATCATTTTCTTGTTCCAACGATTCAACAAAAACATCTGGAAAATTGCTTGATTCATAATAAATTGATTACTACTCAAACCTGACATTAGTTAATAAATTTTTTTTATCATTTGACTAAATTAACTTCCTTACCTGATCCAATTTTCCCGCAACTCCATTTATTCACATGATTCACTAATCTTCTTGAATAAAGCGCCTGATATCGAAATCACATTGATCGGTTAATATTCGCAGAATAATTCCTGCACGGGCAGAATTCGTTGTACTTGTCCTTCCGTTCCATTCCGTCTAACAAAATGTTTCCAACCTTCAAATTTTACGCGCGCTATTCTCGAGTTCGTACCGAATAAGGTTAGCTTGAACAGGGTATGGTTGAACGCAATCTCACTAGTCCGAGCCCAAGCGAGTTTTAGGTTGGTGCCCCTAGCGTTCACCGTCCACGAAAAGTCACGGTATAAAATTAAGGGAGATAATGAAAGAGATCCAATCCAATTTAAAGCACGGCTAGTAGCAAGGGGCTTGCAGCAGATAGATACGTTTGAGATGTATGAAGTATATGCTCCCGTAGCAAAGATAACAACTTTTAGAATAGTATTAGCGGTAGCAAATAGGTTAAGATTAATTGTGCACCAGATGGATGCAAAGAGTGCGTTCCTCTACGGAGAAATCAAAGAGGAAGTTTATATGAGGCTACCAAAGAACGCACAAGAGGCTCGAAATTCAGTGTACAAATTGAACAAGTCAATTTATGGATTAAAAAAATCTCCAAAATATTGAAATATAAAGTTTGACGAAGTCATAACTAGAAAAGGCTTTGTCAGATCACAGAATGATTATTGTTTATACTCTAAATGTAATTCTGTCTCAAAAATATATCTACTATTGTTTGTAGACGACATTTTAATACTAGGTACTGACACGCAGAGGTCTTAGACTTGAAGAAGTATCTGGGAAATATTTTTAAGATGAAAGATTTAGGACCTGTGTCAAACTATCTAGGCATTCGTGTCACGCAAGACATAGAACGAGGTGTAACCGAGTTAAATCAAACCGTGTATTTGAAGCAGGTATTACAGAAGTTCGGTATGGAGGACTCGAAGCCGATGACCACTCCTATGGAGAATAAGTATCAATTTGTCAAGCCTGATACGAATGATCCAACATTAGAGTCAAAGTGTCGTAAAATTATAGGATGTCTTATGTACGCTGTTTTGGGTACAAGGCCAGATTCATGTACAAACGTAGCGTATTTAAGTAGATATCAAAATCATGCCAATGAAGAGTTATACAAAGCGTTGAAACGCGTACTAAGATATGTGAAGCATACACTAGATATGAAATTAGTTTTTACAAGGAGCCCAGACGTTGAAACCCTATGTGGATATGTAGACTCCGACTGGGCAAATGATATTAATGACAGAAAGTCAACGTCAGGGTACATATTCAAACTATTTAATTGCACA
Organism: Tenthredo notha; assembly: GCA_914767705.2. Classification (NCBI taxonomy): domain Eukaryota; kingdom Metazoa; phylum Arthropoda; class Insecta; order Hymenoptera; family Tenthredinidae; genus Tenthredo; species Tenthredo notha. The sequence continues at coordinate 5,168,134 of OU611924.1, forward strand.
GTTGCTTGGTCGTCAAGAAAACAGCAAACGCTTAGTTTATCATCCACAGAAGCTGAGTGTACAGCACTAAGTGCAGCAGTCGTTGAAACCTGCTGGTCGTTGAAAATAATAATAAAAGACTTTAAGCTAGTCAACTCAAATCCAGTAATAATTTATGTTGACAACCAGGCAACTATAAACTTGGGAAATAACCCAGAGAACAATGAGCGGATTAAGCACGTAGACATAAAGTTTAACTTTATTGAACAAAAGATAGAAGAAGGTATTATAAAGTTGAAGTTTATGAAGTCAGAAGAACAAATAGCTGATTTGTTCACAAAGCCACTACCTAGATTTAAGTTTGATAAATTTGTAAAGGCGTTGAACCTCATGAATTGAAAAGAAGGTTCAACGACAGTTGTTCTAGCAATGAGAATTTGTCTTGTTTCTTTTGTTAGTTCAGACGCCCATAATCAGGGGGCGAAATGTGATATATATATATTAGGGTGTCCCTTATTTTCATCATTTTTCGAAATTTTGGAGCACGCCCCCTAGATCGATTCTTTATTTGAACAAATGAATTTTGGCGTCAAAAAAAATGTTCTATCTTATCAATAACACGTGCGTGCAAGCACGAGATTTTTTGAATGCAAATAACATGGGATTCGCCGGATTTTCAGTGATAAGTTTTTTCAACCTTACACGTTGAATATTTCCGAGTATAGACTATGGGATTTTGTTGAAGGACGATGCATTTACATGGAAAAATATTTATATCTGACATATAGGGTATTTCGGTACAGTTAGGGGGCCATGTGAAATAATCCAAGAAAATTCGGGATTTTTATTATAAATTCTTAACATTAAATTATTTTTATCATTATTAAATTTTTTTATTATTATTATTTTTTATTATTTTTATCGATGTATACGAATATGTAGAAAACTTAAGAAATTAAAGCGTTTTCGTTAATAGGTTCATATTGCCCCCTACTGCACCGACATACCCCGTTATATGTCAGATATAAATATTTTTCCATGTAAATGCATCGTCCTTCAACAAAATCCCATAGTCTATACTCGGAAATATTCAACGTGTAAGGTTGAAAAAACTTATCACTGAAAATCCAGCGATATCCCATGTTATTTGCATTTAAAAAATCTCGTGCTTGCACGCACGTGTTAATGATAAGATAGAACATTTTTTTTGGCGCGAAAATTCATTTTTTCAAATGAAGAATCGATCTAGGGGCCTGCTCCAAAATTTCGAAAAATGATGAAAATAAGGGACACCCTAATATATATTGTAACTTTGCGTGGGTATCTCAGGCTTGGAAGCTGTAGAGATACCCGCAGTTAGTGTGAGTTCTTTACCAAGAAGAATATTTATAAAAATTAGGGCTTTTCTTTAAGGTCGAAAGGCAGGGAAAAGGATGGGTACTCCACCAAAAGCCACCTATCTAACCTTGTGAATTTAAATCTAACTCGGACTCGGATAGCGTCAACTATCAAAGCCGTCAACGATCGGACTCAGGTATAAAACCAAAGCCGAGATATCTTCTAACTAGTAGAGCCGGGAAATTAATCCAAGCCTACTTTTCCTATTGCAAAAGCTATCTTTCTCGGATCCGGGAATCGTGAGATTCCAAGACCGTGTCTTCAGACTCAGAATCGACTTCCTTGGCCCTCGGACGCGGAGAAATTAATCCCAACGCCGTACGCACTTGGTTACGATACAAAGCTGGTCCCTGTTGGCTTTTTAGGGAAGGAAATGATTTAGGATAGGAGTCAGAGCTGAAATGTCGGTTAAAGAGCTAGCATATGTTTAAATGATAAGAAAATGCATTTAATACTAGTTTACAAATCTGGTCTACTCTATCCTTAATCCTAACGCTTTCGTTTGTTTGGCAATATGTTATGATCTAAGCTTGTTTGATTCTATTCTGGAATTTATGTTAAATATAATTGCTAGCCGCTATTAGATTTATCAAATGAATTTAATTTCTAATGTCTCCCGTTCTATTCTCATCGATTTTATGTGATTTATGTCGAAGTGATGCTCTATCTACTCCTCATGAAGTTATATTAGTCATTAGGACAAGGCGTCCTAATGCTAGGCAAGTGAAATTATGTTACTGAGTCGCTGTGGTGCTCTACCGACTAACGCTCTAAGATTATTGTTTGTGAGTCGCTGTGGTGCTATACCGACTAACGCTGCCGTGCTCGATGTCGGCGCTTCTTATATAGTCGCTATCCCCACCTTCTCGTGTGACGTCACCATATGGTCGAGCGTAGAGGATTAGTATAATCCTCTACTTATTTGTTCTCATTATTTCAGCTGAACTATTTTCTATTTTATTTAGCTGGTATGTTACAATATGTACGAACGGGGAAGATTCATGATGACAGAAGGTACAAAAATAAAACCGAAAAGAAGCTTTATTGAGGGGGCGTGTTGAAATATATGCAATAAAGCTGGGAAATAGTTGGACAAGCCTGCAGGGACTTTCTAGCTTTGTAAGTCCCTAGTTGTGGCTAACTACCTTTTTGCTATAGATGGCGCACCATGCCTGTTTATGTCTATCTCTTCCTCTTCCTGTATGAACCGGCAATGTGATCGGTTGATAGTCAAAGTTGTAACGAGTTCTCAATTTTATATAATAGTTGAATAAATCTTGTGTGTTGGAACTAACCCTGTGGTTTAATATTACTGTCCTCAATCCCTATAACCACAACAGTTTGACTGGGGCGGTACATCTGTCAAAGAATAACGCAGGTGTCCTAAGGCCAGCTCAGCGAGGACAGAAACCTCGCGTAGAGCAAAAGGGCAAAAGCTGGCTTGATCTCGATGTTCAGTACGCATAGAGACTGCGAAAGCACGGCCTATCGATCCTTTTGGCTTGAAGAGTTTTCAGCAAGAGGTGTCAGAAAAGTTACCACAGGGATAACTGGCTTGTAGCAGCCAAGCGTTCATAGCGACGTTGCTTTTTGATCCTTCGATGTTGGCTCTTCCTATCATTGCGAAGCAGAATTCGCCAAGCGTTGGATTGTTCACCCACCAATAGGGAACGTGAGCTGGGTTTAGACCGTCGTGAGACAGGTTAGTTATACCCGACTGATGACTCGTCGTTGCGATAGTAATCCTGCTCAGTACGAGAGGAACCGCAGGTTCGGACATTTGGTTCACGCACTCGGTCGAGCGGCCGGTGATGCGAAGCTACCATCCGTGGGATTATGCCTGAACGCCTCTAAGGCCGTATCCTCTCTAGTCAAAGGGGGCAACGATATTTCTAGGAGTCTCGTGGGTCGAAAGGCTCAAAACAATGTGACTTTACTAGGTGGTCGGTCCACGGTCCGGTCATCGCACGAGCCCTGTTTGCCGCGCGAAGCCGTCGGCCGACGTCGGGATCTCCCCGCTCGTTGGCCTGGCTTCAAGCAGTCGATCATGGGTCATCCAGTTCGATGTCGAGACTCGGATCGTCTGTAGACGACTCAGGTACCTGGCGGGGTGTTGTACTCGGTAGAGCAGTTACCACGCTGCGATCTGTTGAGACTCAGCCCTTGGCTTGGGGATTCGTCTTGTCGGTTGGACGAGACCCCAACGGATGTGAGTGAGGAGGTGTCTTCTGATGCCTTCTTACTCACGCCCACGCTGCCCCGTCTGTACGAGCGTGTGTGTAATTCCACTGGGAAAGATCCACGATGGATCGACCGGTGTGTATACGGCACGCGCTCGTACGATCGCGTGTGTGTGTGCGATGTAAGGCATGCGCGTGGACGGGACTTAGAAAAATATTCGTCTTACTCAAAGGTAGGGTATGCGCGTGGACGGGACTTTGAAAAATATTCGTCCTACCCGAAGGTAGGGTATGCGCGTGGACGGGACTTTGAAAAATATTTGTCTTACCCGAAGGTAGGTGATGCGCGTGGACGGGACTTTGAAAAATATTCGTCTTACCCGAAGGTAGGTGATGCGCGTGGACGGGACTTACATGAGTAGTATACGTGTCTACAGTTATGTCGGAACAATATGACGGAGTCATACGTAACTTGGAAGGTTGTAACGCACCACCACCTGGACATATTTCAAACGACAAGGCAAGTCTGCACACCAACGAGGCAATATAGTCATGTATTTACATGAATTCATTGTCAACCATATACTATTTCACAGATTCTTTTGGGACATAACGTTTGGATCCCATACAGTACGTACAATGGTGCCGTCAACAGGGCGAAGTCAAATCAGATGTTTGTGAAGGAGATCGCCGTAGCGGTATTTGGATACGACGTTCTAAAAAACAGCAGCATCACGGGTACCCAATCCAATAAATTCAAAAACAAACCGGCAAAAGCAAAATTGGACGAAACTAAGATGCTCGCTATAAGTGGTACGTCTTTCATCTGGACTATATTATCAAGCATATATACACACATCCCCAGAGATAAGCCCGAGTAGCAAAAGTAGCTGTGTCAGTATGCAGTGAGGAATACCTGTATTCCACAACGTCGTTCTTGGCCCGCAGACAGGCATATATACTGAATCGCCTCCGAATCGTTTTCCGAATTTACGCACAATATAACCAATTTTTACAGATATCTACCATCACCGCTTACTGGCTATACAGAAGGCTTCTGAATTCGAGACGCAAATGGAACTATCGAAAGTCAACCTTCACGTCACGAGGAAGATATCCGACCTGAACAAACTCAAAAAGAACGAGAAGCCATCGACATCATCGATGTCATCAAGTGTACCCGGTAAAGTGAAACTTGATCATGACATAGAGTGCCTCCAATTAAATACATTCAACCATAGCGCTATAACGCTTTAGCATGTAGAATCAAGTGATTTTATCGGTGTTGTAAATTTGTACGAACTATCTCCACTTTCTTGCAGTAGCCATTTGAGTTCACCAATAACCATATTTTCATTAGACATATATAGACATATATTGGCGCTCCTGTGATATATATATTGATTATTTATATCTGGCTCTAGAAGAGGATGATCAGAAATCAAACGCGGAGGATGATCAGAAATCAGACGCGGAGGGTGATCACGAATCAGACGCGGAGGATGATGCCAACTCCAACATCAGTGACGTCAGAAACTTCCCTATTAGGGTACTTGAAGATAGCGATGAAGACGATTACACAGGTTTGTCAAATTAACGTCAGATTAACGTATGTAAACTTCGTAAAAAACGGAAAAAGTGCAGTCAAATCGTAGACAATAATGGTGGCTAATTTTTAACGTGCTACTTATGAAGACTTCTACTTTTCAACAGACTTCTTGGCTGGAAAAAATACGCCGAATCAGCAGGAACTCAGCGAGTAAGAGCGATCGAAAGTCAGTCACGTATAATCAGATTTGTATTAAAAAAACAATACAAAGCAAAATTATCTCTGCGATGTATGAGTCATTCTGTGTGTATATACTTCACTCCCGGTTATTATGTGCATGCATGTTAGTTCAGTGCACAGGTGAATGTTAATATATTGCAGGCTTGAAACAAATGAAAGACATCACGGGGTGATCGATCTTGCTCCCGCCGTGGGACCTATATTCAGCTATCTTTCTCGCAATCACGAGAAGGTCACACGTTTGATTTCACATCGATTCGCAGTTCGTTCGTGGTATATAATAGTGCATATTAGTATAAATGCTGGGCAGTAATGTTCAGATATGCCTGTACCCACATTGGATTAACTTATTCCTGCCCCAAGACCAAAAACGACCCGGTTTTTTGTCTCTGCGCAGGAACAAGTTAGCCGGACATGGGCAGTAGGCATAAATAATTTTGAACATATTACTGTACAAAAACGATAAATCACATGTTCTCTATGATATAAATACTGACGGAATCAAAACCACTAAAATTCAGAATGGCCGATATTCCGAATTGTCAAAACACGAATACCAAATTACCAAAGGATCATGATTCCAAAAGTCTTATTTTCGATGAATCACTAAGTCGAATAACTGTTTCACCGAAAGTTTATTAATCCGAACGGTCATGAATTCGAAAACTGTATGATCACATCGTTTTTACTTCGAACTACTAGATCATAGATCACAGTACAGTAGAATGTTCATTTTCTCGAAAGATAAAATCGAGAGTAGCCAATATTTCTAATAGCCAACAAACCCACACAAAAAAATGTCGAGAACAAGAATTCAGAAAGACGAAAACTTATATACGCAAAATGTAGAATCACCAAAATTTCGATAAAAAATCCGTTCCTTCACCAGCGGAGCATAACGCACGTTTTCGCTCCGCTGGTAAAGAAAATAGTATGTGAACCTCGAGAAACAACGCATGTTTGCGCCTTGTATGAAGTTGAGAACCCCTCGGCTTCACCTCGAGGACCTCGGCTTTATACGCGGCGCGCAAACACCCGTTTTTGGTCTCGGTGCAGAATGTACTATTCGTTGACTAAACAGTCATTTTTAAGATTGAGACCATCATAAGACTCAACCTGTTAGTTGTTATCAGCTTCTTGTCAACATATTCGCTTTCGAGCTTGCTTCTAGCTTGGAGAACCAAGACATTCTTACCCAAACGTTAATTAGATGTCCGTATAATCAAGAGGGGGAACAAACACAGTAGAACATAAATTCAGATGGATAGATTTTTTTTAATATATCATTATTCAGGTACAAACATCACATCAAATATTTTATTATATATATTCCTGTTATTATTTAGCCCATTGCGGCACCTCACGGTACCCCACTCTTCGCCCATTTGTAGTGGTGTGCATGCGCTGCCGTGTATTTCTTATGGCGCACTAATCGCTGACGGACCCCCCACTTACCTCACGCCGATACGTTTCGTGATTTTGGTGCCGCAATGGGTTAAACTAGCTGCATTCCTATGCGTAATTGTACTGACTCTTTTTTCTTAGTCCAATTCAATTATTGGCAGTATTTATTCTTTTTATTAGATTTTTTCCACAACATCAATTACAATATCTTGTTTCTTATATCTTACTCTTTTATTTATTTTTTCTTATATCATTAAATATTATTATTCAGCGTGCAACCATATCCTACACGGTTGCTGCGTGGCAATTGCTCTACAGAAGGGACAGCGGCGTTTTTCTGGCGGTCCATCCCAAATTCGAGCTGCACATGCGGCACTGACATACCTATGACCACATGGAAAGAATGTGTGTGTTGCTGGTTCTGTTATACACACACGGCACAATGCTATAAAATAAAATATAGCAAGGAGTACACATAATTTCCAAAGATATAATATAGCGTAATGACGTCGACGTTTCAATTGACAAATCAAAATTAGGGATTGAGTATATGAGATACAACGTGAAAGTTACTTTTTGATGAATAATTCGCACGGATGTTGTATAATTCGTTCTGGTCAAAATTCCAACGGTAGCACTGCAACAAATTGCTTGGGCAAGATATTTGAGTTCATGTATGTATATACCTACATATTCGTAATTTATGTATACTATATGCTTCTCTCCCTGACAAAGTGAACGTATTACTAAATTTTGAAAACACTATCACATCGCTATCATTGGAGGGCTAAGGTAGTGGAATCGTGGATTTTGATGGAACTCGTTTAGGATGAAGAAGCAACAAAATATATTTCAGGGAAAACATTTCTTGGCGCCCTTCGGAGTGGGTCTTATTAATTAGGTAAAAGACGTCGGGTAACATTCTAACTTTGACAGTTGCGTAATAAAGTAACTGGAAACCTTCATATTTTTTTCTGTTTTCAATAAGCTTATATCAACACAATACTACAGAATACACTTTAAAGCGTGAGGCTAATAACTTTGGCGGAGTCATCGACATGCGTCGATGGGTCAAGATTTAGAGAACAGATAGTGTTTTTCAAATACGAATTACTAGAGACCGGCACGTTGACACGATTCGTGGACAAAAAATGAATTGAAAGCTCCAAAATAGCACGAGCGTCACATTCACCCTCAGCGCTCGAAACAAACGCCGGCGACACCTCGGTCCACGTTAACTCGTGAGAGAAGCGGACGTACAGCGTTGCTGCCTGACGGCAGGGTACAGTATAGCGCTTATGCCCTTAACAACTCATTTTACGCTATCCAACAAATGCACGATTCGCGATATAAAATTGTGACGTGGTATTTTAAATTCCCCGCCACAAGGCGATACTGTCGATGACACGACGATGCGTGGCGTAGACAGGGACTCCAGGGAAAGCAAAAATTAGGAAAATTAATTGGGAATAACTAACACTATTTTATTTTTTGTAAGTTATGTAATCTCGAGCTCGATACTCCACGAGACGTCTGTCGTCATGGGAACAACCGATGGAAGAACGACTCTACCGAACATAAAGAAACTTCCAATATCGTCAAGGACGACACAACAATTTAGTGATTTAGTAAGTTTAACACGGAAAGGTGCCGAATTGTAGTGGAGCCGTAGGTTTTCCTCACCTCAACGAAAACCGCGTTACAAATTTGGCGCCCAACGTGGGGCCACGCCAAAGAGGAAATTAAAATCTTGAGTTACATCAATCAAAATTTGGAAAAATCACGATAAAGTCGCGTAAAATCAGGAAAAACCCATACCTTTCAAATATCGAACCGTTATCAAAGAAATAGAAATAGAGTTAGAATAAACACGCTTGAACAAAAGAAAGGATAAAAACGAACGTTAAAGGATTAATCGAGTACACTATTATCGTTAAACACAATAGAAGGATTAAAATAATCCATTGAACAAAAGTTGTTATTGACCATATTATTATCAACCGTCGTAGAAGGATTATTATAATCCGCTAAACAAAAGCTGTTGACTACGCCGAAGCCTTACAACCTGTATCGTGTTTACTTTTTTTGGAAATCTTTCAAATCAAATAATATCGACCAACGGCCGCTGAGTTGATCCTCAGCTCGCACTGTTTACAAACTCTCTATGTCGCCTGGATATACTTGCTATCAGCTGACGAATTAAGATCCGAATTATATCGTTTATCTCTGTCAACTACCGGAACTCTTCCTACCTTACGTGATCGGTTACTTCGCGCTTGTCAGAATAAACGCGGAGACATGTCGAACCCTCTAACATCCGCTGATCAATTATTGCACCCGGATGCAGCAGAAGATAGCCACCAATCCCCGCATTCACACGGACAGATAGCAGACAATAGGTCAGATACAGCTCATGATACCGGCCTTGATGAGGCTAACGCAAATCCCGGAAACGACAATATTCTCGATAATAATCATATCAATGAAAATAATCACGTTCGCGAAAACAATCAAACCAGGGATAACGAACCCTTACCCCAAGTATCGAGTGAGCGACCTATCGCTCCTGGGCAACCACCCTTTTCCAATCTTTCACCGGCAGCTCGTCAATTCACTCCGCGAATGAATCAAACGCGAATGAATCAATTTAACGCCACACGTCAGCATTTCAATACGAGGCCAGCTAATAATCAGGTACCATCCCCCGCAGCTACTTTCGACGTTATGCGAAAGTGGAACCTAGCGTTTTCAGGTGAACGTAACGAGGACGCGGAAGCGTTCCTATCGAAAATTCAGGAAGGTCGAACCTTCTTTTATTTGTGCGATGAAAGTATCTTGAACAGCCTACAGTTTTTTCTCTCCGGTGTAGCCATGTATTGGTTTAGATCAAAACGCCACAGTTGGCGAAATTGGCAAGAGTTCGAATACGCGTGGCGCGTCCGTTTCGGAAATCCTGGCCTTCAACACGCCCTTAGGGAAGAAATTCGCCGACGGACTAAAGGTGAACAGGAATCTGTCGCAGATTATATAACTTATATGCGATTATATTTTGATAGGCTACATCCACCCTGGAGTGATGAAGAACAAATCGAGTACACGCACCGTAACTTACTACCGCGTTATCAAATCTTAATCCGCCGCGACGAAGTATACGACCTCGATGGACTAGAAGACATCGCTCGACGACTCGAACGTGCGCGTATGGTACGGCTAGCCGCTACCAAGCACCCCAAACACCCACACACTCGTTATTACCGGAACTAGCATATCGTGGAGTGCGCTCAGCACCTAAACAATATCGACACCCGCTCACCGCGTGTAGCTTAGACGTTGACGACCCAGATTTCGTAAATGCCGCTGTCGCACCCAAGAATAATACCAATAAAAGACCGTATGATGCGAGACAGACGGATAATAGGAGACCGAACACTCGTAGAGGCGAACCAAGTACCTCGGGAGCAACTATCGACCCCTTAAATATTACTAACGTCACCACTCCTATCGACAAAAATTCAGAATCCACCCCTTGGGTAGGAAAGTGTTGGAACTGCAGACAAGCAGGACACAGATTTCCCGAATGCAATGAAATAAAAAAGAGATTCTGCTTTAGATGCGGTAAACCGGATGTCACTAAAATAACGTGTCCTCGGTGCTCGGGAAAGCAGCCAGGGAATCGTCAGTAAGGGCGAATACGGAATCCCAAATTCAGCCCGTGAACCAGCCCCCGGAATTGTCACTTTTTAGTTTGAACCAAGATTCAAAGAACCTACCGTTGCTATTCATAGAATTTAATATACTCGGGCATAAAATCAAAGCGCTATTTGACAGCGGATCCTCTCGTACTTTTATAGGTCCAAAACTAAGCCCTTTGATCGAATCTTTAAATCTACCACTAACAGAAACACAAGCTAGCTACGTTATTACCGCCGCCGGTAAAACAGCTGATGTAGCACAACAAGTCGCGCTGCCGATCGAATTATACGGTCGAACTTTCGGAATTCACGCACACTTAGTACCCGGATTGCACTTCGCTTGCATCCTAGGTTTAGATTTTATTCGTACCTGTAAAATAATAGCTGACTTTGAGGAATTAACGTGGTGTTTCAAAAATTCTCCTAGCGAAATATTTAACTTTGTTGGCGACTCTCGCTCCAACCTAACTATGTGCAATGGTCTTTTACTACTCTCGGAAGAACAGTCAGTCCAATTAAAAGCTTTATTAGATATCGAAATCCCACCAGCATCCGATCAGATTGGGGTTACTAATTTAACATCCCATCGTATTGACGTCGGAGATCATCCCGCGATTCGACAACGATCTTATCGTGTATCTCCTAAAATACAGGAAGCTATCGATGCTGAGGTTGATAAATTATTATCGTCTGGAGTAATTGAACCGTCCCGTAGCGAATGGGCGAGTCCTATCGTCATGGTTAAAAAACCTAACGGATCCTATCGACTATGTATCGATTTTAGACAAGTTAATAGTATTTCAAAAAAGGATGCTTACCCGCTACCACGTATGGATAGTATTTTAGATAAACTTTGATCAGCACGTTTCATCTCAACAATTGATTTAAGCCAAGCATATTTTCAAATTCCGTTAACTCCCGAAAGTCGCGAAATTACAGCCTTCATAGTACCTGGTAAAGGACTTTTTCATTTTACCCGAATGCCTTTCGGATTGACAGGCGCTCCCGCTACCTTCCAGCGGCTATTAGATCAGCTGATCGGGCCAGAAATGGACCCCTACGCCTTTGCTTATCTCGACGATATCATTATCGCAACAAAAACTTTCGAAGAGCATCTTGAATGGTCAAAACGCGTCTTAAAAACTATCCATGAGGCTGGCTTAACTATCAATCGCGAGAAAAGTGAATTTTGCTGTTCCCAAGTTAAATATCTCGGTTTTATAGTAAACGAAAATGGTCTACAAGTAGATCCTGATGAAATCACACCCGTTATCGAATATCCTGCGCCGCGAACGATTCAACAACTACGCCGTTTTTTAGGAATGGCCTCCTGGTATCGTCGGTTCCTCCCGAACTTCGCTAGTATTACCGAACCTCTAACCCGGTTATTAAAGAAGACTCAATCTTGGGTGTGGGAAACCGAACAAATTCAAGCGTTCGAACAAGTCAAACATTATTTAACGACCGCACCAACCCTAACTTGTCCGGATTTTAGTCTTCCATTCGTCATTCAGACCGATGCAAGTGCAGTAGGCATTGGCGCTGTCCTTACACAGACAAAAGACGAGGTAGAAAGCGTAATCGCTTACGCAAGTAGGACCCTATCGGAAACCGAACGCAGGTATACTGTAACAGAACAGGAATGTCTTGCTGTAGTTTGGGCTATCGCGAAGTTTCGCGCGTATATCGAAGGATATCACTTCACCGTTATCACTGATCATAGTAGTTTACAATGGCTGCATAATCGCAAAAACCCTACCGGAAGATTAGCCCGATGGGCTCTCGAATTATTAGGTTACGATTATACTATCGTATATCGGAAAGGAGCATTGAATGACGTCCCTGACGCTCTCTCTGAATAGAGTTTATCTATGGTTGTTAGGGAGCTTGCTCCACAATCGAATAAATCTGCTTTCTCTCTCTCTCTCTCTATCGTTGCGGCAGTTGGCCATTTCACCTCCCAATCTCGAGGCATCGATGATCTATCGCTTCGCAATCTGGCTCAGGCTCTTCCGGTCGTCCTACCCTATCTTTTCTGCGTCATGAACAGCTCACTTAACTCCTCCGTCTTTCCTGAGCGCTGGAAGCTTGCTAGGGTATTACCTCTTGGAAAAGTCAAGGTCCCGACCTCACTGCAACAGATCCGCCCTATCGCTAACTTGTGCCTGCTGTCGAAGGTACTTGAGCGCTTAGTTCTTGAACAGCTATCCTCTTTTCTTGAGGAGCGTGGGTCTCTTGACGTTAGGCAGTCGGGTTTTCGTCCGGGCTACATTACGCAGTCCGCTCTCCTTCGCCTCACGGAGGACGTTCGCAGGGGTATAGAGGATCGCAAGATAACTATCCTAGTCTTATTCGACTTCAGTAAGGCGTTCGATACAATACCGCACGCCCGCCTGCTCGCCAAACTGGCTGCTCTTGGGCTATCACAGTCAGTGCTGAGATGGGTGGCCAGTTATTTGCAGGGCCGCTCGCAGGCAGTCATAGGCCCACTTGGCAATATCTCGTCATGGTTACCACTCAATCTAGGTGTCCCGCAGGGTTCGGTACTGGGCCCGCTCCTCTTTGCGCTATTCATTAATGACGTCGCCTCCGTCCTTGCGTGTTCTGATCACTTAGTTTACGCCGACGATCTGCAAATTTACTATCGTTGTGCTCCAGGGGAACTCTCCGCGGCAGTTGATAGGGTTAATCGGGACGTCCAAGCTGTCCTAGAGTGGTCTCGGGTCAATCAGCTCCAGCTTAATGCTGCCAAAACGCATGCCTCTCTTCTCGGTAGCTCTCCGTTTATTTCGGCCCTCAACCTAGGTGCGGTGCCACAGGCCTTGCCTCAGATCTTGCTTGATGGTGTAGCTATCCCGTTTGAATCGACGGTGCGTGATTTAGGTCTCATTATCGATAGTAAGCTGTCCTGGTCCGCGCATGTCAATACCATCTCGAGTCGCTTTCACGGTGCCCTTCGCCAGCTCACTGTCTCCCGCCGATGCCTGTCTCAGCCGCTCCGCAAGCACCTCGCTCAGTCGTTGCTCTTTCCGATCCTCGACTACTGCTGCGTCGTCTATAATGACCTGTCAGGTGTACTTAACACCAAACTTCAGCGCCTGCAGAACATCTGCGTACGGTTCGTCAGTGGAATTCCTCGGGATGAACACATTACACCGCATCGGCGCAGCCTGGGTTGGCTATCGGTTAGGGACAGGAGGGTGTACTTCCTCCTGTCGCTGCTCTTCGTCACTCTCCGCACCGGTCGCCCAGCGTACCTCCGTGAGCTTTTTGTTGATAGAGGTCCCGTGACCCATGGATCTGCTCGCCTCACTCGCAGTGACTTTGTAATACCGCATTCGCGCACTGAGACCTTCCGGCAGTCATTTACAGTGGCTGGGGTCCATCTCTGGGATTCTTTACCACCCGAACTCAGGGCTGCGCGCACGGTACGGTGTTTAAGGCCAGGCTTTTTGCCCATCTCTTCCGAACCGAGTTTGTGCGTTAGGCACCGCGTTGGTGTAGGTGTTGTGTCACCCGTTCTCGCTTTAGTCTGTAGTTTAGTATCTATGCTCACTCTTTCACTCATCATCCTCCTCGCCTATCTCATTTTCATGTTAGTTCCTAAGTTATAGTGTTAAGTCTAGCTTTACTTCTTACTCTTAACTCTGTACACTCTCTGTAAATGGTTTCCTTTTACTTGTCCAACATTGTAATGGACAATGTCAATAAATTCTATTCTATTCTATTCTATTCTATCTATCTATCTCTCTCGAATTCCTGAAACAACTACCGATTCGGAAATAGCAGTAGTCGCCGCTATAGCTCCCGTTCCTATTCTCGATTCTTGGTACGAACGAAGAAAACGCGATGTTGTTAGTTTCCCAAAAAGATTTCGTGATTGGAAAATCGAAGATGACAATCTCTACTATCGGCGTACCGACCCTATAACTGATATCGTAATGACCGATTTGAACGCCTGGAAATCAAGATTCGCGGCAGCGAATCGCCGCCAAGTACCCGTAGGCCGGCGCGCCAGCCCCGAATCATTCACCCGAGCAAGCTCTTGTCCTTGCAAAAAAACCGTCATATCTTTCGAACCACCGAATATTTTTTAACGAATTTGTAGCGGTGTAAGACCCACTCCACCTAACATTGCTCCAAAAAGTTGAACGAAATTGACCCGGTGGTTCCTGAGATATCAATCGTCAAAGTTGATCGAAAAACGCAATCTTCTTCTTCTTCTTCTCCTCCTTCTTCGTCGCAGAACGTTCTTCTTGGGACCACGATATCTGTCAAACCGTTGCACCTATGAACTTGCAATTTGGAGGGGGTGTTCTTGACACTGAAATATCGCCCCCTATTGTTTTTTAGCAACATTCGATCACGCATGCCGGAGTTATTAACAAAATGATTATTTTATATATATGCATATAGATATACATATGGGGCAATCCATGACATCGCGATCAAGATCTGGCGGTGACATTTTAGATTTGCTTAATAATTTATTATTCCAAACTATTTAAAAAAAAATGCGAACACAATTTTTTACAGATTTTTCCAAGCGTCGTTACCTGAGATACGATTTTCTGAGTGAAAATAAAAACACCCATATTCTAAAATCTGAAAAAAAATCAGGAAAATCTGAAAAAATATTACAAAATTTTCGAGCGCTATTAGAAGATGGAGGTTTGATTACGGGGAAAGGTGAAGTTGAAAAATGCCGAAAAAAATATTTAAAAAATCGGAATGTATTTTCGACATATGAACGAACAAAAAGTCCTCTATTATATGGGTCTAAGAAAGTTTATTTTCCGAGTTAGGTACAGGAATCGAACATATGATATCTATATTACAATATTGTAGTTATATGTACAGTAATGTTAATTAATGGGTTCGCGGTGGCTAACTGTTTTTTTCTGACTTTGTCGAAAACAAAACTCCATTCTAGTCGTAATTCATGTGCCCATGGCCAAAATTATAATCATAATAATCATGACCCCTTATAACAATAATATAATATTATTTTATTTGATTTTATCTGAAGAAGTCTAGAAGACTAGACATGGTTTTTACATTGTTACGAAAAACATTACATTACGAAAAATGTAAAAACCATCTGTAGACTCTATTTCCGCACGAAACGAACATTTTTTTGGACGTATGTGTTCGGTATTGAATTTGAATTCGCGCAGCGTTGGCCTTTTTTGCGTTTTTGACGCCTGGGCTCGGATAATAATCGAAATGTGTCACATTGTATCAAAAGCAGATGGGCGACTAGGGATGGGCCTCAAAATAGAATGAGTCACGGGTAGCATAAACTATGATTGGTACAAACTATCGTATAATTTTCAGAAGGAGATTTCTTGATCTTATTATAAAATATCTCGTGCGTGTTGCGCGAACCCGAAAATACATCATTTCATTTTATGACAAATGACTGAGAGTTGATCTCCATATGTGTAATACATTGAAGTCATTTTAGCGCTGACCCGTTTGTAGTATATACAAAAAGTAATGAAATACCCGGCAAAAACATTGTAAATGTCGAAAGTTACCGCCAAGTACAAAAATGGTTTCACCAGCCAAAAACTTAAAAGCATCATACTCTTTACCAGCGACAGATTACAAACGTCATTTCTTTACACAAAATAATACAAAAACCTTGTACGTGAAATCAGGCAACAAAGCCAAGCACTCTCGCAGGTATTTTCAATTCTCAAATTATGTTTCCCGAATGCTAGTATGATGGAAATCAATGGAAAATCGATAGAAAATCATTCGTTACCTTCGACATAATAGCATATTGAAGAATATTCACTCACATAATAGCATATTGGCGACGGGGAATATTGCCTAAGGCAGTATCTCGTATGATGATACGAACTTGGCGGGCATAGATTGTTCTGAAAATTATCAATCACGGAAACGTAAGGTACGACTAACAATCAGTGTGTCCTTGGATGTCGAATATACTTTAGTATATTCACTATTATCCAACGAAAGGAACTGATGTGTTTAGATTCATATTTACTGTGAGTAGAACAGAATAATCGGGTAACCCCAAGAAAATTTCCACACCGGGAGGTAGGCCTTCAATAAGCATTACCCTAGTCAATAGTGTACCGATGATGGGTACGTTCAGGATATGAACCGTGGCGTATTGCGGCGTATCATGGCGTTATAACCATAGGCGAACGTTGGTGAATGATAGATGCACAATGAAATCGGAAACTTTTCCAAAACTTGAATTTAAATTCCAATTTCCAGAACCACCGCTTATGGACTTATTAGGTCTCGCTATGAACACGGTATAGCTACGTTTAACTCAACATTAATTTCAACGAATTATTTACTCGTTTCTAACATTCATTTCAGCACTACCTTTTGTCAAAAACACGCTCTTTGTTGAGCTTTTCAAGCACTAGTGCGTTGGAGAAGTTTGCTCATTTCTAAATCTGTAAAAAAAAACAATCGGACGAAGCACACAGGCACATAGAGAAACTTTATGACGAGTGTGAAAGTCCTGTATGATCCGAAGACGAGATCTTTTCGCTTCCTTGTCATACGAATGACTATTATTTCTTAGTTTCATTTCACAATGATGAATATTATCAATGATGTTCAAATAATCGTTCAGCATGCTCTCAACAGTTCTGTGGGTGTGATCGTCGCAGAGTGACTGGCATGAATAAATCGAAAAAAGGGTGCAATTGATAATTTTCAGAACAATCTATGCCCGCCAAGTTCGTATCATCATACGAGATACTGCCTTAGGCAATATTCCCCGTCGCCAATATGCTATTATGTGAGTGAATATTCTTCAATATGCTATTATGTCGAAGGTAACGAATGATTTTCTATCGATTTTCCATTGATTTCCATCATACTAGCAATCGGGAAACATAATTTGAGAATTGAAAATACCTGCGAGAGTGCTTGGCTTTGTTGCCTGATTTCACGTACAAGGTTTTTGTATTATTTTGTGTAAAGAAATGACGTTTGTAATCTGTCGCTGGTAAAGAGTATGATGCTTTTAAGTTTTTGGCTGGTGAAACCATTTTTGTACTTGGCGGTAACTTTCGACATTTACAATGTTTTTGCCGGGTATTAGTATTACCGTAAGACCAACAAGCGAATGCACTTCAAAGGCACACAATGCACCACAAGCCGGTCATCTAGGTATCGAAAAAACCTATCGACGACTTACTACCGATTACTATTGGCCAGGAATGTATTATAATGTCGCGAATTACGTTCGAAACTGTCCTACCTGCCAGCGTTGCAAGGTCAATCAAACCGCTCCCGTCGGTTTAATGGGGCATCGAGTAGTTGAACAACCGTGGATCGTTGTCGCTGCCGATATAATGGGCCCTTTTACTCCTAGCAAATCTGGATTTGCGTGCATTCTAGTGATGCAAGACCTTTTTTCTAAATGGGTAGAGTGTTGCGCGCTTAAGAAAGCCACTGGTCAGAAAATTAGTGAAGCTTTCGAAGAACTCGTTCTTTCTCGATGGGGAGCACCCCAAGTATTAATCACAGATAACGGTACTGAATTTAATAATCGTGCCATAAAAGAACTCGCAAGTAAATACGGTATCGCTCACACTACTACACCTCCGTATCATCCCCAAGCTAATCCAGTAGAACGAGTTAATAGAGTTTTATTAACCATGATCGTATCGTTCTTAGAAAAAGACCACCGAGAATGGGATCTACATTTATCGGATTTCAGATTCGCCTATAATACTGCTTATCACACCTCCGTGGAAACAAGTTCCGCGTTTTTGAATTTCGGTGGCATACCGCGACCTACTAACTTTTTACGTGATCGAACAGTTGTTCCTCCCGATTCCGACGTCCAACCTACCGAAGCATGGTCAAAACGAATGCAACAATTGCATCACTTACGTGAGTGGGTGACCACAAGTCTCGAAGAAGCCTTCAATAAACAATCTCGACATTATAATTTACGACGACGTGAGCAACGATTCGTAGTAGGCGACCTTGTATTAAAACGTCACCACGTTTTATCGTCAGCTGCACAACATATCGCCGCGAAACTCGCACCGAAGTTCGCTGATTCCTATCGTATCTCCCGAATCCTTTCTCCTGTTGTCTATGAATTATCCGAACTAGAAGGTTCTCGTAAAATAGGAAAAATGCATATCAAAGACCTAAAACCGTATCGTAACACTGTACCTTGACCCCTAGACACCAGTATCGCTGACCACCTATCGACGACCCTGACATCGACACTAACCCGATTATCAAACAATGGACTCGTCTGACGCCGAATCCACGGTCATGGTCTCCTGCGACGAAGACCAAGAAAACGCCCGAGGCTGGGATCGCTTACGTCGCCACGCACACCTCCTGGATGTCATGTGTGCCGCCGAGCCACGACTCCGGCTAGATTTACTCGCCGCCTGTGCGGAAGTCGCGGAGGACCGGGAACAATACCGCGGTTGCTTTGCCAATCCGGCCTGCGTACGCGACCCTCCAGAAACAATGGAAACGGAGAGTCAGTGCAACTTACCTGCACCCAGTCTCTCTGTCGCCACACAAACCCAGGCGCCCCCGATCATGTGCGATAAGCACACTCAAACAGACTTATTGCCATTTGAACCGCGGGTCCCACGGTTTCCGACACCATCACCAACCCCTCCATCTACCGTAGCCGTACAGCCCCAACCATCCACCTCTACGCCCTCTATCGTACCACGGCGTGGTCCCTTCAAGAAGTGCACTGCGCCACCCATCACTACCATCTCCAGGGAACCCAAACAACCCTCTTCTATCATAACTGCCACACACCACGTGCCACCTACCACCCCTACGTGCTGGAACTGTGCTACGATCGGCCACCAGTCGACGCAGTGTCCCCACCCATTAGAGAAGCACTGCTTTAAGTGCGGGAAACGAGGAGTGACGAAGGCAGACTGTCCCACCTGCTGCCAGGAATGGGTCAACATAATTAATCGGCGCTGGGCCAGTGGGTTACCAACCCGTCCGACAAGAGACCCGCAGTCCAAAAAAACACCGACCCGAATGAGTCGCGGATAACACTAGAAAAGAGGCTGTGGAATTATACCCCTCTATCGTTACCTACTAATTATTCTTATACATAACCACCCACTTATTACTTATTTTCCGTCGTGTTCGACAACGCTATCGTATCTTATTGTTTACTCATATTCTCAAGTTTAATTTACGTTATACCAAAAAAAAAAAAAAGAGAGAAAACATTGTAATTTATCTATCGGTGGCCTTATCGCATCACATACTTATTACTCTAAAATAAAAAGTAACATAACATATCTCTGTCTCACATAATTTAACCATCCCATTTACCTGACCTATGAATGATACCAAAAATTATAATAATAACCTACCTAATTTTATCTTTTTGAGTCAACATAATTATGATTAATCAACAGTACTGCAATCCTTTAATCTTCGTTCTATACAAAATTCGCGCGCTCTATCGTCCGTTCGCGGAAAAAATTCACGTGCCCTATCGAAAAAAAAAAAAAAAATCCTTCTCTTTTGTTTCGCGTGCTCAGCACAACCTTTTGTTAGTATAGTATAGTTTAGTTTGGTTAAGGAATTCTAGTAAAAAAGTTTTGGCAATAATAGTCAGTCTATCGCTTAGGATATCTCCAGAGAAACTCTCGTGATCAAAGTCGAGTAAATCTATCGCTCTACGTACTCGCCAGTTACGAGTTCACCTATCGTCTGTAGAAGTTGATATTAAAAACTCATGCCTCACTTAAAGTATTACGGCCTTGTCAGCCTTCTCCTGGGAGGGAAGAGTTGTGACGTGGTATTTTAAATTCCCCGCCACAAGGCGATACTGTCGATGACACGACGATGCGTGGCGTAGACAGGGACTCCAGGAAAAGCAAAAATTAGGGAAATTAATTAGGAATAACTAACACTATTTTATTTTTTGTAAGTTATGTAATCTCGAGCTTGATACTCCACGAGACGTCTGTCGTCATGGGAACAACCGATGGAAGAACGACTCTACCGAACGTAAAGAAACTTCCAATATCGTCAAGGACCACACTGTCGGCGTGCAAACCATGGTTGGTCAAGAAAACCCGAAGGTCAGCGCCTATACTCAAGTGGAGGATCTACTACCTCCAACTATTGGATTGACGGCGTACAGGGATGTGCGAGAAGCACAACGAAATCCTCCCGTCATCCGTAGAAGCTACCGCGTACAAGAAAATGCATTTCTGATGTGAGGGTGGCGTACAGGGTTAAGTGCAGTTGCACCCTCAGAACCTCCCACCTAATGAGCAATCAGTCAGTGCAATTACTATCGACACTGTCTCCGAAACTGTTATCGCGGCCGCGTTGGGTCAAGGAAACCCCCGGATCAGCGTTCCAACCTGGCGAATTTCTTTGTGAGTGAAGCCCTCGTATGCTGAACACGAAGCTACCACCAACCTTCTTGTGGATCGACAAATGAGGTCAGGACCTAGAAGAATTATCGGGTAGCCGGGCGAATGAGACTCCATGAAAGTCCAGAGCCTGGGGATTTTAAAGGAAGGCGGTAATAGGAGCGGTATTAGCAGCGGCAGGGGTGAGATCGATTCCTTCTATTTTACGTTCGGAAAAACTGTCGTTACGCGAACCAATTAGGATACCGATATGTCACGTGATCCCGCTAAATCTGAACGATGAGCTGATGGAAGGAAATACCGACTATATAAGCCGGACACACCGGCTATCCGGCCTACTTCTTCGCTCCAGTTTGCGCTACGCATCTATCGTACCAATTAAATTCGTCTATCGGGGTGGGGGTCAAAATTTCGAAAGTGTAAAACGTAAACTGACCAAAATCTCGAATTTTGAAATGAGCGAATACCAAAATAACGAAAACTGTGATTTCAAAATTTCCTATTTCCGACAGACCACCGGGTCGAATAAGTGTTTCGTCGAATGGTCATTTATCCAAAAGGTTGTTAAATCGAAAATGTAGTCTCAGATTGTTTATATTTCGAATGAGCAGAAAGTAGATTTTAATTACATCGAAAGTATATATTGTCGAAATTTAAAATCTAGAATAGTCGATATTTTCAATGGTCAATAAGCCGAACATAAATATGTCGAAACCAAGAATTTCGAAAGAGTAAAATTCATAAACGCAGAATGTAGAAAGGGTCAAAATCTCGAATAAAGAGGACCCGGCACGCCGCGTTCAGCCGGTAGGGGCGCCACCAGGCCAGAGACCTTACGTAGATGGTCCGTAGCCGCCAAATACTAGTATTTCAGCGTTACCACGTCAGTTAATTACCAACGTTATGTCGAATTGTTTGGAAACCGCAAATATTTAACTATTATACGACAGGGTCAGGTTAAGTTCGCTCCCCATTATCATGACGATTTACCTATCGAACAGTGTTGCCACGTCTGAAGAAATATCTCTAAATTTGAAGAAATTAATACCCACATCTCTGAAGAATTTTTTGAAGATTTGAAGAAATGTGGTTATTATCTGAAGAAATTAGAAGAAAAAAAAACTCACATGATTAAACAAATTCTTATTAAATATTAAAAAAATTTGAAGAGTTATCCTGAATTTGAAGGAACTTTGAAGAAATATCCAAAAATATATTTGTAGTTATTATCTGAAGAAATGAAAAATAAATTCTATTATTAAGGTGCTTCCCTACGCAATTCCACCAGACCTGAAAACATTGGGAAAAAAGGTGTTGTTAAATGGAATATCTCTGCCTGGGCACCGAAATCATTGAAACAAACTTCGTCGCGCAATTCTATGTAGGATTTCAAACACGTACGGCCAAAAAAATGTTTTTTTACGCGAAAATAGAGAAGATATCCATGTAAAACGTTTTTAGAGCCGTTGGATATCTTCTCTATTTTCGCATAAAAAAAAACATTTTTTTGGCCGTACGTGTTTGAAATCCTACATAGAATTGCGCGACGAAGTTCGTTTCAATGATTTCGGTGCCCAGGCAGAGATATTCCATTTAATAACACCTTTTTCCCCAATGTTTTCAGGTCTGGTGGAATTGCGTAGGGAAGCACCTTAAACAAATTCTCGATAAATTAAAAGAAACTGAAGAAATATTCGAAAATGTGTGGAACAGCAGTTCCGTGCAAAGAGGAATGAAAGGGTATAAACACAAACAACATTTTAATGAGCAGTATATTTGCTAAAAACACTTTGATCAATAATATATCATTTTTTATACTTTTATAATATTATTCAGGCATAGAGAAGTATGTATTATTAATTGTCTCGTTGATCTGCAAACGAGTCAATGACCCCAGGAATACACTGAAAACGAAAACAAAAATCTACGATACTTTACAATACAATCTTATACTACAATACTACAAAAATCAAAATTTCACAATCCAAAATAGAGATTTTCGATAATTTAAAAAAATCAGTCACATGATCGGTACACAAGAGGACAGTAAAATATGTTCAAGCTCTACTATATGGATGTAAACTTATATTGTTTTGGAATAGCTATGCAGTTTTCCATGATTCGAATGAAAATTATAATCAATAAACATTCGGAAAATCCGAAAGAACACTATATTTTTTTTTTTTTTTGCGCCAGCACATTTCCTGAAAAAATATTAAAACTTATTAGGAATAATAAAACATATGAGGTGCACTTTCAGGTGAAAAAAAAACAACGAAATAGTAAAATCGAAATTTTTTTATTGCACATTTTTCGCCAAGTACATGGCTCTCGAATGACCACCCCTCATTCGTAGTGTAGCCAGATACGAATCGGGGGCTGTGTGCCAGGCGTCCTACAGAGCGGGCAACGACGTCCATATTCCTCCTGGTCCCAGATTCGCTCTGCACAAGTGGCGCAACAGCTGCGATGCCCACATGGTACAAATGAGTGGGTCATCGGATTCCCCAGACATACACGGCACAATGCTATAAAATTAATTTGAAACAAGGAGTACACATAAACTAAGATCGCTTAAATTCTAGCGAAAAAACGGAATAGCATGATTTCGACGTTTCGGGTAATAATTTATCATCATATACACTCAGCAACAAAATTAACGGCGCACCTGGGACTCGGCGAAATAATACCGATTTTAAAAATACTGTAACTCGATGAAAAATTGTCGAAAAAAATCATTCGGCAAAGCATTTTGAAGGTTGAAACTTCATTTGCAAGATGGTTTTTGAAAATTCATCCTACGGTCATTTCTGACCTCATGGCGTAGGTCTGAGTTCCGGGTTGCGAAACGCCAGAAAAAACAAGTTTTTCAAAGTTCTCTACGGGGCGTTAAAAAAATCGCAGAGAACTTTCGAGACAGCCATTTTGTAGCCTGAAATCTCCTCTTCAAAATCGTACCTAAAAATTTCACGCGCGATTTTTTTTCACCGAGTTATCCAACTTCTGGTGAAGCAATGTCAATAAGGGCAGGAGTGACCAGTAGGCGTAGACTGATCTGGCGTTATCCAGGATGCACCGCGAGGAGGTACAGTCTACCATGCATCCCGTGTGTGTGTGCAGGCAGCGATCAGGACCCATGGCTCGTCACTTCCACGGTATTTCATGCCTCCAAACCCTCGCTGCACTGCGTGTGTGTGTGTGTGTGATGCTACGATATCTCAAGTTCAAAATCGGGTATTGCCAACCCTACTTCTTATCACCGCCTGCAAGTATTCTCCCATATTGATGCAACTCTAAATACGTGGGCACACACCCACACACACATACGCGTACACGCACGCACGCACGCACGCACGCACACACACACACACACACACACACACACACTCCTTACGCCTACTGGTCAGTCCTGCCCTTATTAACATTGCTTCACCAGAAGTTGGATAACTCGGTGAAAAAAAATCGCGCGTGAAATTTTTAGGTACGATTTTGAAGAGGAAATTTCAGGCTACAAAATGGCTGTCTCGAAAGTTCTCTGCGATTTTTTTAACGCCCCGTAGAGAACTTTGAAAAACTTGTTTTTTCTGGCGTTTCGCAACCCGGCACTCAGACCTACGCCATGAGGTCAGAAATGACCGTAGGATGAATTTTCAAAAACCATCTTGCAGATGAAGTTTCAACCTTCAAAATGCTTTGCCGAATGATTTTTTTCGACAATTTTTCATTGAGTTACAGTATTTTGAAAATCGGTATTATTTCGCCGAGTCCCGGGTGCGCCGTTAATTTTGTTGCTGAGTGTACATTGGAATCTAGACTGAGATTGTATATGACATTTATTTGATTTGATTTTTTTTGGTAATATGAGTCGGAATAATACGTACGGATTGACATTGCCGATCATGAGAGGACCCTTTTTAGAGCCAAGAAACTAAACGAGCGTTATCCTACACTTTGCCTTGAATCGTCATATAGTCATGCCGTTAGTTTTTTTCTAATGTCCTATTATAACAGCGTGTGTCTAAGCTCCCATGATTTGATATGTTGGAAATATTGAGAACCTATTTAGGGGTTGGAAAGGAAACTGAACGGTGGGCCCGCCCGTTGAGTTACCTGGCTAACTCACTAATTGGCTCTATTTGCGACGACATGTTTTATTGAATTGCAGAATTACGGTCGACTACAGCAATCCACGACAAAATGCAGCATGACACTGGGTAATTCGTTTTAAATTTAATTTTACGAAAAGGATGATCATTCGGGTTGAAAATGCAATCCTGGAGACCTCGGGAGACGTTAAATCCCGTAGGAGAAGCAGCCCTGCAGCGTATTTTCGCCTTTACGGCGGGGTCGACTTCCGCAAAACCCAATTTTTTATTACAAAAGTAACCATAGTTGGTAGACCCGAATATTCGAAACGCATAGAGATACAATGTGTAGCGAAAATGCAATTTTGATGAAGAACGATATACGCCACGTTTCTCACCAGCACCTGATAGAGGATTCAAACACAGGTGCCGGCAGACACCTCAGGCCACGTTAACTCCGAAGAGAAGCGGCCATGCAGTGTTGCTGCCTTACAGGGCAGGATACTTTGTGGACTGTCGACTTCCGCAAAACCGTATTTTCCAACACAAAAATAATCATAGTTCGCAAACCCGAATATTAGAAACGCGTAGAGATACAATTTGCATCAAAAATACAATTTTGATGAAGAACGATATACGCCACGTTTCTCACCAGCACCTGATAGAGGATTCAAACACAGGTGCCGGCAGACACCTCAGGCCACGTTAACTCCGAAGAGAAGCGGCCATGCAGTGCTGCTGCCTCACGAGGCAGGATACTTTGTGGACTGTCGACTTCCGCAAAACCGTATTTTCCAACACAAAAATAATCATAGTTCGCAAACCCGAATATTAGAAACGCGTAGTGATACAATTTGTAGCGAAAATGCAATTTTGATAAAGAACGATATACGCCACGTTTCGCACCAGCACCTGATAGAGGATTCAAACACAGGTGCCGGCAGACACCTCAGGCCACGTTAACTCCGAGGAGAAGCGGCTATGCAGTGCTGCTGCCTTACGAGGCAGGATATTTTTTGGACTGTCGACTTCCGCAAAACCGTATTTTTCATCAGAAAAATAATCATAATTGGCAGACCCGGAAATTCTAGACGCGTAGAGATACAATTTGTATCGAAAATACAATTTTGATGAAGAACGATATACGCCACGTTTCTCACCAGCACCTGATAGAGGATTCAAACACAGGTGCCGGCAGACACCTCAGGCCACGTTAACTCCGAGGAGAAGCGGCCATGCAGTGCTGCTGCCTCACGAGGCAGGATACTTTGTGGACTGTCGACTTCCGCAAAACCGTATTTTTCATCACAAAAATAATCATAATTGGCAAACCCGAATATTAGAAACGCGTAGTGATACAATTTGTAGCGAAAGTGCAATTTTGATGAAGACCGACATACGCCACGTTTCTCACCAGCACCTGATAGAGGATTCAAACACAGGTGCCGGCAGACACCTCAGGCCACGTTAACTCCGAGGAGAAGCGGCCATGCAGTGCTGCTGCCTCACGAGGCAGGATACTTTGTGGACTGTCGACTTCCGCAAAACCGTATTTTTCATCACAAAAATAATCATAATTGGCAAACCCGAATATCCGAAACGCGTAGTGATACATATTGTAGCGGAAATGCAATTATAAAATGGACCGGACGCCACATTTTTACACTAGCGCGGGCAAAGACCACGTTAACTCCTAGTAGCGGAAGCGGCCCTGCGGCGTCTCGCCGCCTTTACGGCAGGGTATGTAGTGGACGCTCGACTCCCGCAAAAATCTATTTTTCATTTCTTGAATGCCATCGATTGACTTGAGCTTTCTTATGTTTACGAGTCATAATGATCCGAATTAGATAATAAGATTATTGAATTTATAACGAGTACGGACGAATGTGCGGACTACACGATCAAGACATTCTACGCAGTTCTAGTTACTTTAATAGAATGACATTGTATACAAGATAATATACCTCCGAAACGTCGATGTCATTCTGCAGATCATGAAAAATATAGGTACACCAGTTTCAGTAATAACATCATTTTAAGTAGATTGAACGTACAATAAATTGCACGGGTAATATAATTTTTTGGAATAGTAAATTTGTTGTTGACAAGGTGACATGAACGCAAATATTATACGTGATAGAGCAGCGGAACAATTGTTTTCTAAAAATAATTGACAGTAATAGAAGAATAAATGAATGTAAAAATAAGCACAAGTATGTTAGTGACCTTATCCGACGGAGCATCATTCATTGACTTCTTGAGTGACGATATCAATCATTATAATTCATTATGTGACAACCAGTTTCTGATGATGATACTATTTTCACAGAAACATTGTGCAAATACACACAACTGGTATGGAAATCTAGCGCGATTACGATTGTTCGACATTATTCCAAATTTTATAACAAAAGTTGGGGAATGAAAATGTCAGGTGTCTATAAGGTTGCTTTTTAATATATTTTTCTCATTTTTCGACCGGCCACCAGTCGGAACTTTAGTTTTTAAAATGAAAATGTCGATTGAGGCACCTCTTAAACTTGAGCTATAATGGTCAAATTCACCATGTGTTCGTTTATGATTACGAAAAGTTATGTACTTGCCTACTTAAGTTCAGTGCCACCTTGGAATAACAATATTTAAAAATGTTCTATTGCTCTTATGTTAGTATTTAAACGAACAATGATGTTATTACCATTATCTTCGGCCAATTGCCGTTGACTTTCTGCCTCAGCTTGTTCGGCTCGAGCAGCTGCAGCTTGCCGTTCAAGATGGCCCTGTACCTCCGCTAGCCGATTCTGCAGCCGCACAGGTTCCTCTGCCTGCTGTTGCTCTGCACGAGCTTTTGCTCTCTTACGGAATTCTGCAATGGTATTTAGAAATTCAAAAGTGCTTCTTTCGATTTCCAGTCGAATCTATTACCTTTTCTTCGTTTATTCTTCAACCTTTTTTTTCTGTTGATATTTTCCGGCGGCTCGTCAGCTGGTTCTTCAATATTTTGACCTTCCGTACGACGCTCTATAACAAGTACATTTACTTTATTATTCATTATTTATTATTATTTATTATTTACTTTATTTTACGCATTATCATAAATTCTTCTCAAAGTAATTTATTGAAGACGGCATCAAGCATGAATGAGTTCTCAGTCCATACCTCACCTCCAAGATTGTACATTGTGTTTTACATCGCAAACTATTTTTTGTGACTCTAAATATCTTCTATACATTTTTTGTTTCGCTTGCGCAAAATCAACCTCTACATAGCAAGAACGATATTCAATATAATAGATGTTACGGCGTATTTAGAAAATGTACTATCACGTGGCTGGTCAAAGTCGTAAATTACGGACGGAGTTCGTTATAATTTCTCAACAATTCCTACCGTCGTTATAGGCTGGTGGTGATTCGCGTCCTGCGGCGTCCGCGTCGCGTACCTCGTATGTACGTTGCACGTCCTCTTCGGCTACATATCAAGAACGATATTCAATATAAAAGATGTTACGGCGTATTTAGAAAATGTACTATCACGTGGCTGATCAAAGTCGTAAATTACGGACGGAGTTCGTTATAATTTCTCAACAATTCCTACCGTCGTTATAGGCTGGTGGTGATTCGCGTCCTGCGGCGTCCGCGTCGCGTACCTCGTATGTACGTTGCACGTCCTCTTCGGCTACATATCAAGAACGATATTCAATATAAAAGATGTTACGGCGTATTTAGAAAATGTACTATCACGTGGCTGGTCAAAGTCGTAAATTACGGACGGAGTTCGTTATAATTTCTCAACAATTACCGTCGTTATAGGCCGGTGGTGATTCGCGTCCTGCGGCGTCGTGAATCTCGTATGGATGGTGCAGCTCCGCTTGATCAGGTTGCACGTCCTCTTCGGCTACATGGCGTACGCCACACGAGATTAATGAAAATATGAAACTATCGACTGAAAATTAGTAATAAAAGTTGGATGCTTCTCAATTATTACCGACTGCATGCGGGGCGATTGCATCTGCATCAGAATATCCGTCATCGCTACTCATGTCATCGCTACTGTTGGCGTTGTCGAGAACATCTATAAGCAAATTTTTCAAGCCATGATACTTGGTAGTAGGTAATAAAAAATCAAATATTATTATAAAACAAAAAGTCAAGTGAGATAATCAATTTGTCTGCAGTCCATTGTTCAGAGAATATTTTCATTATATTACCATTTTCTGGCGCCACTGGTGCAGCAGCTTCCGCGTTATCGAGAAGCCAACGCGGAGGCTCGTCGGCAAACACCTGCCTTTCGTAATCGGGGTCGTTCTCTGTTAAAAAGTTACGATGCGTTTTAACGATAAAGGCAGTTATGATAGTTCTGGTAAACATTCATGCGAAAATCTATACTCTGCATAAGGCTACGAATGAAAATATTTGCAGTTTTACCCAAACGAACGGCCATCGCTGCCTCCTGTAGCTCGAAATCGGCTCCTTCCCGTCCGTTGGACTCTCGAGCTATAATCTCGTCCACGCTGCCTTTCAAGGCTGCTGCTTTCTGGAGTAATTCATCGACCGTGATGAGGTGCATGTGGAACTCTCTCCATGCTTTACGAAATTGAAAGGAGTTTAGTATTCAATTGTGTTGCATAATTATTACAAAACTCATAGAAATTCCTTTTCTATTGCCGATAAGAAACAATAATGCGAATAACCATAGGATTCTGTACTTTTGCAAACTCGAAAAAAGCCGTGTGGGATTCTGATAGCAAAAAATTCAATGTTATTCAACCGCCTCCAAAATCCAAGCTCTGCTTCTAAAGATGCGAAAATCCAGGTACGTAATTTTTAAGCGCGTACCGTGTTGTAAACACACATTCTGATCGCATCTCTATAGACTTGAATAAGTATATACTATATATGCACGTCAAAAAACACCTGCACCTGCCCCCAAAAATTTCCGCGAACTCAACAACTGGATCCTAGCGATCATTCTGGTGATCTCCCACCTCATCTCAATAAAACTAATGCAGTCGTTTTACCTACGAGTAGACCAAATTAGATTAATAATATAGTACAGCCAACCTCTCACAAGTCGCTGCTGTTTGAAAATGGTCGCGTAGCGTGCATGTCGACCAATTTGCCGGTTGTTCCGTAGTCTTCCGACGTCTGCCTTTACGTCGGCTTGCAATTTTAGCAGCTTACCTTGAAATATATGTATTTTCAAAAATAAATAACACTCTGTAATGTAGAGTATGGTTGCTTGCTGTAGCGTCGCCTTGTCCTATCTATACTCACATACAAAATCCCATGCCGCAGGGCGGGCCTCCATTCTGTGTCCAAGTCGGCTGTGATAGGACTCAATCACATTATTTGTGCGACGGCTTAGGCCGTACACACTGAATCCGTGCGGTTTCACAACACCGAGCCAATACCTTTCAAAATAGGCTAAAAACGTGCGAAAACATCTCCTGAGATTTGCACCAAGAGAGTTTTTTAGCCGTTGGTATTGGCCCTCGATCATATTGGCAGGCAAATACGCCAAGGCCAATATTTTTCGGAAGCACAGTTTGGCATCCGGATCGCGCCTTAGCGTATTCTGCAGTCCCACCGATTTGGCTTTTTGGTAGAGAGCCTGAATAAAAATTTGAAACGCATATTTCTACGCCTTTTGCCAACATTGTACTCGTATATAAAAAATCATCGCATGAAAATACGTGGAAATAGGTCTATGGTTTGTATGCGTCACTTAGATCAGTCAAAATACAAGCAATTTTTCGTAGGTAACGTACATTTGTACGTTAATGATGAACAAGACTCGATGTTTTCAATAAAAATTGGCAATTATTGCATAAAAAAAATAGTTTATCACAATTTCTACATTTTCTACGTTTTTTGAACATGTCACCATCTGAATTTTGATAATACCGAGTTTTGCTACATCTTCTAGAATGTATACATGTATAGTATTTTTCAGTATTTTTTCGGTACCAATTGGACTGATAGTTTTCACAGGGCAACCGTTTAAAAAATGGCACGAGTCAATTTGACCCGGGTATGACCAGCTTGATTACAATCGGAGACGTGACCACGAACGGTTAACTGCCAATACCATCAATTGAATTAATTTTTGTCAACCGATTGGACTCAGAGTGATCTAAAAATAGTAAACCATCGGAATATGACATATTCGATAATATAATATGACATATGTGCAAAAAATCCGGTTATTTGATCCGGTTATCTTAATGATGTCATTTTCCCTCGATCCCTTATGCCTTATGGAATTGTATATTGTGTGATACCTACTCTATCAAAATGGACGTTGCATCCGGTGATATGGGCTGTCGTAAAAATTTGGGCAATTGCATTCCGTAACGCGCATTCAAAATCACTCATCACGAGATTAAATCCATTGTTCGGCATGATCCGTTCTTTAACAAATCTGAGGACTGCTAGATATGCCACTTCTGTTTTCCGCGACATCACGATCCAGATAAATGGAAACCCCTACATCAGGCAGAAAAATAAAATTGCGTGTAACATATTATCGAACCAAGATTTAACTCTAGTTATTTCGTTTTCGGATGGGTGATACGAACTCTAGTGTGGCATAATATTTTCTAATCGTATTTCATGTCAATTATTTTATGTGTGTATGTATATTAGGGTGGTCCTTAATAGGGATATTTTCGAATTTCTTTGCTCCCAGGGGCTTAAATGCTTCCAAATTGATAAAAAAAAATTCTCTGAAAGTTTGAGCTCTTAATATTAACTTTAAGATAGTCCGCGCTCCAACCTAAGTTTCTTATAGAATTAACAAGGAAAAGATTCTATTTGTTTTTTAGAATTTTATAACTCAGCGACAAATGAATCAAAAGTAATTAATCGCGTCATGTTTATTGTAAATTCAACGCTCTGCAAATGGAAAAAAATTAAAAATAAATGGAATTTTTTCCATGTTATTTCCATAAGAAACTTAGGTTGGGGCGCGGACTATCTTAAAGTTAATATTAAGAGCCCAAACTTTCAGAGAATTTTTTTTTATCAATTTGGAAGCATTTGAGCCCCTGGGAGCAAAGAAATTCGAAAATATCCCTATTAAGGACCACCCTAATGTATATAGGTACGTATAGATTCAATACTTTCATATGAATCATATTATATACAGGGTGTCCCAGAATTCGCGACAAGGAATGCACAGGGTAAATCTTGATTAAAAACGGGATCGGAATTCCCTGAGCCGTTTTTTCCGGATATGCTTAGATTTCTCGCTATAATTATTTCAATTTCAGTCAATAAGGTGCGATGTATGAACGGGCGCTTGTCGGTGTGCTCGCCGCTTGGTTGTGTGCACTTTGTTTCGCGGCGACAATAGGCTGGGAGACGCGCATACAACCGAGCGGTAATCACATCGACGAACGTCCGTTTATAAGCCGCGCGTCATTGGCTGGATTTGAAATAATTATAACGAGAAATCTAAGCCTTTCCGGAAAAAACGGCTAGGGAAATTTCGTTACCGTTTTTGATCAAGATTCACCATGTAAGTTCCGCGATACGAATTCTGTGACACCCTGCATAGGTATACCTCACTCTATATAACTCATAGTATATCTTGGAAACGCAGAAACAGAATCAAACGCGTGTGCAAGTTCGTGGCACAACTTAGCAGCGCGTGAAAGGAATAAAACTTCAAACTGTTGAAAAATGGCTCATACGTGATTGAATTTAACGGCCATGATGGTCACCAGTTGATACGCGTCTTCTATTCTTGGTGTAGATCGAAACGTCCCGTCAATGAAAAATTTTTCAGCGTCACCCATTTCTCTCAACACGAAGTCTTCGTCAAAAAACACCACGTGATCGTTCCCGTTATCGTCGGTAATCAATTGCACTGACAACCGTCCAGTGCCATACTCTAAGTTGCGGGCGTATTGCGGATCCATCAGTCGAGTACCGAATTCACGCATGTTCTGCGGCTGTGGCGGATAATGGTTCCTCCTACACTTCTCCATGAATTTCTTTATCGCCGGGTAAGAAAGATGCTCAGCAGCTTCAGGATGACTATATGCACAGAAAAGTCACCCTCTTTGAAATATTGTTCGATTATCACAAAATTATATGTGCAATTTCACGACTTATCGACAAATGAACAGGACATTATAAATTCGATTCGTTTGAAATTTTTACCGCTCATTGTAGTGTGTACTAATTGTAAGATTGAAAAGTTCACAGTATCAGCCCGTTTGCGAGAAATGCAACATCCAACTCTCTTACTTTGACCTAAACCAGTATTAAATCACAATTTTTACCATATCTTGATCATGAAATCCTTTTTTTTTTCGAATGGGTTTCTTATGTGACAAATTCTCATCTTTTCGAACATATTGTTGATTTTTAAATTGCTCCTCAAAATCGACCGAAAAAACTTTTTTTTTTTACAATGAAAAGCTTTTCTTCACGGGCCCCAAACGTTATCGGTTTTTTTTCGGGTTTTTCATCTGAAAACTGAGATTTTTGCCGTAATAAACCCAAATTTTTAGAATGGTACGACCTCGGTATCGCAAACGTCTCGGGCTGTGGGCGTCTTTGCCACTATTTGGCGCCAGAAAATGAACAGAGAACAGATATTATAATACAAATTGAGTCATGAAACTTACACAACCGCTAATGAGTTGTACAAGTCTTTCAACCTGTACCAGTGCCGCGCGAGCGCTTCTTTCATGGCCTCTTTGAACCGCGCGATTGGTTCTGCGTCGTGATCCGGAAGACAATATGGCGAGTGAGGATTTATCTCCTGTATCGCACCGTTCACCAATTTCGCCGTGCCATGACAAACAGTCGAATTTCGACAACGCAGGTAGCTGTGGAATTGAAACAAATCAGAATCGTACATATCTATATTTATCTTTTTTAAAATATTTCTGTAACACGAAATAAAATAATATATTGAAATATTAACTCGCTGGCTACTACCTTTACTTACTAGAAACACAAAAGAAAGACGTGGCGTTTTATCGGACAATTAGGAAAAATAAAATGTGGGCACATGTAACGCGTATCTCCAGTAGCAATTGAGTCCTAATAGGTTGAGCGAGCAGAAAGTAAAAAGCGTTTTGAGTATTATGCTACCCAGATTGGCGGACAGTGATCGCGAAGAAGAGGTCCGAAATTTACATGACTTTTCGAATAAATACAGTTTTTCAAGAAATGAGCAAAACGTCTGTCATAGTGGTATATAGAAATTTTTCTAGCTCACGAAACCGCATGATCTTTATTTTGCTACGTTCGATAAAAACAAAAGAAACAATCAGAAACAAAAAATACCCATGTGAAGTTGAAATATTACTATAAAGGTTATATGGTGAACAAAAAAAATTAAATTGTTGATTTCCCATTTTTGATTAACTTTTCAACTGTAAAAAAAAATTAAATTCTTTTTTTCTTGATATTACCATTATTTTTTACGGGTATAAATGGACTACTGATGAAAACCATGGCGCCTCGTTATCGACATCATAACTTCACCAAAAACTATTCAATCTTCAAAAATAAAAAATAAAATCCAGTAAAATAATGTAGTGGTAATGGTCCAACGAAAGGTGTTTTTAATATTTTGGTTAGACAATTTTTTCTAAATTATTAAACACTATTTTTTTTTTTTTTTTTTAATCGGATACTCTTGAAATATTGTAATTTGTTTATTTTTGAAAAAAAAAATTCCCTCCGTCAGACTATTAGGGGGAAGGTACGGCAAAACGGACCGTAGGGCAAGACTGACCGAGAGTGCAAAACGGACCGCATGAAAAATTCTATTTGAAGTGTTATAAAAAATTAATTGATTCATCGTGAAGGTCACCCTCGAACTTAGTAATTTTTTTAGAAAGATCTCAGTCAATCACGTCGAGTCAGACTCAGTTAAGTCATCGCAAACGACTAAAAAAAAATTATTGACTCGACTTGATTGACTGAGACCTTGCTCAAAATATTACTAAGTTCGTGGGTTACCTTCACGATGCATCATTCAATTTTTTAGTCGATTTTTTATAATAATTCATAAGGAACTTTTCATGCGGTCCGTTTTGCCCTACCTTGCCCTACTACTACATTATTTTACTGGATTCTTTTTTATTTTTGCGGATTGAAAAGTTTTTGGTGAAGTTGTGATGTCGACAAGGAGGCGCCATGACTTTCATCAGTAGTCCATTTATACCCGAAAAAAATAATGGTAATATTAAGAAAAAAAAAAGAATTTCATTTTTTTTTTATAGTTGAAAAGATAATAAAAAATGTGAAATCGATATTTTCTTGTGCACCATTTATACATATAACCTTCCTAATAATTTTTAAAATTACTCGGTTTTCAGTACGCGCAGGGGTATGTGAGCCCTTAACCGAATAGTTTCACACAGGATGAAAATAGATAATCGGAAATGACACAGTCGTATTTTGAACAGTCTGAAGACTCGATTCCACTACTTAAACTTGGAAAAATCCCAAGTCGAAAACTTTTTATTTACAAGAAAAGATTGTGGGCAGTATATTTTTTTTTTTCTTCCCAAGGCTTCAGCTGTAATAGCTAGAAAAAAAAGATTTTAATTGAAAATAACTTTTGACGAATTAAATTTAGGCAAAAATATTAAGAAATCTTTTTTGTAGAACATTAAATTTCCTTTAAGAATCCGTCGTGATCTCTTTTAGATATTCATTGATTCGTTAGTTACAAAATTCCAAATTAAAAAAGTCAAATCGAAAAAACATATCAATTTATTAAGCTTAATTACTCGGAAACGGCTTTTCTGGCGAAAATCTATAATCAGACCTTTTTTGTAGGGAATTTAATTTTATATCGGAATAAGCGAAAATAAATTTTTTCACTTTCATGTTTTGACAGTTCTGACGTAAAACATCAAATTACGACTAAAAATCAAAAACAGCGATGATAGACCTCTTAAGATTAATATTAAGGGCTCAAACTTTCACGAAATTTTTTTTGTGTCATTCTGAATAATATTCTCGATATATGTTTCAAAAAAAAAAATTAGTCAATTTTTTTGGCCCAGTCTAATCCAAGCAGTAGGTACTGTTTTTGTTACGTAAATAATGATAATTTGATATTATGTGATATAGTGATATTCGGTATTAATGCATGTGGGCTGACTGTAACTTTTTCTTCTACAACTGAAAACTATCGCGTTTGCTATTTTAGATGTGATATTTTCCATGAACAGGGCAAGAAAAAAAAAAACTTCCGTAGCATATTTATTAACTGCGAAATATCCTGATTTCTTGAAAAGAGAACTTTAAAACAGTCGGACTCAAAACGTAAGACCGATATATTCATACTACTTACTAGTCAGCGACAATGTCTGCAGGCTTTGTGAGAGTGAGAGCCACGAGATATCCACTCGAAAGCAAGAGAGATACGCACCGCTTTATGTTTCAGTTTTAACTATAAAACCTACTAAACGACACGGTTGAAAACGCTGAATTATGAATCAACTGATTGAGAAAATTGGAATTTACAATATATTTTTTTTGTCGAAATGCTAAGATTTGTTTTCGTCGAGGGGTAATTCTTAAACATAATTTTCCACACTTCCCATATCAGCCTGTGTATAAGAACGAACTTTAAATGCTTTTTTCTCAGATATAGTACGGTCAAAGGCCGAAACATTTTAACAGGAGACGTATAATGCGTCAACATATGGATCATATAAGTTTCATCAATGTCTTAAGAAAAGTCATCAAGTACATTTTTAAAAACGTATAGTAAAATAATTTTCAGGGTGAGAATTTTATAGGATTAGGAGATTGAAAAACTGAAAAAATTAATTTAATCTTACATAGTTCCAGTACGGGATGTTGCACTACGCTGATAAATTCGTCCGTTTTCTATTCTCGCAAGCGCAGACAAACGTCTTTGCGGTCTTCGTGGCATTTTAGCGAATTATAGTTAAATAAAACGACACAAAAACGATAAAAAAAAATAAATAAATAAGAAAATGACGTGATTAATAACAAAGATACAAAAACCGAACACTTGCAAAAAATGTTTCAAACGAAACCAATAAAAATTCGGAAAAAAAAACGAAATAACACTGATTGTCTCTGAGCAATCGAAACACTTAACTAAAATATAACTATGAGAAAAATAGAATAAAATAAACAAACACCTCCCCAAGTCCCGATTGTTTTTTTAACAACTAACACTTAATTATATATAACAGAAAAAACGAAATAACACTGATTGTCTCTGAGCAATCGAAACACTTAACTAAAATATAACTATGAGAAAAATAGAATAAAATAAACTAACACCTCCCCAAGTCCCGATTGTTTTTGAACAACTAACTCTAACTATATGACTACATGATTATGAAAATATATAAAAGAATAATAACCGAGATTTTATAATGCACTTTGTTTTTTCACCCTTGCAAGAACGATTGAATATTGCACGACTGTAACAAGCTAGGACAGACTGCTGAATGATGGCGAAACGGCTTCAACGTGATGATTTTAGCTATACTTTTTGGTATTTAACGTTGTTCGGCTAGAGGGATGGGTAAAACTGTCGCTGATAGCCGGAGAGGAGAAATGCAGGGGCATGCCGGGGTAAACCTCAAGTTTAAACGCGACAGATATAGTTAGGCGATCTCGCACTTTAAAATCAAATAATCTCAGGACGATAGACAAAAAAAATATATCACATGTAAGAAATGGTTCACAGATCCCAAATCCAAGTTCTTGGTGGAAAAAATAGTTTGAAAAATATGTGAAAAAGTTCAAAAACCGTCAAAAATGACCGAAATTTTGCGCGCTGCTAACTTTAACCACGGACGCTGCAAGAACCGTGCCAGATAGCGAAAAATTGAAGAGGAACAATTTCGTAGAGCACAAAATTTGCAATAAAAAAGTCATTGTGGATATACATCTAGACTCAACAGCGTAGGCGTGGGAAGCGCTTGAAATTTCACTCTGAGATCGCGACGATTTCCTGAATTCGAGGCAAAGTGACCCAGGCGATAACAAATGGATTTTCGATGTGCAAAGTTTGAGTAAAAAATTTGAAAAAAATTGTAGCTCACTTGGACACCATAAAAAGGATTGTCAGAAACGAAAAAATAATTTCATCGCGAACTGGGATTTTCCTGGAATAGCGGAATTTCTTTCTTTTCTCGATACTTTTCAGACTAATTTTCGAACACCTTGAAAAAAAAAAAACGCGAAAAATCGATTCCGGGTCCCAGCTTTTAGCTCTATTTATTCTTTGCATATAGAATCTTTCGCATTCGTATTGTGGGTGCGATCGCTATAGCCAGTAATAATTTTAAACACCTTTCGTTGTATCTCTTACAGTTACATTGAGCCAAAATGAGAATCGCAAGCGCGAAATAATTGTTAACAAATATTATAAGGGTTTCGTTTCATGGATATACAGTACCGTCCATAAGTTCGGAATCACTGTTCGAATTCTCGATCGGGACAAAATGTTAGATATCTCGGCCAAAAGCAAGGCATAATCAAATGTTCCAGGTCGCATTTGGAAGTAGAAAAATCAGCTTCATTATCTTTCTCTTGCAAAATTCCCCACGACCTTTTTAGCACTCTCTAAGTGATATGGAACATTGTGTTTTTTTTGCGATTTTCATACTTTCATGCGGTTATATACCTATAATAATATTTTGACAATATTATGCAGTCTTTTCAGTAATTATACTGTATTGGCTTGATATGAGAAAGAAGTGTAGAAAGAACACTCTCGAAACGTAATTTTGTTTTTTCACTTAAGGTAGTTGCCTCGCAATTGAAAAATTTTAAAAAGTGTTTCAAATTGTGACGATAAGTAATTGAATGCATAATACATACAATAGTCAAATTTGGAGACGATTGACCACGGCAAACCTAAGATATTTGCCATTAAAACCGATATGTTTTGTACGTACAGCATATAGGAGTGTAAATGAGAACCGTCGAAAATTAACAAATTTTATTATTTTTGTATTGAAGGGACATTACCATGTTTTGGAAAAACTGATATCTATTAGAATTCTATATTTACAATTATGCTGAAGAATTCGGAAATCATTTACCACATAGTTTTGCAGATATTGATAATAATTGAGTAAATAAGTAGGATATAGTCACTCATGGGTGAAAAAAGCGAGTGAGTGATAGTTAGTGAGAGAGGAAACACAGCGAGTGAGTGAGTAAGCTATAGCACAAACTATATATCTAGGAAGACTGAAGGCAACTACCTCAAGTAAATGATTTGTATTTTACCATAACAAAATATCATATTTATTCCAAAAATTCTTGGTCTGAATCTGATATTTTCATTGTCCTATGGATGCGACCCATTTTTGCGAATTTAAAAATATTTAAATTATTAATCACAATTCCTTATCTGGGCATGACTTCTTTCGACCAGAATATAGTGATAGAAACGTGGTGTATCATTGAATATTTCAAACCCTCGTATACGTACAAGGGTACTCGAAAATTTCTTTTTCAGAAATGAAGGGGGATACGTATGTACGTGAGCACACCTTTGACGGATACAATTTTAGAATTCATTACTCTTACTTACCTGTATGAAGTGAAAGTAAAATCCTGGTCCAGTTCTTTCTTGAAGCTTCGCGTCTTGCATTTTCTCGATACATATTTTTAAACGAGTAATCCACGATCATTCCAACCAATTGAAGACACTTTCCCACCGGTTTTTTTTGTTATTGATGAAAATAGTATTTCCAATAGTTTCGCACGTACCGAAACATCTATTCGAATGCAACGCTCTTACGTTACAAACATCTCTGAACATAATATAAGCAAAATGAAAAATTGTCTACGATATTTCAGATTTTACCGCATTCGTTTTATCTGTTCGGCTAACCGTTAGCCCTAACGCACCCATAAAACATGACGCAAAATGCATGTCAGCGACATCGGCTAGTAGTGTATTGACGCAAATTAATGACAGCCGTCAATAAGGCCCTCGTGCTTGGAAGGGTTTCTTGTTCAAATTCGGTAGACCACAAAAGAATATAAGATCCAGTGTAAAAAATCGACGAGAAATATTCTATGTATTATTCGAAATACGCGCAAGCACTCGCCATTAAAACAGCATATCTAGCAGGGTGTCACAGTGACGAACACGTGACGACCATTTTACAGGGTTAATCTTGATCGAAAATGGGATCAAAATTTCCTCAGTCGATCTTTTCTGAAATGCATAGATTTTCCGTTATAATTATTTTAATTCCGGCCAATGAAGGGTGGCTTATGAACGGCCGTATGTCGGTTTTGATTACCAAGAGCGGGAAACGCGCACACAACCGAGCGGTAATCGGACCGACGAACGGCCGTTCATAAGCCGCGCTGCATTGGCCAGAATTGAAATATTTATAACGGAAAATCTACGCATTTCCAAAAAATCGGTTGAGAAAATTTGATTCCATTTTTGATCAAAGTTAACCCTGTAAAATGGTCATCACAAGTTCTGTACACCCTGTATACGAGTTAAATGTATAGAAACATTTATAAAATAAAAAAATTGTATACTTACCCATTTACTCAAATTCTCTTTGCTGCATCATCGGAAATTACATACACAAACTTCACTATCGAACACTATAGTATTTCAGGTGTGAATGGTTCAACCTAAGTCACGTGACAGTTATAGTCCGGACGAAGTGAGATTTGAGTTTTTGAATACATAGTTTTACGGGAATTATATGACATTTAGTAAGTGTATTTGCGATTGCAATTCTACTCGCTATGCATCGATGATTAATAACTTCGGTAATATGGATGCTGTATGAACCCCGCAACGCCTTCATAATTCTACATCAAACAGACAAGAGCTTGAAACCGAAATAATGTAGAATATTGGTATCTATTATCCAAGTCCATATCCACAGAACGAATCCGTTCGAATTTGTGAGTAAACGACTGTATGAGCACATGGTTCTACTAAAAACCATATGAATTCTGGAATATGTGTATAGGGTAAGGTTGCCAATATCGTACCGCCAGCTAAATCGTACCGTTTCAGTTTGCTAATTTTTTGCAAGAGTATTTCCTCGATTTTGAGAAATGTAGAAAACGCTATCATTAGTATTAAAAATTCTCTAAGCATTCCTACTTCAACAATTTTCAAAATCCAGGATATACTTTCGCAAAAAATGACCAAACTGAAACGGTACGATTTGATGCCGGGACGATATTGGCCACCTTACCCTATATATATCAAACAGAGTTGCTTCAATGCTTTTCAAAATTTTGGACTCACTATTTTTTTCAAGACCTTCTTGTTCGCCCATAGTAAGCATTGATAATAAAATCCTGAAGAACGACACCGAGATAAAATTATCGTAGCTTCCCAGCGAAAATATTAAAATAGAAAAAAGCGGTTACAAATGAAAATGATGTCGGAAAAGCATTTTTTCTCATGCGCCCGTATCCTGATATTTGGAATGAAAATATTTTTCTTCTTCTTCTTCTTGATCCAATACTTAACCCGTGATCGGAGGTCGCAAATTGAAATAAAAATATTTTTATTGAATTCATCGATGTGTTCGATCACAATCAATAAGAAATCCCTAAATTTGTCAGATATGATAGTTGACCGAAAATCACCAACATTATAACGTTTATAGGT
This sequence comes from Tenthredo notha, assembly GCA_914767705.2. Taxonomy (NCBI): domain Eukaryota; kingdom Metazoa; phylum Arthropoda; class Insecta; order Hymenoptera; family Tenthredinidae; genus Tenthredo; species Tenthredo notha. The sequence continues at coordinate 5,209,690 of OU611924.1, forward strand.
ATAACAAACTTCAACACATGTTTTTTCGCAACTTCCGTTGTCATTGTTAAATCGCATCAGATATGTTGCGCGGAGAAATTCACCTGCAGGCTGATTAGGATATCCGATGTTACAACGACAACGAAAATTGTGAAAATATGAGCGTTGCATTGAGTTTGAGCAAGTAATAACATTATTAATCATTTTCTATGATTTATTATCATTCGGTATCAGTGAAATTCATCTACATATCTTCACTTTTTCTTCTTTTGATCACACCCATTCGAGTGTGCAAATTTTACACCTGACGTAAAAAACGTTCATAAATCTAATACAAATATTGATTTCAATTTAACAGTACAGGCTCATGTAAAGAACTGCGACTATTGTGATTATTCACTTTTTTGAGGGCTTTTCGTACACGTCGAAATTCATTATTGGAACAACCGTTGTCTCTAAATTTAAATAGGTGAAAATCACTGAAAAACCGGTGCATGGTCATTGGTTTGCAGTTATAAGTATACCACTAATTCAATCAGTGGTATACTTATAACTGCAATCAGTGACTATGCACTGATTCAAATTTAGAGAGTTGGATAGCCTTGGTAAACGGAAGAATATTTTTATAAATAAGTTTTAAAAAGAAACCATTATTCGTTGACACCCGAATTTTCACCCACGTGGAACTTTAAAGAATATCATCAAAATTTTCTTTTCATCTTCATGTGCATACAAGCTCGCTCGAAGAGGGCATTAATAATGCCACAGATCAAATTTGGTGTTATACTACCAAATGCCAAGGCAGGCCTAATCCATTATAAGAATTCATATCCAAGCGCAGTCTTATTTTCTAAAAATGTTATGATGGTATCAACGAATAATCTCTACACTGCGTTTGAAAATTGTGATAAAAGAATCTAGAATGCTTTTGGGTAAAGTTAAATTGATAGAAATCGAACAACAATATGGTACTAGGTGTCAGACAAGATGGAAGCATATTAGTCATTTTTCAGGAATTTTCAATTTGTCAATAATATTATGAAAAGAAATTAACAAGTGATTCACAATTTATCAGAAATATCGACATAAACGCGAATCGCGTTCTATTAACATACATACATACCTACTCATATAATATGTGAAAACAATAATTGAATCAAATATCCAGCTAAAAATACGAAATTGGTAATTTTATGATACGGAATCTTGGAGCAATATCATTTCGCCAGTGATTTCGCCCTAGCCTAGCGGTAGCAAACGCTAGCGCCATCTATTAGCCTCATCCGGTGGCGTAAGAAACAGGAAATACCTGGAATAAATGTTGCAGCACTTTCGCTATTTTGGCCCGTCTATATTGAAGCGATTCGAGATTCTGACCATTCGAGTTTTTGACCTGTCGTTAGAATGAATTCGAATTTTTAAACGGTCCTTAGATTGGCTATTCTAAAATAAAGAACAGTCGAAATTTCGTATATTTGATATTTTCACGAATTCGATATTTTGCCCTTCGTGATCTTGTCCATTCTTAAATTTGTTTTTCGATGAAATTTGCTTGTGATATTTCCGTATTCATAATGATCTTTTGTATACTTTATAGACTATCGTGATATTGACTGTTCTGAATTTTGCGTTTTGCTAATTCTGAAATTCGAGATTTCAGCCAGTTTACGTTTTGGACTTTCGAAATTTTAACCCCCACCCGTCTATCGTCACAACTATCGCATATCGAGTATCAATTAAATAGTGTTGTGTTGTGTTACACTTTGAAGCCAATTAAGGTAAGGTCTTGATTCTTTCTGTGAAGGCACGAGGTAGTTCGGATAAAAGTCTGTCAATTAATTTGGTTATTGAGCTAAGAAGCTCGCTTTTGTCTATTGAGCGAAGAGGCTCGTCTTTCGTCTTTGGTCTAATAATTTATCGAACAACCTCGAGTCTGGCTGAGTTACGTAGATCTTTACTGCTTTTTGGCGATAATTTATTGCTTATCGCTTCTCGTATGGCTGTGTTTCTGATTTAGTATGTTATATATATCTTGTGCATGAAATACTGTAGAAAATACCTTTCCTGGAGTACCCTGAGCGAAGATAGCCGCGAAGGCTTAGGCCTCGCGTTACAGTTCATTTTATTATCGTTGAGTTTGTTAGTAATTTGTTAATTGAGTCAATTATGGTCACTTTCGTATAATTTCTTACCGTATGTAACATCTCGTATGGTTCAGTACAATCAAATATCGTTTTTGGATAATTTAGTATCACGACTATCGTTATCGTATTGTCAGAATTTAGTTAAAGAACAATTAATGTTATAGTTTAGTCGGTTATCGTTGAACCTGTGATTCGCGTCTTTCGAACGACCGTGTGGTCTCTATTTATCAGTAGATCTCGAATTATCGTAAATCGTATGGCCAAGCGTGGCTAATCTTGAATAGTTTGTTACCAATTCTTATAATTTAATATCTCGAGCTTGATAAGTTGATCTGAGCGTGTGTTACGAATTATACTTTGCATTTGGGTACGAAGTATCGCTCTGTGATACCAAGTCTGGAGTCTAGTTTAATTGTCTTATATCGAGTCACCTCTAACACGTACGTCTTAGGCTCAACCGTATCGTAAGCAATCTCTAGTAACGAACCGTGTAGTAAAATCACCAATTCTGTACCGATTTCGTTAAATTCTCTAATTTGATTAATAAATAATTGATTGATGTGATCTCAACCATTCTCAAAGAAATTTTGTTTTATATGGTGTACCCTGCCCCTCTATCTAAGGCTTTTGTTATCTGAGCAAGTCGAGTTGTCGCTCGTCACATTTCCGTAAGTTTTTGGCTTTGTGTAATTTGTTTTTGGTATCGTATGGAAACGACGCAATAGCGTCTGGCGCCCAACAATTTAGTGATTTAGTAAGTTTAACACGGAAAGGTGCCGAATTGTAGCGGAGCCGTAGGTTTTCCTCGCCTAAACGAAAACCGCGTTACAAAATATATTCATCTATAGTTCCGAAAAAACACAAGCACCACATTTCCCTCCAGCGCTCGAAACGAACGCCGGCGACACCTCAGTCCACGTTAACTCGTGAGAGAAGCGGACGTACAGCATTGCTGCCTGACGGCAGGGTACAGTATAGTGATTGTGTTCCGGAGAAGTATCATTTAAAATCAAGGAATAAACTTTGCCCCAAAAACCGAAGACTCGCCCCGCTGGAATTCGCAAGTATTGTGCATCCATCTATCTATGTTTGTCTTTTCCGTATATCTACATTTCTATTGAAAATTTGAATTCCCGCCATAGAGACTTCCCAGCAAACAATTTCGGAAGTAATGTAACAAGGATGTAACGGCCATGCTGAAATGTCCGCACATTCAGAGATCAGCTACATATCTGGTACTTTGACATCGCAGAGACGTCACTAAGACATCAAAGTACCAGATATGTAGATATGTCTCTGAATGTGCGAACATTTCAGCGTGGCCGCTATACATCCTTGTTACATTACCTCCGAAATTGTTTGCCGGGTTGCTGTAATTATTATTAATTAGTGTTTACAATTTTTCATAAATTCCTCAAATTATTGTAATGATAAGTTTTCAGAGTCGACATTCATCTATATTTTGCTATTATCTGACGCGTGAAGGAACCCATCCCAGAGCGCGTAATAAATCAGTCTGAATCCGAATCTCTCTACTTCATTGGCTACTATATTATAATTCACGCAATACTATAAACGGCAAGTGAAGTTTTGGAACTTGTCTTAAATGTTACAATTATACCTACTATATTACATGTGAATACAAATCTCTTATCATTATTGATTGACCGGAGCTTTGCTGCCATCACAAGTATCGATGATTCTGATCACATATATTAATGTTTTTTTTATGCTCAGTATAGGTTTGCGGATTATATAATTGCAGCGGTTTTAACCATCTCAGTTAACGTAATTAGAGCGTGTTGTATACTAAATTATAGCTTGTTTTCGAAAGTCGAAGTCATTACGCACATGATAAAAAAAAATACTCCTGCTAATACCATTATCTACATCCAGTTGCCGTCTGTTTTCTTGTTGGGCTCGGGCTTCGATCTGCGACTACAGTTCGGCTTGCGCATCCGCCAATAGGCTTTGCAGCCGCACAGCTTCTGCCTGCACTGCCGCCTGTACCACCTCCTGTTGTGCAGCTTGCAGCTGTTGCGTTGTACGTGTTCTTGCTTTTTTCCTCATTTCTGTGCGAGCAAATAAAAAATAAATAATTGTTCTTTCTCCTACAGTAAAATTTCTTACCTAGGCGTCCGCCTACCCTGCATACTGAATTGTAAATGCAGGGTAGGCTAGTCCAACATTGCTATGGATTAAATAAAGAATATCTATCTATCTATCTATCTTTTGTTTTTTATTTGATTTTTGGCGGGTGCCGGTCCTGCAGGAGCTGCCAATGGTTGAGCGACCCTTTGTTTGCGTTTCCGCTTTCTGGTACGTCGTACTATATTCAGTTAAAAGAAAACAGTATGTCAATTATCACAACGAGTCTCTACACCGCTACAATCGAACTATGAAAAACCTTTCGTCGTGAGGACTGTCTAGCCTGACTTAAATACGCAAATGAAGAATCAATCAAAGAATAACCAAAATTACCAACAACGTCCCCTGGTGGTGTCTGATATTCATCGACAGGAGCCTCGACAGGAGCCTCGACAGGAGCCTCTACGTAGGCGGGTTCAATCTCTTCTACTACGTGGCAATAAGTCGTTAAAATGATTGGAAATATCACGATGATTTCGGTGAATTCGTTATTATGCAACTGAATTATCTGATACAATACAACGCGAAATTATTCTGATTTTGTGAAAATTACCAATAACGTCCACTGGTGATATCTGATTGCCATATATGGGAACCCCGACGGGACCCTCGACGGGAACCTCGACGGGAAGCTCGACGAGAAGCTCGACGGGAAGCTCGACGGGAACCTCGACAGGAACCTCAGCATGGGCGGGTTCAATCTCTTCTACTGCGTGGCAATAATTCGTTAAAATGATTTAAATATCACGACGATCTCGATGAATTAGTTATCATGCAGCTGAACAGTCCGGTACATTAGTTAATCCAAAAGATTGATTATACATTAACAGAGTGGATTATCGACTATTCATAATTACCAATTGCATCTGGAATTTCATTTTCGTACGACTCATCGCTAGAGCTACCAGCTGAAGTGTCATTATCGGAAACATCTAAAGACATTTTTGACAAAATAATGTCATTACTATTACAGCAATTCCAAAATCGAGTACGTATTACTATTCAGCAAAAAGATACGTGAGGTATTTGGTTTGTCCGTCCACTCTCTACAAGAAAATAGTTTGATTTAATTACCATTAGCTGGTGCTGCTGGTGCTACTTCAGCATTGTCAAGTAGCCACAGAGGCGGTTCATCAGCAAACAACTCATTTTCGTAATCTGTATCATCTCCTGTTATAAATATAATTAATCAATGGTAATGCAATAATATGCAACACAACGGGAACTGCTCATAAATCTCAGCGGTTGCAAACATACGCGGATTTACAGTTTAGAAATATCAAATCAGCTATTGCAAGAAAGTTGAGCCGGGTTCAAAAATATATCTTAGACCTTATAGCGAGTGCTGTGATTAGGCGTTTGAATATTGAATACAAAGCAACTGAAACAATGACGTGTTACTAACTTATATACCTACAGGATATAATTCTGATATTAAAAACTTAAAAATGTTACCCAAAAGTACAGCCCTCGGAGGCTCTTGCAATTCGAAGTCGGCGCCTTCTCGTCCATTTGACTCCCTTAAAATTATTTCAGCTACATGACCTTTTAGGGTCGCGGTTTTCTCTATAAATTCATCCACACTGATCAGATGCGTGTGGAGTTCCCTCCACGCTACAATAAAATCCATCGACATTAGTACTTTTAAATGTTAGTCATATCATACCTATTCTTCTGATACAATTGGCATGCCTTAATTGTGGCGTGGGAGGTGAGTACTCGGTACTTAATATACATATAGCCACCCTAACTGCGATTGTTAAACGAGCGTGTATTACCAAGAGTTTTTGAATATTTCTAATATCTGAAAGACGCGCATTCCGTTCGTAATAAACCATGTTCAATTATTTGAGAAAAAAAATGTAACACGTGATTTGAATGTCTCCAAAAAAGGATTTTACGGAAACATAACATCAGGGTGGCCTTTAAAGTCAACAACACCTCTACCGCTCTTTTTACAAGGCTAAAGGACCCAGTTCCGTTCCTTTCGCAATCCAACTTAGTTTATAAAATAGACTGTCTTAATTGCGACAACTGTTACATTGGCCAAACTAAACAGCATCTACATAAAAGGATTGGCGACCACGCCCGTAGTATCAAATGTAAAGATCTCTACAAATCAGCGTTATCGGAACATAGCCTTGGCCTAGGACACAAATTTGATTTCGAAAATCCTCAAATTCTGGCTAAAGAATCTAAATATCATCACAGGCTTATTAAAGAAATGTTAAACATATAAGTAGAAACCTAACGTGTAACAAGAGGACGGATATTGATAACCTCAGTAACCTGTATGCGCCGTTATTATAGCTCACTTGCTTCTGAATAGGATCTAAATACGTTCAAACTTTCGCGGCTTGCCGATAAGCAGCCTGATCCAGGCTTGATAATCGCCACCTGTCACTTCGTCGCTGAGCCACTTAGTCACAACATCGTTGGCGCTTTCATAGTGCCTTTTCGGTATGTTTACGACTTGTTTCCACACAAATTTCTTTTTCTATCTAATCCTCCTTATCTAATTAAATGTCTAAGCTCTCTTTACTTTCTGGTCTCTGTAACTAATCATAAGACTTATGTTTAAATATATAATTGTACAATTTGATGTATGGGATGTTCTTGTCCCCACAGATCTGAGGATGACCGGCCATGCTCCGGTCGAAACGTCATCAATTAAATAAAATTAAATTTTGATGTCTACATTGACTGGCACACCCATGATTTTTTCTCCAATCTATACCTAAAACCAGTCAAGAAAACCTTCTCGTGTCTCCAAAATATAATGCACATGAAGCTTCAAATACAATTACGCGAAATTAAGGTACAAAACGGTTGAGTGTGTACATTAGGGTGGTCGTTGAGTTGGGATGAAAGATGGATTTTCCGGGCCGCCCTCCAAATCAAATCCAAATAACTAAAAAAAAAATCGCTGCCAAGTTTGGGTTCTTAATATTATTGATCACCCGCCTCTCAAGATGACGAAAGTTTCAAATGGCAAATCGCATGTATTTTTTAAAACTAAACTTTGAAGTTTCATGACTCCGATAGTTATCAAAAAAAAAATCTGAAATTTGGTATAGTTATTCGTACTTGCATGATATACAAAATGGTGCATTAGAACAATTATACCCACCTTGAAAATAATTTCTTTCAAATCACTGCTACGCTCTGAGAAAATATTTTAGTTACTCAGTTCTTTTACAGTTGATTAGTGCTATTTTGATACATAGTTGATGATTTTTCCAGATCTCATGTCGTCCGCTGAACACGAGTTCAGTCGGTCGAAGGCAAAAGCAGTTGTCGTAGGGTACGGGTTGCTGCGTTGGATGAAATTTCTGCAACCTTTGGAGGAAATATTCTTTATGACTGTAATTTCGGACCAAACCAATAACATTTGATAAATCTAATTTTTAGACATAGAAATTTTTGATTGTAAGAATTTTTTTTCCATTATTCTGGAGAAAATGTTCTCTATCCAAGAATTTCTATGTCTGAAAATTAAATTCATTAAATATTATTGGTTTGTTCCGAAATTACATTCATAAAGAATATTTCCTCAAAAGTTGAAGTAATTTCATCCAACGCAGCCGCCTGTACCCTACGACAACTGCTTTTTCCTCGATGGACTGAATTTATGTTCAGCGGAGGATATAAAATCTAGAGAAATCAGGAACTATGTATCAAAATAGCACTAATCAACTGTAGAAAAACTCAGTCAGTAGAAAGTTTTCTCAGAGCGTAGAAGTGATTTGAAAAAAATTATTTCAAAGGTGTTTGAACCCCCTTAACCCGTCATCAAATTGTAAGGAACTTACTCGATCATAATGCACGTTGCATCCCGTGCTATGAGTTGTGGTGAAAACCGCAACAATCGCATTACACAAAGCGCGTTCGAAATCACTCATCGCAAGTCTAATGATATTGTCCGGGAAGACACGCTCTTTCATATATTTTAGAACTGCTAGATACGCAATTTCGGTTTTGCGGGACATCACAATCCACATGAATGGAAAGCCCTATAAATGAATAAACTGAACAATGCCTACTTGTTGTTAGTTATTATAGTTAGTTGCGTGATATTTTGACCGTATTTTTCTCACGTGATTGAATTTGATGCCCATGATGGTCACGAGTTGGTAGGCATCTGGTATGCTGGGTGTCGAACGAAAGGTTCCGTCTATCAACAATTTCGTGACATCATGCATCTCTGTCTCCACAAAATTCTGATCATATAAAAGCGCGTGATCAGCACCACTATCGTCTGTTATCAGTTTCACTGACAAACGACCAGTGTCATATTCCAAATTTCTTTGATATCGTGGATCCGCGAGTCGATTAGCAAATTCCCTTATGCTTTCAGGATGTGGAGGATAAAGTTTCTTCCTCCACGTTTTCATGTAGGTCCTTATGCTCCGGAATGAAATATTTCGAGCAGCTTCAGGATGAATAGATGTGAAAGAAGTACACCGAACTTTCGTTTAATTTAATCTTATAAAATCTTTTTCAAATCATTCAACTTCGTCACACAGACTTTTACCCTTTTCGAAAATTACGAAAATATGTTTCATAGCTTTGCCAGACAAGCTTCATTGTAATTATAATAAGATATCACTGTCCAAGTTGGAACCCTACCTTACGTGAACTTAATGGAAACTTTTTATAGAACAAACTATCACGTTAATAAGAAATCATACTATACAAATAAACAGCGAACAGAAATTATAATATATGATTGAGTCATGAAACTTACACGGCCGCTAATGTGTCGTATAGGTCTTTTAATCGGTACCAATGCCGTGCCAGAGCTTCTTTTAAAGCCTGTTTAAATCGGGCATTTGGTTCTGCCTCATGATCCGGTAAACAATACGGTGAGTGAGGATTCAATTCTTCTATTTCACCATTCACCAACTTTGCCGTGCCCTGGCAAATACTTGATTTTCGACATCGCAAGTAACTATAAAATAAAAGCAAATTAGAAGCGTGAATTTCTCGCCTTTCTCCATATTCATTCAACCTTTCTCCATATTCATTCAATAAAAATGTGGACTGAAAGATTTATGCAACGTTAGAGAATAATTATTCGAATATTAACGTACAAATTTTGACACCTATAGAATTTCGGTGTGTCATATTTCAATTGTTTCATTTTCGTTTTTTTTTTAATTTATTTATTTTTTTCTTTATTTTGATAGTTCACGAAAAAATATTTGGGATATATTTTGTCTTTCTTCAATTAACAGAAATTGTTGCTCCTACAGTGGAATAAAAACAGCTAGCTAAATGACGTCACTCATATTAAAGTATATCTATATTAGGGTGGACGTTAAATTCCATCTTGAGGAATGAAACCCCACAGTTTGAACGGAACAAAAAAAAAATTTGGTCTCAAAACGAAGTTTCTGGAATGAAGTTGACACGGGCCGGTAAGGTCTCAAAGTTTCCCATTTAAATCACATGCATTTTTACGGATCCCAATTCAAGAATGCACTGTGAGGCTAATTTTATTTCGAAAAATCCTAAACTATATGAAGGTATCAGGTGTGTGTACTACTACATGAGGAAGAATCGAGGATGTCATACCGTTGAATCTGATCATGATTCCACTCCGAAATAAAATTCTCTTTTTCTCTCAATCCTAAGTTAGAAATACATCGACAAATTCAATTTTCACCAGTTTTTTTCCGTAAAAATCGATATGTCTCAGAAAATATTGAGAGTAGAGTTTTTTTGATTGGTTCCCCTAAATTCCTCTAGAAATTATACTTCAGAAATAATATTTAAATCGTGATAGAATTTTCATCTGCAGGATACTTACTGAAACTTAGAATTTTAGGCAGTAAAATCGATCAAGACAATTTTGATTCGGAGTAGAATCATGATCAGATTCAACGGTATGATGTCCTCGATTTTTCCCATGTAGTAGTACACATAACTGATACCTTCACATAGTTTAGGATTTTTCGAAATAAAATTAGCCTCACAGTGCATTTTTGAATTGAGATCCGTAAAAATGCATGTGTTTTAAATAGGAAACTTTGAGACCTTACCGCCACGTGTTAACTTCATGTCAGAAACTTCGTTTTTGGACTAAAATTTTTCTTTTTTTTTTCCTCTAAACTGCGGGGTTTCACTCCTCAAGATGAAATTTAACGTCCACCCTAATCTATTCACCGTGACCCAGAATTCGTGACGAGGAATTGACAGGGTAAATCTTGATCATAAACGGGATCGAAATTTCCTTAGCCGTTTTTTCCGGAAAAGCTTAGATTTCTCGTTATAATTATTTCAAATCCAGCCAATGACGCGCGGCTTATGAACGGACGTTCGTCAATGTGATTACCGCTCGGTTGTATGCGCGTCTCCCAGCCTATTGTCGCCGCGAAACAAAGTGCACACAACCAAGCGGCGAGCACACCGACAAGCGCCCGTTCTTAAATCGCGCGTTATTGACTGAAATTAAAATAATTATAACGAGAAATCTAAGCATTTCCGGAAAAAGCGGCTAAGGAAATTTCGGTCCCATCTTTGATCAAGATTTACCCTGTTAATTCCTCGTCAAGAATTCTGGGTCACCCTACTGTGTATAGCAATAACGCTGTTATTTGATAGGCTATAACAATCGCAATTGTTAATTTGAAGGGGAAAGACAATATATGCCCTAAGTATTTTGAGCCAACTTACCAAATGAAAATTTCAAATTTTTTTTTCGAAAATAACCCAATTGTGATCTAAGAAGTGCGAGTCGCGGATGGGTACCTGGATTCATTACCAAATATGAAATCATTACCAACATATGAAATTTGCGAAGAAATGATTTCGGGTTTAAAACTCATTGCCGAACTTGAAAACAGTAAAAGAAAAAAAGAAAAGCAATAATTCAAGAGTGTTTTGAGGCTTTGATACTTTGACAACTATTATTAGACGTTCAAAGTAAAGGTACTGCAAGGAAATGATTGAGTGGTTGCGTTGACATAGAAGCCACATATGAGCTATATCGCATGAAACGGATCAGTCAGATCTCATATATTTTTCTATAAATAATTCAAACAACGAATTTCCACGTTTTCGACCCTCCAGCATCCGAAAAACAAGTCTTCAGAAAGATATCGGTCTGTCCGACAAACTTGCGCAATGATCTCTGAAAGGGCTCGATGAAAAAATCTGAAATTCACAGGACTTTATAATTGAATGATGAGTATAAAAAATTGCCATATCCCGTTTGATTTTAATCTTCGCTTCTGTCATAAAAAAATCGACTTTCAATTGTATTCAGACGATCTATATTTTCTGGTCTTTTTAAATAACAGAGCATGTTTTCCCGAATTTTAAACAGTAGTATTCAGTATAGGTTTCTGAAACTGTTCGTAGCAGACAATGTTTCAACAAAGTAACCACTTATTTGTGAAATTATACTTTATGAAAAATATTTTGCAAAATCTGCTGTTTGAAAAAAATTGAAACACCGGCTGATGAGTTGGAAAAAATAATCTGAAAGTTTTAGATTTTTTGGGTCACCAGTTTTCTCTTTAGAAAATGGAATATTTATTTTTTCGCGATTCCCTTTATCCTTGCCACCGGAACAACTGATGTTAAAACGAGAGCGAGTGGGACAAAAGCCTATGACAAAGATATCAAAAATAATATTGAAACAAAGTAGATGCCCATCGCTTGCATCCTCTTAAATTTCCGAGTGGAAAGTTCATGTGCCTTCACATAATATATTAAACAAATTTATTCAATCTTACATAATTCCAGTACGGGATGTTGAACTTTTCTGGTAAATGCGCCCGTCTTTCATTCTTGCTAACACCGACAATCGTCTTTGCGATCTGGGCGGCGTTTTATTTCCGAATCGCGAAAATAAAACGCCACAATAACAAAAAAAAAATAACGGAAAATGTTTTAAACAACACTAAGAATTATTACAACAATTTCAAGTATAATGAGATGTAACAATTTAAGAATTGACAAAAATAACACCCTTCACGCACCAATTGTCTCTGGGTAATCGCTTACATTATGATGATAAAAAGAATAGAAAAGTAGAATAAATAAACACCCCAAGCACTAAGTGTCTTTGAGCAATGAAGACTGAAATAAATAGTTCACGCACCAATTGTCTGTGGGTAATCGCTTAAATCATGATAATAAAAAAAATAAAAAAATACAATAAATAAACACCCCTAAGCACCAAGTGTCTTTGAGCAATGAACACTTAAATCAATTAGGTAATAGTTTAAAAATTTCGAATAATAATAATGTAGGTATTAAGGCCCATCCTTAGTCGCCCACCTCCTTTCCATACAATGTAACGAAAACGGGGCCGGGGAGACACATTTCGATGATTATCCGAGCCCAGGCGTCGAAAACGCAAAAAAGGCCAACGTAGCGCGAATTCTATTTCAATTCCAAACACATACGTCCAAAAAAATTTTCGTTTCATGCTAAAATAGAGCCAGCGTTTGGTTATTTTTTTTTTCCATTGTCAAAAGCCAAGGACAATGAAAAACCATTTAGACAATGGAAAAAAGAAATAACCAAACGCTGGCTCTATTTTCGCATGAAACGAAAATTTTTTTGGATGTATGTGTTGGGAATTGAAATAGAATTCGCGCTACGTTGGCCTTTTTTGCGTTTTCGACGCCTGGGCTCGGATAATCATCGAAATGTGTCTCCCCGGCCCCGTTTTCGTTACATTGTATGGAAAGGAGGTGGGTGACTAAGGATGGGCCTTAAGGGCTCAAACTTTCACGAACATTTTTTCTTGTCATTCTGAATAATATTATCGATATATTTTTCAAAAAAATAAATAGTCAATTTTTTTGGCCCAGTCTAAGGTACATAGTATTGAATCGTTACATGTCATCCTTACACCAGTGATGGTGTTATTTCACGCATCATCCCAGATAACATTTTCCATATTTTATTTCTAACAATTATATATCGAATAATATGACCAATATTCGTTATAACATTATTATTAACGAATCTTATACTTATGCAACATTTATTGTATAACGAAGTAGTACTTTCTCTTACCATTTGGAGTTTGAATTAAATAACCATTTCTTCGTACACGTATTTTGATTTTATATTTTAAAAATAGATTTTATAGATTTTATATTTGAGTAATAGGGACTAATTTATCATAATGACACAAAAGAAATTATGAATTTCATGAGGTTCGCAATGTTCGTAGAAAATGTATAATTTCTTGCATACACTCATTTTTACATGGAAAATCACATATCATATTGACATTTCACAGAAGGCATATTTTTTACACTGTGAACTTTGCAATAACTCTATAATTTCTTCTTGTATAATATCGTGATATGGAAATTGTTATCTGGGCATACTATGAATGTCTCGTACATGATATATCATCGGTATGAAAAAGGTCCACTTTGTCGGTCCTAGTTTCTGAGATATTCACGATCAAATCGAACAAAACGTTATTACAAGTAAGTTTCAAATGAATTTATGTATATCAATTTCAAGTTTAGAATGAAATAACATCGCAATTGTTCAAGCTCGCGGGACCAATTTTTTTACGGGATTCTCGTTGTTTATCCAGCAATACCTACATATACATAACGCCATATCGACAAAGTGAGATCTATATATAAATATATTGTATAGAGAAGAAGGTAGGCTATTATTGAGCTTTGGTAGCTTACAGCGACAGGGAATATCACGTACTCGCAGACTTTATCTGCTTGTTGTACATATAATCTGTGGCCGTAGGATAAAATAAAATTAGACAGTCACACTTCCGGGCGAATTTCAAGAGATATGTCAGGCTCGTGTGAATGCAAATGCAATGATCTCAATAGATAAATATGTAAGGATGGGTAATAATCAGTTGAAGCCGCACGATTAGATTCGTCTAGAAATAAGAGTTTTATTCATTTAATTACCTAATTACCATATTTACAAAGTGAGCACGTGTCGTACCCTGGTGAAAATAATTTCTACGACGAACTACGAAAACTTCTACGATTTTATGCTGGATTTGGAACAATTTCGTAGTTTTTGCGTAGAAATTTTCGTATAATATAGTAGCTTTTCGTAAATTCACATAGAATTGAATACTTTTCGGTGATATTTTTGTCGTCGATCATGGTATAGATTGACAGTTCTTCGTATACTATTGTAGTACGGAATAGTTCTTCGTATACTATTGTAAAACGGAATAGTTCTTCGTATACTATTGTAAAACGGAATAGTTCTTCGTATACTATTGTAAAACGGAATAGTTTTTCGTATACTATCGTAAAGTGGTATAGCTTTCCGTATATCATCGTAAAATGGCATAGTTTTTCATATACTATCGTAAAACGGCATCTTATTTTACGCTCTCGCATAGAATTTAATACTTTTGTTGTAGTTACGTTCAAGCAGACTTTGAATAATCGGTGATTGCGGACCATGACCACACAGCAGTGACGATAATCCACTGATTTGCAGCAAGCATTTTTATTCGGAGAATAGAGATGTCGTCGCGTTTTTTTGAAGTATAACGTCAACTCGACAAACCAAAAACATTGACCCTTTTTGATTTTTCCGGCGATTTTTCTTACGATAGCTCTTGGTTCAAAACCCTTCTCTGATTGTTTTCAAATTTTTTCATTTTTAAGTTTTTGAGTTCTGAATTTTCGAAAATTTGAAACAGCGCCGTGATCGATTCTATTGAATAAATTCTCTAAAATACTATGGCCAACGACGAACATTTTTCGGTTATGAAGAAAATTGGTAAAATTGGTTCTATTTTTTTCCTATTTTTTTGAATTTTTTTTCGTCATCACGAACATTCTTTCTTCCAAAACTTCGATTGGTGATCTATTTTACATAATCAACAGCGAAAGGCTACAACAATCATTGATGAAAAAAAAAATTACGAATAAAAAAACTAAATTTTTTTTTTATCATTATTTTTTTATTATGGACATTATTATTATTATTATTTTTTCTTTCCGAAAAAATAGACTGCGTATATGGTACTATCAATACGCTTCAGTCAGTAATTGAGCCCCCGGATCATAAAAGGGATCGCGCGGACGAAATCACATAGAAGAATTGTCACTTCTGAACATATTCTGATGGGAAAAAAAACAAAAAAAAAGGTAATGAATTGAAAAATGGTCACTAGTTTTTAATTTACCTTTTTTTTTTTTTTTCATCGATATATGTTCAGAAGTGACAATACTTCCATGTGATTTCGTCCGTGCGATCCCTTTTATGATCCGGGGGCTCAATTGATATTACGCATACCATAAAACACATCGTCGAGACAAACTATTCTATATATAACCAAAGAATAATGTATTATATTTATGAAATAATGCATAAAAGCTGCGGATGAAGCATATGCTTAATAGTATGTTGATGAAATTAAATAAATTGAAATAAGAACGAAAAAATGCGTAGATCTTAAAAAATTAAACATTTAGTATCGAATTCTACGACGAAATGATTTGACTTAGATGCTCATATCGTAGATTTTTTTTACTTTGATTACAAGCATGTAATAGAGTACATGTTTGACATCATATGAGTTATATCTAATAACTTGTCACCATAAAAATAACAATGACTTAATACGAAATAACACAGCAGTTCTAGGAACATCGTACATTCTGTCGATTTTTGAAGTTCTTAGTTTCACATAATTACAGGTGATTTATATTGTACTAACAGGTAGAAATCGAAGACTTTTTCGGGGAGATTATACAGGAATGATACGGGTATGGTTTCCACTCAGTCACAGCCAACTCAGCACATTCCAGGTTTTTCGTTTGTTCATTGCAGGCTGGTCATCCACCTTTTCATTTCTTTCTGATCGGATTGATGCTTGCGAAAAGCAAAGTATATACGGTGAGTGAAAATAATTCATCTAATTAACATCATTAGTATAAATTATTCCAGTGGTGTTAATTAATTTTATTATATTATTATTATTATTTTATTTTATAATCTTTTTTACACATTTTTTTTTTTAAATGTTATTCATAACATGAACATGAACAGGAACAGGAACAAATACAAATACAACGATGATATTAATAATGATGATGATAAAAAAAATGATAATATAATAAAATTAATCATTATTATTATTATTATTGTATTTGTATTTGTTCCTGTTTCTGTTTCTGTTTCTGTTCATGTTCATGTTATGAATAAAATTTAAAGAAAATAATGTATAAAAAAAATTATGAAATAAAACAATAATAATAATAATATAATAAAATTAATTAAAACCAGTTGACTAATTTATACTAATGACGTTAATTAGATGAATTATTTTCACTCACCTTGTATACTTTGCTTTTCGCATCAATTCGATCAGAAAGAAATCATAAAGTGGATGGCCAGCCTGCAATAAACAAACGAAAAACCTGGAGTGTGCCGAGTTGGCTGTGACTGAGTGGAAACCATACCCGTATCATCCCTGTACATGTTAAGTGTAATGATCATATGTCATACAACTATTCTACCACGGTAGATGATATATGAGATAATCTCAACTAATAAAATGAACTAAAAATCCCCAAACTGAAAAACCAAACAAATAAATGTGGCGTATAAAAAATCATAAAAAAGGGCAGTACGTATAATTATCACATATTGAGGTACGTGTGTAATATGATACCAATTCCAGAATACGGTATCTATTCATCAGCATCAGTACGCATAGCAGTAGATCCCTTGCGGTCGTTTTGATGGGCAAGCATATCACTTCTGTCTGCAACATGATTAAATTGCAAGTGCGCATATAATATATCTTCCATTGTCTTCTCAATACATTACACATTACAATTTCAACCAACCGTATTATGGGGATATTAGGATGCATATTTAAGATTCACTTATACCTGTCAGCGGCATGTCATTAGTTTCTGAATCTGGCTGCAAGTCAGATTGTGACTCCTGCTGCAAATCGGATTCCGAGATTCCATCATTGCCCGTATCGAACATGGTAATATCAGAATTAAATGATCCATCACGATCCTGCCCATTTCTTTGCTTCTTTTGGTGAGCTACAATTCATGTACATATACATACCGAGAATATTCGGTGAGACTACACGATCCCCTTCCTACGGCAAAACCAACACAGGTGCTCACCGTGTGCGTGAGGCTCGTTCGGGAGGGGATGCAATGCTACTGGCACCTCATTCCGTCCTAAACTAGCCTCACGCACGCAGTGCGCTTGTGTTGGTTTTGCCATAGGAAGGGGATCGTGTAGTCTCACCGAATATTCACGGTATATTTCAACTTAGATCCAACAGCAGGCCAAGTTGAAAATACTTCTCTAGCTAAGATATTTTTTGCAGGATTCACTCATAGCATGTAGATAATTAAATTAAAAAAAAATTGAATATTCGCACACTCACCCTTATCAACAGTATCTTGCTTAAATTGTGGAGTATTTCTTTCTTTCAATACATTTCGAGTGTGTGGTGATGCTTTTTTTATACAATTTTCTTTTTTCGATACTCGTTCATCCTTAACAGGTCTGTCTTTTTTTCGTGCACTGGTGATGGCAGAGTTTAAATATTTGTTGATCTTGCACAACTGTTGTGAAATCAGCTTTTTCGAATAATCATTTTGATTCAACCAGTGCCGGAACTGCTTGATTAGTACTCCTTTCTTATCATCTTCAAGCTGCAGCTCCGTAACATTTCCTTGTTTGCGGACGCAACGATTCGCGAGGGTCTCAACGCCCCAAATGTACTGTGCGAGATTTATAACGAATTTACTAGGTTCTTCTTGCTCCATTAGTGATTCGTACACTCCTTGATAGGCAAAACATCACGTCCGGCGTCAGCTGCAGCAGATGCATTTGCAACAGAAGTTTCACCTATGGAAGTAATCCAACACCAATGTATAGTGACAGTAATCGTTGCATTATTCTACAAGTATTTATAGGGTGATTATATTAGGTATGGAAAAATATTGAATGGTCAATTATCCAACCTAATTTTACAAATGAGGTTGTTTTATCATCGTTTATCATGTCCACAATTAGCCCTTAAAGAATACAAAAACCGGGTGTATTGTACAGGAGAGTGAAAAATGTCAACCAAGAATTATTGCCAACACAGCGAAATAATTTCGCAACCAAGTCAAGCGAGGATATATATTCATATGGTCAGTTGGGATTGGCCGTGACTTGAAAAATATATCTTCCTGCGGGGCAGGTTAATATACTCATTAAGGGAGGACAGTACTGACGTTCCAACAAAGAACTTGGTTAAACTAAAAAAAAATTGAATCAAAGGTTCTTTCCATCAATTTTGAGATTATGATAGCATGTCTATTGAAAAAAAATTTCAAGCTTCCGCAATGACACTGTATGCGCAGGAAACTTCTGGCAATGGTGAGCAGGAAATCTTCTGCCAAAGGTTCCCTGTGCATACACTTCCTTCACAGAAGTTTGACATGTGCTTTCAATACACATGTGGAAAACCTAAAATATATTTAAATATTTGCATTGACAAATACCTGCTAATGTTGGTTTTACATCTTTTTTAGCCTCGAGTGCCGCCAAGATGAGCTTACCAGTTTTTTCAGTTAATGGGAACTGTTCACCAGTTTTCATATTCTCATATAATTTTTTCCAGCGCTCAACTTCAGTTGTAAGGTCATCGATTTGTTGGTAATACTCATTTTCCAACTGTAGTTCTTCCGAAGGGTCCTCTCGAATAATAATCGGAGACAGCTGGCCATCATAGTCTAGTGCATTCAGAGGTTGAAATGTTTGACTGAATTCTTCTGAGCCAAACATGTCAATATTACTATCATACTGTTCCATACTTGATTCGGTGTTTCTCGTTTTAGTACTAGTCTGAAACATTTACTTATATGAAAACTCCATGTTAACAATTTTTTTTAAAATGAACTTATGGAATAATGGCCTGCGCCCACTACGCGAAATCGAAGCACGGCGCAGGACCGAAAAACAGTGGCGCGTCAGATTTTGTAGTCATCCCTCCGAATAGGGCCGCTCGAAGGCGGTGAGGAGAGTGCGATTCTTGGAAACTACTTTCCACCACCAATAGCTTGTGAGCACGGCTCGACTCGGCTGCTGGCTCAACCTCTGAATAGGGCCACATATCAACACTCGTAAGCAGAAATGTAGTGGGGGTAGCGCTTGAGCAAGGATTAGGAAAACCGGCCCTATTCGGAGGGAATACTGTATAATGAAAATCATGCACACTTTTATCAGCAACTACAGAAAAAAGACGATGCGCCACGGTTTTCGGTGCTGCGCCGTGCTTCGCTTACGCGTAGTGGGCGAGGGCCTTAAATATTTTTCTACACAATCATTATCAAAATTATACTGTGGTCACTACCTACTTAGGTATTCTTAGGATGAATCTATCGCTATATATACTATACCATACACTGATGCTATACACGGAGAATTCCTAATGTCTGAACAATCGGAGCAGCGTTGAGGTGGCCTCCGATGAAAATTTTTAATTGTTATATTGGTCTCGGGCTTTCTCATTCGTTGAAATTGGGAAACAATTGCCGGCGCTGAACTCTTGACATACCTCAACACTACTCCAAATGTTCAGACGTTAGGAATTCACCCTGTATACAGGTCAATAAAAGCTGAATCAAAAAATTGTAAGTATCGAAATTACCAAAAAAAGTACCAGATATGTAGCTTGAATATAATACCTTATAATTCTGCTTTGATTTTGATGCAGTTTCCGTCTTTTTGTCTATATGGTTTGGTTGTTTTGTTTCATATCGTAGGCTGGCATGCGCTCGATGTGCATCGATGATTTCCTTAGCTGTCTCTATCTGTGAGATAGTTTTTTGCGCGCTTTGATTGGTCTTGATAATGAGATAAAAATGCATATGTTTAAAATATACATCATTGTGGATATTTGCAAATTTTGTCGTCAAATGTATATATATAAACAATAACAACCTTTACGTCTCAAGATGTAGCACAAAAATCATTTGTTAATTAGTGAGATATTGTTCAGGTCATTTTGTAGAACTGCGATCATTAAGGCCCATCCTTAGTCGCCCACCTCCTTTCCGTACAATGTAACGAAAAAGGGGCGGGGGAGACACATTTCGATTATTATCCGAGCCCAGGCGTCGAAAACGCAAAAAAGGCCAACGTAGCGCGAATTCTATTTCAATTCCAAATACATACGTCCAAAAAAATTTTCGTTTCATGCGAAAATAGAGCCAGCGTTTGTTTATTTCTTTTTTCCATTGTCTAAAGCCAAGGACAATGAAAAACCATTTAGACAATGGAAAAAAGAAATAACCAAACGCTGGCTCTATTTTCGCATGAAACGAAAATTTTTTTGGACGTATGTGTTTGGAATTGAAATAGAATTCGCGCTACCTCAACCTCGCGTTGGCCTTTTTTGCGTTTTCGACGCCTGGGCTCGGATATTAATCGAAATGTGTCTCCCGCGCCCGTTTTTCGTTACATTGTATGGAAAGGAGGTGGGCGACTAAGGATGGGCCTTAATACTAAAAGATTCTCATTTTTGAATCTAGCTGTTTTGGTTATTTTTCTTGGAAAAGCGATTTTATAGTCAAATTATAGTTAATTTATTGAGGCTCGCAGCTCCTGTACTTACCTTCCGTTTTTTATTTTGTGAGATATTTCTGTCCAAATTACGGGAATCTTCAGTGTCATCCTCAAATAGTGTGGCATTCAATTTCGGCACATGGCACCTCTTGGCACCCGTTTCCGTATGTAAGGCGTGCAGTGAATCTATAAATATAGCGAATATGTTGATAAACAGTAGCATCTCGATTATACGCTCCCTCCATTATCTGGACGTTAGCTTGAAAAATACATTGTCGGCGCGAAGTACACATTGTTGCTTGTTGCAGTTTTGCGGAAAACTTCGCGTGTTCGAGCATATTCAAGCGCGTCTTTCGTCTTCCAGCGTTATAACACTCACACGTTGCTTCTACCGACAAACTTTGTGTTGTATATTATATTACGTATTATTATCCCTTAGAATGAAATTGCTTTTTGGTCATCCGAACTCTTGATTATCCGAACTAGGCTCGGTTCCAATTGATTCGGATAAACAAGGTTTTACACTGTACCAAGAATTTTAGCGATGCCGGCACGTGGCCCCTACTAACACAACCAATCGCCTGTACCACTAGCAGCTTCTCCCCTACTCACCAGCTACATATGTATATAAGCTCTTACTTGTGTGCAGTGAGAATGCCACGTGTGGGGTAGCCGGCGTCGCGAAACTTTTGTACAAATTGTATGTAGAGAATGATCAACTAACCTGCTAAACGGAGAACTTGGCACCTTGCTGAAGGCTGGCCATTTGATCCATTCAGTGTGAAGACTTTTTTAGTCGGATCCCCACTGCTGGAATATATATTGTAGAAATCCTTTAGTTCTCGGACGTCGACGTCTTGCTGTTTCTTTTCTTTGGCGATGTAGATGCGAGCGAATGGCATGATTCTTATTATATATAACGTATAATTCACAGTGTTCAATTTCGAAACACGTGGATGCACACCACTTTCACAACAAACTTTTACGCTGAAACCGTAGCTGGAGCACGGTAAACGCAGTGTGCGCTGTGTGCCTTATTAGCGGACACTAATGTACACACTGCGCCCGTGCGCCGACCAATTACGAGCAAGCCGGTAGTGTTGGTGCGACGCGCCACTTTGAACGAGCGGACCTCGCTCGTACGCAAGATTTGGCGCGCGAATACGAAAGTTTATGGCATGCGGCACGCTATTCCGGTGCATAAATGATAGCACGTATTGCAAGTTTCAATCCACGAATAAAATAAATTCACAGTTCTGGATTCCCATACTCGTGAATGGGTATGATACGTATACATTAGGGTAGTCCTTATTTCGATGAATTTTCAAATGAATGCTACGCGCCCCCTGGATACCTTGCAATTATATACGAACAAATTGAGCCCTCGGATCATAAAAGGGATCGCGCGGACGAAATCACATAGAAGTATTGTCACTTCTGAACATATGTCGATGGGAAGAAAAAAGGTAAATTAAAAAGTAGTGACTATTTTTTAATTCATTACCTTTTTTTTTTTGCCCATCGGCATATGTTCGGAAGTGACAATTCTTCTATGTGATTTCGTCCGCGCGATCCCTTTAATGATCCGAGGGCTCAATTCCTGCAAAATTTACGCTCTGAATTTTAACATGAACACGTTCCCCCAATTCTCAAAGTTTTCAATGGAAAATACATGTTTTTTTTTAACCATTTTTTTTATTATTATCATAACTCCGATAAAAATTGATGAAATGATTTAAAATTTTGCTCACTTGTTGCATATAATGATGCGATCAAGCCCTGAAAGTTTTACATTTTTAATAATTATTTTCTTCCATGCAAGTTCAATAAAAATGATGCTATTTTATCTACTTAAGATATTCTTGTAATATTGTGTTAATTTGTTTCTATTATATTTGCAAGCTATCCAGGGCGGCGCGTAACATTCATTTCAAAATTCATCGAAATAAGGACCACCCTATAGTACTAATATAGTGTTGTGTAAAAACCAATGTTGTTATACATTAGGGTGGTTCAAAAAAGACCTAAGTTCTCACATTTTGCTGCTCATCCGTGAATATGTTGCTTGTGATTTTTCAAAATTATTCCATTTTTTTGAGCTCTATAGGACAATATTTACTACTGCCTCATTAAAGTTAAAATTTCGAAATTTCGCCATTTTTGGCAATTTCAAAGTTCGCAGATCAAAGTGCTCATCCGACTACCTCTAAATTCTCATTCAATTAGCATTCTGGTTCAAAATGAGACGCGTACGATAATATTTAGTACTGCCTCAGAGCAGTTGAAGTTTTTTCACTATTTAGGGTTTTTCCTTGAGATTGGATCGTCAGGTGTTGCTCATGAGACAGTCTCTTCTTACTATTTTATGGAAGATGTACAAGAAGTTTGCGGTCTGTGGGACCATTTTTACTACCGCCTCACTGGGGGTCAACTTTCCTCCAAGTGAACTTAGCAAAATTATTGAAATTTTGGATCTATCTCGTGAAAAAAGGATTTTAGGAGAAAATGCCATTAAGCTTTTTCGTAGAGGAGAACATTTTACGCAAAAAATGTCTCCAGATATTTTTCGCTAATGTGGCTTGTTATTGAGATAATTCAATAATCGAAGAATCATTTTGTCGTTACGAGGAAATCATTCAGATTTTCTCTATTGTCTGCTAAAGTTTTTCATATTTGATGATAATAAAAAGGTATGCGTAAATACTAGCTGAATTTTTACAGTGTTTACGAGGATTAACCCCTCAAGAGAATCGTCACGAATTCTGAATCAACCTGTATAGAGTGGAACGATTATTGCATTATCTCAATAACAATCTATGGCAGAGAAAATCATCTCGAGACATTGTCCATATATAATAAAACTGCTTTTTCTATAGAATTATCTCATGTCACTTACTCCAAAAGTCTCCACTTTCCCAGAAAATTACTTAATTATTGGAGATTTTCATCATTTCTCCATAATGGCAACATTAACCGCTAAATTATTGAATTATCTCAATAACAAGCCACATTAGCGAAAAATATCTGGAGACATTTTTTGCGTAAAATGTTCTCCTCTACGAAAAAGCTTAATGGCATTTTCTCCTAAAATCCTTTTTTCACGAGATAGATCCAAAATTTCAATAATTTTGCTAAGTTCACTTGGAGGAAAGTTGACCCCCAGTGAGGCAGTAGTAAAAATGGTCCCACAGACCGCAAACTTCTTGTATATCTTCCATAAAATAGTAAGAAGAGACTGTCTCATGAGCAACACCTGACGATCCAATCTCAAGGAAAAACCCTAAATAGTGAAAAAACTTCAACTGCTCTGAGGCAGTACTAAATATTATCGTACGCGTCTCATTTTGAACCAGAATGCTAATTGAATGAGAATTTAGAGGTAGTCGGATGAGCACTTTGATCTGCGAACTTTGAAATTGCCAAAAATGGAGAAATTTCGAAATTTTAACTTTAATGAGGCAGTAGTAAACATTGTCCTATAGAGCTCAAAAAAATGGAATAATTTTGAAAAATCACAAGCAACATATTCACGGACGAGCAGCAAAATCTGAGAACTTAGGTCTTTTTTGAACCACCCTATTATACATATTAGACTGGGCCAAAAAAATTGACTATTTTTTTTTTTGAAAAATATATCGAGAATATTATTCAGAATGACAAAAAAAAATTTTCGTGAAAGTATGAGCCCTTAATATTAATCTTGAGAGGTGTATCATCGCTATTTTTGATTTGTAGTCATAATTTGATGTTTCACGTCAGAATTGTTAAACCATTGAAGTGAAAAAATTTATTTTTGCTTATTCCTATATAAAATTAAATTCCCTACAAAAAAGGTCTGATTATAGATTTTCGTCAGACAAGCCGTTTCCGAGTAATTAATCTTAATAAATTGATATGTTTTTTTGATTTGACTTATTTAATTTGGAATTTTGTAACTAACGAATCAATGAATATCTGAAAGAGATCACGACGGATTCTTAAAGAAAATGTAATGTTCTACAAAAAAGATCTCTTAGTATTTTTGCCTAAATTTAATTCTTCAAAAGTTATTCTCAATTAAAATTCTTAATTTCTTCGATTTTAATTAAGAATAACTTTTGAAGAATTGAATTTAGGCAAAAATACTAAGAGATCTTTTTTGTAGAACATTAAATTTCCTTCAAGAATCCGTCGTGATCTCTTTCAGATATTCATTGATTCGTTAGATACAAAATTCCAAATTAAATAAGTCAAATCGAAAAAACATATCAATTTATTGAGCTTAATCACTCGGAAACGGCTTGTCTGACGAAAATCTATAATCAGACCTTTTTTGTAGGGAATTTAATTTTATATAGGAATAAGCGAAAATAAATTCTTTCACTTCAATGTTTTGTCAGTTCTGACGTGAAACATCAAATTATGACTAAAAATCAAAAATAGCGATGATACACCTCTCAAGATTAATATTAAGGGCTCATACTTTCACGAAAATTTTTTTTTGTCATTCTGAATAATATTCTCGATATATTTTTCAAAAAAAAAAAAATAGTCAATTTTTTTGGCCCAGTCTAATACATATATTAGGTACTTCAAACTCAAAATCATATTTAGAACAATTACTTGAAGAGTGAGTTACTTGCAGTGCTTATGAAATCATGTTTAATTCGCCTGTACCCAGCGAAGTGGTAAATCGGCGAGGGCCATACAGGAAATATTTCAATCGCGACTCAATTGGTAGTGAAATACCGAGGACAACAAGATATCGCAAGAGAAAGCAGCTGGAGGCAGCTGATCAGGTTTGAAAAAAAATTTTCAATAATTATACCCCTATTTCATTACATCTATATTACTGTCATTTCATGATTGTGACTATAGATTTTCTTGAATCACATAAAAGTTTGTTTTTGGAACATTATTTTTTACTAGTCTATATTTTCCGTACCACTTTCTGATTTCATTCAGTTGGCTGTGAAATTTCACCTCGCGAAGGGGGTTTCCGGTCAATGAAATGCAGCAGGTGCCTATAGTCAGTATGATTTCTGGTCGACTGAGACGCTTTTTAACATTTTTTGTCAGAGCCCCCCTGCGACGACGCTTCTTATGATATATGAAACCACTCATTTTCCATATGAGAAATGATGAAAAAAACTAAATTTTTTTTGATACGCCCTAACACTCATGGTTTGAACAACTTGTCAAAGATCTCTGAGGCACCAGTCATACCTGAAAATCAGGATATCGGCGATATTGAGGGCAATGAAGCCATTGAGCACATGGGGAACATTGAGGGTAATGAAGACACTGAGGACATTGAGGGTAGTCAAGACGTTGAGGACACTGAGAACGTTGAGGGCATTGAAGACAATGAGGGCATTGAGGACATTGAGGAAGTAACGTACAGTATGTTCGAGGTAATGATTATACGTATATAATACGAAATAATGTTCGAACAATGTCATCTATCTTAAACTGAGTTGTTCCGGAAAGATTGGTTCCGCCCGGCAACTACGGTATACTGACACTAATTGTTTTTCAGAAATCCAGCAATCAGTAGAGTGTACCTTAATTATTGAAACTATTTGCTGACCACGAATCGGACCACGGTCCATAGGTTTCGTGGAAAATTTTATCATTTTTTCGTTTCCCATATAGCAGAGTGCGGGGCAAAGAGGACAGCGGGGCAATGGGGGCACTTCGTCCAAAATAATGTTTTTTTTTTAAATTTTCGAAAATAAAAATTTCTTCGGAAAACAATTCGTTATATCCTGAAAAAATATTTTATAGGCGCAGATCCCGTTTACCAGCTCACGAATGGATGGCTTCATAGATATCAATGACAACCCACAATGCGAAGAAGGAATCGATGTGAGTTGTAATATAATATTATTCTGTTTGTGCGTTCTTTTGAAAATCAATCGATTACATATTTGTGCGTTCTTTTGAAAATCAATCGATTACATATTTGTGCGTTCTTTTGAAAATCAATCGATTACATATTTGTGGCTGTATTAACTTTGACCAAATAACAGTTTCTGACATTCCCAAATCCGATGAATTATAATGTTTTAAGTTAATTGTTTTCACTCATTGAAAGACAATAAAAGTTATTAGTTTTCTATAGCCCATATAGTACATAACTGTTGTCCCTCATAATTGCAAGTTTATTGTCCGATGAAGGCTTGATCAGAAATCAGATTATAATCGTGTAATTTGAACTGCGCCGCATCATCCCTCGATAATCATAAGAATAATATTCCAAGCATTTTCGGATAAAAAGGTCATATAAAAACTGTGTCACAATCTTTGCAGGTCGATAATCTTGTGGATCAGGCCAAGAACGATGATCGATATCTTTCTCAAACTCTGTGTCCGTGCACACCGACAAACCGAGGAGAAGCCATAATGGCTGTGATGACATTGGGTATAAGACACTCATTCACGTGGGTAGGCATCATTGACACGCTGAAAACCATGAATTTGTTGTTTGCAAAAGACGTAGTACCCGCCACAAAATACAAGTTATTCAAATATTTCACGACGGATACGGACTACTTCCGTTACAATATAATTTGTCCGCAGTGTGACACACTATTAGGCAAACAGTCCAAAATATCCGCAAACCAAATGAAGATATGCAAGTGCGGCACGGAGGTAAAAGTCGCTGAAATGGAATCTTTTTTTTTAACCGCTAGCTTCGAAAAACAATTGAAAAACCTTCTAAAAAGACCTGAGGTGACTCGAAATCTAAACTACAAAATTACCAGACCAGAAAATCCTGACTGTGATTTACGTGACATTTATGATGGCGAAATATATCGAAAATTGAGTGCAGAAGGAGAACCGCTAAGTCATCAGTATAACATATCGTACACATTTAACACCGATGGCTGTCAAGCCGCTGATTCTAGTACGACAAGCTTGTGGCCCATATATGCGACAATTAACGAATTGCCCCCCGATATGAGAAACAAGAATATGATCCTTGTGGGCGTATGGGCCTGTCAGCGCAAACCAAATATGGCATCCTTCCTGAAACCATTCGTAGATGATGCCAAAGAATTATCCACGAACGGGATAAGTTACGAAATAAATGGTAGAGGAATCGTGACCAGCAAAGTTTTTGCTATATGCTCCTGCGTAGACTCTGTCGCTCGTTCGGCGATGCTAAACATGAAACAATTTAATGGATACTACGGCTGTACCATGTGTGAGCATGCTGGTGAATTGGTTGAGGATAGATCACGCAAGAAATTAGTGAAGTACACAGTCTCGACACAAGTTCCGCCCGACCGTACTCACGAATCGATTATACGCGACATGGAACTTGCTTACGAAATAACACGTGCCACTAGAAAGAGAATGGACGTCAAGGGTGTATTCGGACCATCCCCCCTAATGAATTTGGATTGCTTTGATTTAGCCAACGGTCTACCTCCAGACAGCATGCACTTACTGTCTGGTTTGATAAAGCAATATACAAATATGCTCCTAAATGATAGCGGTAAGGATTATTACATAGGCGCTCCAAATGTTTTTGATTTATTGAATGACCGGCTCACTGCATTTACACCTCCTAAATGTATCACAAGAACGCCGCGGAGTTTGAAGGACCGAGCTCTCTGGAAAGCCTCCGAATGGCGCTCTTGGCTGATATTCTATTCACTTGTTTGTTTTCAAGGAATTTTACCACAAAAGTATCTAACTCACTTAGCGATGTTAGTTACAGCTATTCGTATTTTAATGGATGAATCAATTCCACGCGACAGACTAGAATACGCACATGAATTGATCATAAAGTTTGTCGCGCTATTTCAATTGTACTTCGAAAAGAGTGCAATGAATTATAATATTCATTTACTACTTCACGTTTGTCGTGGAGTAGAAAATTTCGGACCGTTATGGACACATACCGCTTATCCATATGAAAATGAAAATAGATACGTGCTACAACTGGCGAAGAGCCCGACTCATCTCGCTCTACAGATTTGCCGACGGTTTATCATGTACAAGACGATAAACTCTTTCAGCGACACATATGCTGTATCTCATCGTGTTAAGGAGTTTTGTGAGCAGCTATCCCAGAGAAGAGTTCAATTTTCTTTCAAAACAATTGGTTGTACGTTAATAGGTTCGGGGAAACTGCACTGCCTAAATGCTGAAGAGAAATTATGTTTGCAGGGTTGTGAAATTGCTACGTGCCTGTCATATGACAAAATTATCTGTAAGAACTTCAGATACACTAGTACTGATTACAAACGTTCAAGAAAGACTCATAATTCCACAGGGATGACAAACGACGGTACATTTGTAATTATAACTAATATCTGTAAAATAGTTGAATCACCTGCGGGAACACCAAAAGTGGTCCTTTTTTGTCGTAACATAAGGATATTGGCTAGTCTTTTTTTAGAATCCACCGACGTTCGCGTCACTCACATAAAAAAGTGTTGCGATATAAGTACAGGTCCACTGAAAGCATACAGCCCAGAATCCCTGCAGGCGCCATGCATTGTTATGGAAACGAACCTAGGAAATTTCGTCTCAAGCATCCCTAGAGGGTGTTTAGGAGATTGAAAAATATATTACACATCACACAATCTGCAATGAGTTGTTGATCCATGATGCCTCTATTACAATATATACTCCGTTATTCTAGAACAAGACTTTCCGTTCAATGTTACTACAACCATATGTTGCAGTTTTTCGGGACATATGAAATATACCATATTGGACCGCATTCGTGCAGCTTTCATTCGCTGTTTAAATTGTTAAAAATCCAAATTCATCCAGGCGATAGCTCAATTTTGGGTTTTCACGACAATATCAGTTTCAAAAACAAATTCGCTTGTCTCATGATATTGATATCCCATAATATAAAACAGATCTATGCTTTCCGCAGTGTTCTCATCCAGCTATACAGGATGATTCAGAATTCGTGACGAATTTCTTGAGGGGTTGATCCTCGTCAAAATTGAGATCGAGAGCTTCTCAGCCATTTTTCCGAAAGATGATTTTTTCTTGGTAATTTTTTTTTCCGACAAACGATTTTTTTTTCAACAATGTTTTTATTTCATCATTGGTCAATCCTAAAAAATCCCAAATGATGCCAGTTGTTTTTTTTTTCCAATATCAGAGAGATTTCTCGGTGAAAGTTTCTTATTTGGTGGAAGATGTGAAACAAATGTGTTATGGTTCCGAGGGACAAAATCATTTTTCGGAAAAATGGCTGAGGAACTTTCGATCCCAATTTTGACGAGGATCGACCCCTCAAGAGATTCGTCACGAATTCTGAATCAGCCTGTATAGGGATAAACTTGTAATACCTATACATAGCTATACGCAGTGGCTTGAACACCAAATGTGTTTAATTCTGTTTTTCCTTGATTTTTTTAAATTCATCGTTTTATTGACGCCATTTTGCTATTTTTCTCCTTTCCCCAATTTTTCAGGTATATATAGGTAATACGCGAGGGGCCTAGTTGGAAGAAAACCGTTGACGAAATCATATGGTGCTCTACGTGCTCCCCAAATCCTATTAAAACTGAGTTTTTTGCGAGTTTAACTCGCATTTGAAAAATTGTGAAAAACATTTTTTTTTACTTTAGAATTATGTAATAAATATCCTCGAAACGGACGTATATGTGTTTTCATTTATAGCTTTATGTGCCGAGCAATAAAAAACGACAAACTTCTTAGGCGCTCCAGGTCATATTATTATAGTCCCCTTCATAGAATTGAGTGGTTGTTTGCGAAAATGTGTCGTTTTTACAAGAATTATTGCACAAAGCCATTCTCGCTTCACAGAGTGCCGCATTTCCATATTTCGGCGCTAGAAGTTCGTAGTTTGCTACAAACATTTACGAAAACGTATTCTCACTTTCATTTACTGCAGGATTGTCGTATATTGGCTGTAGAAATTCATAGTTTTCTACAATAATTTATGAAAAAATCTTTCCGCTTTCATTTAGTATCGGATTGTCATAGATTTGCGGTAAAAATTCGTAGTTCACTACGATTATTTACGAGAAACTATTCCCACTTCAGCTGAGTAGAAGAGTTTCGTGAATTAGCTGTAGGATTTCGTAGTTTTATACAATAATTTACGAAAAACTCTTTCCACTTCAGCTGAGTACAGGATTGTCATAGATTTGCGGTAAAAATTCGTAGTTCACTACGACTATTTACGAGAAACTATTCCCACTTCAGCTGAGTAGAAGAGTTTCGTGAATTAGCTGTAGGATTTCGTAGTTTTATACAATAATTTACGAAAAACTCTTTCCACTTCAGCTGAGTACAGGATTGTCATAGATTTGCGGTAAAAATTCGTAGTTCACTACGACTATTTACGAGAAACTATTCCCACTTCAGCTGAGTAGAAGAGTTTCGTGAATTAGCTGTAGGATTTCGTAGTTTTATACAATAATTTACGAAAAACTCTTTCCACTTCAGCTGAGTACAGGATTGTCATAGATTTGCGGTAAAAATTCGTAGTTCACTACGATTATTTACGAGAAACTATTCCCACTTCAGCTGAGTAGAAGAGTTTCGTGAATTAGCTGTAGGATTTCGTAGTTTTATACAATAATTTACGAAAAACTCTTTCCACTTCAGCTGAGTACAGGATTGTCATAGATTTGCGGTAAAAATTCGTAGTTCACTACGACTATTTACGAGAAACTATTCCCACTTCAGCTGAGTAGAAGAGTTTCGTGAATTAGCTGTAGGATTTCGTAGTTTTATACAATAATTTACGAAAAACTCTTTCCACTTCAGCTGAGTACAGGATTGTCATAGATTTGCGGTAAAAATTCGTAGTTCACTACGATTATTTACGAGAAACTATTCCCACTTCAGCTGAGTAGAAGAGTTTCGTGAATTAGCTGTAGGATTTCGTAGTTTTATACAATAATTTACGAAAAACTCTTTCCACTTCAGCTGAGTACAGGATTGTCATAGATTTGCGGTAAAAATTCGTAGTTCACTACGACTATTTACGAGAAACTATTCCCACTTCAGCTGAGTAGAAGAGTTTCGTGAATTAGCTGTAGGATTTCGTAGTTTTATACAATAATTTACGAAAAACTCTTTCCACTTCAGCTGAGTACAGGATTGTCATAGATTTGCGGTAAAAATTCGTAGTTCACTACGATTATTTACGAGAAACTATTCCCACTTCAGCTGAGTAGAAGAGTTTCGTGAATTAGCTGTAGGATTTCGTAGTTTTATACAATAATTTACGAAAAACTCTTTCCACTTCAGCTGAGTACAGGATTGTCATAGATTTGCGGTAAAAATTCGTAGTTCACTACGACTATTTACGAGAAACTATTCCCACTTCAGCTGAGTAGAAGAGTTTCGTGAATTAGCTGTAGAGATTCGTACTTTTCTACAAAAATTTATGAAAAACTATTTATTGACACATTTTTTTGGATATTTTCGTAGTGTATCGTATCAATTCGTAGACTTCTAGAATAATCTACGATAATTCATTCGGACAGTTTGTGGTCTACTTCTTCATTGATATTCGTAAAAAATAGTAGATTTTTATGATTATTCATTGAAATTCGTAGTTTTTTACGAAAAATATTACGAAAATTCATGATCTACTACGCATTCCTACGATTCTTAAATTTCGTAGTTCGTCGTAGAAATTATTTTCACCAGGGGTACTAACCTAGAAATAAGAGAATCAACAATCAAAGCTATTGCTTCACGGATCTCTTTTACTCCTTCGAGGATTCAACACTCTTAATTATTCATATATTGTGACTTAGTTTCTATACCCGTAGGTTACTTTACTAACTTTTATCAGTTACTAATTTAATAGATTACTAGCTGATAATTTTGCTCGTTCGCTCGCTTCGCTCGCTCACTCGTTTTGGTTTTACGCTGTCCCTCACTCGCTACGCTCGCTCGGTTATCAGTGGTTTTTCCGTTGTTCAATTGAAAACGGATAGCACACTGAGAAGAAATGTCATCACACTATCATCATCAAACTATCTCGAATAAGTAAAAATTTACTCCGGAGTCAAATCGGTAATGTGATATGCTCGCACGATTTATTCGAAATAATGATAATTGAAATGAAATTAGTCTTACCAATAAAATAGATACACTGACGCAATCAGTGCGCGTATAGTAGTCTTTGCACGTGAACAAATCAGTGTGAATTTGGACATCATGTCGAACGACGAGGAGATTTCCAAGATAAACGGTAAGTCAAAACTATTTCTTAAATGATTAAGAAGAAGAATTTCATACACCTATAGAATTTGGAATACTTCCAGTTCAGTTGCAGATTAACTTTTCTTACACCTCAATAGTAGTAGGCGACCAGTATTTTTTTTAGCTTTAGTTCTTGAACATCCTCAACTGAACATTAGTTGAGTAATCAATAGATTCAGAGATATGTCGAATTCCACGAAGAACGCTGTACTGGTGTTTCTTCAACGTGGTGAAGTCGACATAAATTGCCTTATTTATGAAAAATATAATACTTTCAGATCACTTGAACCGGTTGAGCATTTCAACGCACAGTGAGTCAAACATACAGTGTATGACAAACCATTCGGCGTACAAAATCCAATAACCTGTAATTCACAGCTCACTAAATTTGCTTCAAAATCTGTGACCGCAACTACTATCAATATGAGAATGATTAACTATATTGACATTATATTTAACTC
>OU611924.1:5843400-6146476 GCA_914767705.2 Tenthredo notha
GTAGCGTGCGGGTCCTCTCTTCCCCTTTTACAATCTTCTTTTCGGTCTCCGCCTTTCTCTCGTGGACCACTTTGCGTTCCCTCGCGAGGAGCGCGATAGGGATGACTCCAGCTATTACCAGGGCCGCTGGTTCGGAGACCGTTCGGTACGCCGAGGCGACCCTGAGCGCCGATCTCCTCTGTCCCTGGCTTAATCGTTTTCGGTACTTCTCTTTGCTAAGGGAATCCGCCCATACTTCGGCGCCGTACAGTAGGGTTGACTGTACCGCGGTCATGAGGAGTCGCCTTTTGGTGGCCTTTGGCCCACTGACGTTGGCCATGAGCTTGCTCAGTGCTGTGACTCCCTGAGCGGCCTTGTCCGCAGAGCTCCTGATCTGGTCGAAAAAACTCAGCTTGCTGTCTACGAGAATACCGAGGCACTTCACCGCTCGCTTGGTTTGTACGACCTCCTTGCCGACGGTCATAGGTATTTCCGTAGGGATTCTCTTTTTGCTAAGGATCACTATCCCCGTTTTGTGCAACGCCAGCGCTAGCCCGTGCGCCGTCATCCAGTGGTTGATGTCTCGCATCACAATATTGAGCTTCAGCTGGGCCTGCTCGATGTTACGGGCTGAGATGAGCGCAGCGACATCGTCGGCGTACCCAACGAGTTGCGTTTCCTCGAGCACTTCTAGTCGTAGCAGTTTGTCGTATGCCACGTTCCACAGGTCTGGTCCTAGGATGGATCCTTGAGCAGCCCCTGCCGTGACTGCCCTTGTCCGTTGCCCTTCCTTGGTATCGTAGACTAGCACACGGTTCTTCAGGTAGTCTTGGAGCATCCGTTGGAGGTACTTTGGCACGTGAAAATCGGACTCGAGGGCTTCGAGTATGTCGTTCCATCTTGCGGAGTTGAACGCATTTTTTACATCCAGCGTAACCAGAAGGACTATACGTCGGGTATGTGGGTTTCGGTCTTCAGCTCTTTTAACCGCTTCCGTGACCTCCAGGATTGCATCCACCGTCGAGCGCCCTTTTCTAAATCCGTATTGTGCCGGCGAGAGGTCGCCTGCGTCGCGGATTGCTGCGAGCAGCCTAGAGCGGAGGAGTTTCTCTAGTACTTTTCCTGCTGTATCCAGCATACATAGCGGCCTGTACGATGATGGTAGATCAGGGTCCCCCTTGCCCTTGCTGATTAAAGCCAGCCGCGCGACCTTCCAGCGGGCACTGAAGATACCTGCCGTTAGGCAAGCGTTGTACATTTCCAACAGCAGCTGTGGGTGTTTCCGGAGGACTGCCTTCAGAACTTCACTCGGTATGCCGTCTGGGCCTGGCGCTCTTCTGTTGCGCAGCGATAGGACCGCGTTTTCTAGCTCTTTCTGGTCGAAGGGCGGTACTTCACCGACCTCGCCTATGTCCGTCCGCATCTCAATCGGGTGGCTGGGGAACAGACTCGTGACGATGTTTCCCATGGCAGTTGCTTCCATGATGTTCTGTGACTTCAGGGCTCCGAGCTTTCGAGTTACTATTTTGTATCCCAGGCCCCACGGATCGTTGTTGATATCGTCGCACAGCTTCCGCCAGCAGTTGGTCTTGCTTTGGTGGATGAGGCGCCGGAGTTGTTTCTTCGCAGCCTTGTGTGCTGCAGAGATGCGGCTTGCCTCTGCTCGGTTCGCCGCCCGTTGTGCCTTCCGCCGCAGTTTGTGACTCTTTTTTCGTGCCTCCGCTATTTCGGTAGTCCACCAGTACGCAGGGGGCTTTTCGTGTCGGGGTCGTTTTCGTGGCATAGAAGCCTCGCAGGCTTTGTCGATGAGATTCATGGTCTTGGCTACAAGATTTTCCGTGGCCATTCTTTGATCCGCGTTCGTATCATCGGTGCTCTGCGTGCCTTTTAGGATTTCCGCGGCGAATTTCTCCTCGTCCATTTTCTCGACATTCCACTTCTTCCTTCTGTTCCGGGACCCCGGGTGCTCGCAGGCTCTGTCCAGCAGGTCGAATGCGATGTACTGGTGGTCGCTGCCTGTGTATTTCTCCACCACTCTCCACTTTTCTATCCGTGGCACAATGCGTTCCGAAGCGAGGGAGATGTCCGGTATAGTTTCCGTGTACCCGGGGCGTCGAAAGGTAGTAGCATTGCCTACGTTCAGTACCAGGAGCCCCAGTCTTCCTGCCATTTCCAGCACTCGCCCACCTCTAGTGTCTGGGTCAGGCATGCCCCATTCTAGAGCCTTTGCGTTGAAGTCGCCAGCTACGACTACGTTACCGTTGATGTTGCGCACCTCGTCCTCCAGGCTGTCCAGCTTGGTTTGGAAATCCCGAATAGGTTCGTTGGGCGTGAGGTAGCAGCTGAAGAAGGTTGTTTCCTCGCATTCGACCCAGACGAACCCTCTTCCTGTTCCGTGTCTCTTCACCGGTACGCTGCTCGGGTCTGGGATCCATATTGCCGCAGTGCCGAGCGAATCGGAGTACCAGGATGGTGATTGCCGGTTCTGGTACTGCTCGCTGATGAGCACCAAGTCAGCTCTCATCTCATGAACCAGTTGGTAGAGCAAGTCGTTGGCCGTCTTGCTCCTGTTCATATTGCCTTGTAGGGTGCGGATCATTTTAGGGGTTTAGGTTTCGTCTGGCCTCCCCCAGGGCTTCTCTGAAAACCTTGCACTGGCCTGAGCCGGCGACGTGAGTAAGTTCCTCCAGGCCCTTCTCTGCGCACAGCACGCAGTGGCTTTCAGCGCTACACGTTACTGCCTTATGGTCGCCTGTTCCGCACTTATAGCACTTCTTCAGGGCCTTTGCAGTTTCTGGCCACGTGTCCGTAGCCCAGACACTTGTAGCACCGAGACACCTCCGCCCTCTGCCGCACCCTGCAGTTCACCCATCCGATCTTGATGTGGTGTGACTTGAGTAGCTGACTAGCTTCTTCAAGGTTCAGATCAACGATTGCCATTTTAAGCCCTCTGGTGTTTGCTTTTGTCGTCCAGATCTTCAGGTTCCCGGCAGAGTCCGGAATGTCCCTTTTGATCGCCTCTCCAACTTCTTGGTCAGTGGTGTGGCTGTCGAGGTCCCTGATCTCTAGTGTCACCTTTGGTTCCAGTTGACGAACGGTCGCCTTATCCCCCAGGATGTTCCTTAGGGCATTACCGAAAGCAGTCTTGTCTTTGGTCTTGCTGCCGAGCTCCAGGAGCACCTCCCCCGACCTCGTTTGGCGAATCGACTTTACTTCCGCCTCTGAGTTTTCGGGCTTGGCTTTATTTCGGATTTCGCCGAGCACCTCCGCGTAGGTTCTTCCTCCGGTCGGCTTTATCAGAAGAGCCTCCAAGCGCGGCTTCACGCGCCTTGTTTCTTTTCTCTTTCTTTGGCTGGAAGCTGTCTCGCGCGCCCCAGGCGTCTGTCCTGGTGTTGTCGCCAGCGTCTTCTTTGGTCTTCTCGTGACTTCGGTCCAGGTGGAAGCGGGGGGTACTTCATCTTTTTTTTTTTTCTCCACCTTTCGCTCAGCTGGACTCGACGCAGCCCTCTTTTGTCCTCCCATTGAGGCTGTTCTGGCTTTCTCTAAGGTTCTGGTTCTGTGTAGCTCAGCTTTTCTCAGTTCGGCTGCTTTCCATCCATTTCTGTGCGAGAGTATGGCGCTAAGGAGTTCCTCTAGCTGTAGGAGTCCGTTCTTGATGTCCATACTCATATTTCGTTGTCTTTCCGAGGCTTGCTTCATCGTTCTCAGGACTGACTTGCACTTCTGGTACTCGTCTTCCTCGCTTCGCCTTGCTTCGGTGATTGTCACTTCCAGGAAGGCTTCCTCGTCTTGCTTTATCTCTGCATTTGCAGCATCCTTTGCCTGTTCGGTTTTGCTTGCTGCAGATAAGTGTGGGTCGCTGTTCGTCATGGTGTAGTTCCCGGGAACTGCAGAGACTTCTGTCTCCGTCTGTCCGGTGTGCGGTGGTGGTATTTCTTCCACCACTACGACGTCCTTTTCAGCTGTGACTCCACTCTGGCCTTCTTTTGCAGGTTTTAGTGATCTTTGCATCTTCGTGCTCCTTTTGAAGGGGTCGACATAGTCCATGATGTTTTGTTGTTTTTTTTCTTCGTGCGTTTGGCCTCCCCCAAAATCCTCGAGGCCGGCACCGACCACCGGGGCTTTCACCCGGTCGGAATCGGTGGTGAGATTCCCCCCTTTCGGGGTACTCACTTGGGGTACATTGTTTTTTAGCACGTCTCCCATGTTGTTGGATTTCTGGATGGGTTACCTTCCCTTAATGTTTTGGTTCGCGGGAGTTATTTTATTTCACTCCTACCCTCTGCCCGTGTTGCCACGGACAGCGAGCGTTCCTCAATCCACCACCCGAGGACGCGCCAAGTATGGGTATCACCTCCCACTGTGGAATAATAATAATAATGATAATAATAATAATAATAATAATAATAATAATGATAATAATAATAATAATCATCACCATCGGCAGATATCGTGGTCCCGAGACACATATGTATCTATGTGCGTATATAAAATATATATATTCACGTTTTACAAATGCTTTAAAAACATTCGAAATTCGTTTTATTTTTAGTGGGGGGGCTCTGCCCCCCCAACCCCCCGGCGGGGCTTCGCCGCTGTACCCCACCAGGGCTCTGCCCTGGACCCGTCTCGTATTATATTATTTGCGACAATATCATCTTTGTGCTGTTAGATTTAATACCTTTCATAACTTATATTACATAGCCCACACCTATACAGGGTGTCTCGAAATTCGCGCACCAGAAGCATACCGGCGGATTCCTTGCGAAATATTAAGACGAAAGTTACCTATACAAAAAAGTCCGCGGGGACTTAGTTCTTCCGTAAAAAGGACCTAATAACGAACCAATCAGCGTTCGTCGATAGGAAAGACTGTCTAAAATCCACAAGAATCCGCACTTTGGAATTTTCATTGCGTGAACCGACTGTCTAATGTCAATCGCTCACGGTGGCTTCAAGCGCGGCGGGCGGAGCGGGGAACACCACACATTATTGTCTTATTCTCCCTAATAAGGCGATGCGGATTCTTGTGGATTTTAGACAGTCTTTCCTATCGACGAACGCTGATTGGTTCGTTATTAGGTCCTTTTTACGGAAGAACTAAGTCCCCGCGGACTTTTTTGTATAGGCAACTTTCGTCTTAATATTTCGCAAGGAATCCGCCGGTATGCTTCTGGTGCGCGAATTTCGAGACACCCTGTGTATTGTAGTGTTTTGTCATTTTATCGTAGTCGGGTGAAAAATAGTATATGCCACACGGGAGGAGCGAATTTTCTCCCTAGTAGCATAATGTACTATTTTTGCGTGCTCGGGGACAATTCAAAAACATAATGACTGAAGTAGTCTGAAAATCCCATGTTATTCAAATGAGAAACAAAACGAGCTCAGAGGCACGTCTTCTAATTGGACTACAGCGCTCCGTTTGTGCACACATTTTTTTTAAATTTATTTCGAACGTGTCTAGGGGGCGCACTTGTCGAAATTCGTCAACACCCCAAATAAGGACCACCCTTATATATATACAGGGTGATCCAGAATGCGGTACTTTCCTTACACTGGTGGATTCCTTGTGAAAATCTAAGACTCAAATTATTCATCCTAAAATGTCGAATGCCAAGCCGTTTTCAGGTAAGAGCTATTCAAAGTAAGCCACTACGAGAATGCAGATACGAGAATGGCTCGTCGCTGGTATTGTTGGTCTACTAGATTTCGCGACGCCTCACCCGCCGCCGCGATCTCACCAACTGACAAAACGACGATCAAGCAATGGAAACAGAAGAATGCTGATTCCATATTCATGCATAAAACTGTAATATTACATTCGTTTTGTCAGTTAGCGAGATCGCGGCGGCGGGTGAGGCGTCGCGAAATCCAGTAGGCCAACAATACCAGCGACGAGCCATTCTCGTATCTGCAGCATTCTCGTAGTGGCTTACTTTGAATGGCTCCTACCTGAAAACGGCTTGGCATTCGACATTTTCGGATGAATAATTTTAGTCTTAGATTTTTACAAGGAATCCACCAGTGTAAGGAAAGTACCGCATTCTGGATCACCCTGTATATAGACATGCGTGTGTGTGTGGGTGTGTGGGTGATCAATTTTTGCCACAGAATTCAAATTGATTATATGGTCTTCCGAGATAGAGTATCAGCAGACGTTTCTGATCCGCCTCGTTGTTCAACTGATCCAGCTGGGTGGAATCGTTCTCTAGGGCCTTTCCAACTCTCGCTATATTATTGTATGGTCCTCCGAGATAGCGTATCAGCAGACGAGTCTACAGATGTTTTTTACATTTTTCGTAACGTAATGTTTTTCGTAACAATGTAAAAACCATCTCTAGTCTCTATTTTCGCATGAAACGAACATTTTTTTGGACGTACGTGTTCGGTATTAAATTTGAATTCGCGCAGCGTTGGCCGTTTTTGCGTTTTTGACGCCTGGGCCCGGATAATGATTGAAATGTGATATACAATGTATTCAGGTATTGTTGACGAATGCGGAGCCTGCAATTGGTTTCCTATGTGTAGCCGTCTACCGGTGACACCGTATACAGAGAACGTTGCCACTGTTTACTATGTATTGTAACGGGTTTTTCCTGGGCTCGGGTACCGAGGAATTTAAGCCGAATACAAAAGTGGCGCAACTTGTAGGTAGGGGGTTATTTTTTGGCGCCAGACTTCGTTGGAAGTCCTCTTTCTCTCTCTCTCTAGGACCCTCCGGCTAGCTACTAGTGGTAGAGGGATTTCGTAGGGGCGAAAAATAATGACACCAGTTGATTTTATGTTGACTATGATTTATTAAAAAAAAGAAAAAATAAAAGGTCGTTAATTCGGTTCACGCCCGCTACCTGGCGTATTACAATTTATAATAGTGACTCTAATCTATATGAAATATTTTGAACAACTATTCCCACTGCTAAAGCTAAGGCGACGATCGTTCTCGACGGTCGCAGTCTCTCCCTCTCTGGCTACTCGACAGTCAGCTGTCACTGTAGCGAGATTGCGTGTCTCTTTCGATGTCTCTCGGAGGACTGACGCGGCTCGCTGTAAGGCGGCGGCGGAGAGGTGGTGGGGATGGCTGGGGAAGCGCCGGTACTCTGACACGCAGCAGCTGAGTGCGTTGCGTGACGTCAGCAGTCCGTAGCGATATGGCGTCGGCGCGATTTCGGTGAGTATCGGCGCAGCGGTGACACAGAAGGATTGAAATTTGGTAGATAGCTACAGACCCATTCGGATTGAACGTACAGATTAAGTAGGATTGAAAGTGTGTGTAAAAAAAATCCCGCGAACAAAATTGAGACGCAGAACATTGTGGTTCTTTTCAAAACACGTACCAACATAATCTAGGAATATCGGTATCGGTTTTAAAATTGGAACATATAGATATGTTGTTTACGCGGAAAATGAAATACCGATTTTTTCAATATTCTACTTGGGTATTTTCTTGACAAAATGATTTTGATTTTTATGAGGAACCATCACTGGATGAGTTAATACTCTCGATTCAGTGTGTAATATTTTCTAATTTCAGCTCTAAATAATGGTGAGGCGAGTGACAGTGATTCCGACTACAAACCGGAAGAACAAAATAGTTCTGATTCAGCATCAGATGCTGAAATTAGTACAGTTCAAAACAGAAGTCACAACGAAGACAAGAAAAATAATTCAACGAAAAATATATCTAATGCTTCGAGTGGATTTGATATAACCGCATCAGATAGTATTTCAGGCTCAAACGGAATTGACGATGACGCCATGCAAGTTGCCAAGTCTCGTGGTCGCAACAGCGACAAAAAATTGAACTTTTGCCATGACTGTCGGAAAAAACAAAGTAAGAGTGCCAGGACGTTAGAATTAAAGCGTAAAGATGAAGAAGATGTCAAGAAATTTTCTGTATTACCAATAAAGCAACATGGAAAGACGTCAAATAATTGACGTAATACGCAAGGAAGGGAATTTTCTATTCAATACCCAAAGCGAATACAACGATGGAGAACGTAATCGTCTCTAGAAGACCGAATACGGAATTTGATAAATCAGCCCTGTTCAGTCGAACAAGTATTTATAGGGGTCCAGATACCTCGGTTGGTATCAGCTACCAACGATCGTTCGCGCATGTATACGAATACATGCACCACGCGGTCGACTATTTCTTTACAGCATAGTCCCAGACCGAGCCGAGCGAGTCGAGCGGTCGTGGGACTCAAACCAGTCGTCCTTCTGTGCGCACTCCCGGAGAGACGAACATTTTGAGGTTAGGGTTGCGAATTCGATCACTCATCGGATCTCGTGAGGTCTCAGGTGTTAACACTTTCCAATCGTCTGCATGCTGGTGAGCTGAACATTTAGCCCGTAAGTACACTGACAATTGCGGTACGTTCCGCCAGATACATCGGCACGGCCCGGTTGTACCAGCAAGCAAGCGCAACGCTTGATAATAGGTCGTCTGGAGACTTATTGACGCACTCACATGTTCACATGAACCAAAATATCAAGTGCACCGAACCAGACGGTGATACTCAATCATAAGCGCAATGCTTACGAAGTCGCCAGCGACTTACACACATAACAATCATATTGCATGAAAGAATTAAACATATAATATGCATACTTTGTCACCCTTTTCCGACTGTAGATTTCATCCTTACAATATTTATCACTCGAAATGTATTTGATAAAACAAAGAACTGTGTCTATTGTAAAATTATAATTTGCGAGGGGTTTTTTCTCTGAGATTCACATCTCTGAGATTTTCCTCTCTGAGCCATAATAAACATAGAATTGTATGGCTCAAAGGATGTGTTGATTTAATTTTCCCTACCCCTTTAATCCTTAATTATAGAGTCAGAAATCGTATCAAGTTCAATATCTATTGAGAAAAAAATACGCGGAATCTTTTTTGTTAAAGAATCCGCGCC
This sequence comes from Tenthredo notha, assembly GCA_914767705.2. Taxonomy (NCBI): domain Eukaryota; kingdom Metazoa; phylum Arthropoda; class Insecta; order Hymenoptera; family Tenthredinidae; genus Tenthredo; species Tenthredo notha. Next base: position 5,852,298 of record OU611924.1, read on the forward strand.
CCACAAAACAAGCCCGTCAATTCAAAGCGTGTGCTAATTGCAAGGCTTTATTTGCGGTAGGCAGCCTTAGAGTCCACTTTGTAAAATGCACCCGAAAAAGCAGTAAAATCACTAGACATGTTATGTTAATGAGTAATAAAGTCATACGTCGAATTTATCCTCGAGTTGCTCCGAATACAAGGGATTTGCTTTTTCCTCGATTGAGGGAGGATGAGATTGTGCGACTTATTCGATATGACGAATTAGTTATAGTGTATGCTAATAAGATGTGTAAAAAATACCAAGATCCGCATTATTATCAGATGATTAGACAACGCATGATACTATCAGTGCGTTTGTTGTCAACTCTTAGAAAATTAAACGAAAAAATCACAGATCTTTCATCAGTTTATTGACCATCAATTTTCCGACGATGTTATTGAGGCGATAAATATTGAAGCTGAACTTGGCGTTGCATCTGTGAACAACTATAAAACACCGTCCGTGGCCTTCAGTTTGGGGACATTACTCAAACAAGTTAGATGAATCCTGATCACCGTTGTATAAAAACAACATGACGAAGATGAAAAAAATGTGCCAAGAATTTTCTCAAGCTGCTTGCTCAAGAAGTCACGTTGAGTGTCAATCGAACAGTTGAGGAATCTCAAGCACAGCGCATCTGACGGAAGAAGGTTGAATTGCCGTCCATGGAGGATATCAAAAAGCTTACTGTCTACCTGATAGGAAAGAGAAATGATGCATTCAAAAAATTAAGAAACGAATTTTCTGGAAAAGAATGGCTGACCTTAGCCGAAACAACTCTCACGTCGATACAACTGTTCAATAGAAGGTGTGCTGGGGAAATAGAACGCACTCTAATTAAAGGTTTTGAAAATCATCATAGCGCTGATGTTGATGCTGACGAAGACTTGTTCAAATCGCTATCGGAGCAGAGTCAAGAAATAGCCAAGAAATATGTACGTTTCGGCATTCGACGAAAACTCAATCGAACAGTTTCGGCTATTTTGGATGTTCGCTCATTGGAGAGGATTAAGCTCATCCTACATCACAGACGAAATATGAGAATCAACAAACAAAATTAAACGATCAAGCGAGCCCGCCGAAGGCGGGCGAAGCTCGATCGCGATTATACGTAGCATCTCGTTCGAAGATGATTAATTAATTGAATACATGTAGTACTGTCAAGTACGTGTCAACTACACAACGTTTAGAGTTTAAATTAGGGACCTTTTTTCCCGCTCGGTGGCGTCCTCGTGCGCGGTGCGCCCTCAAGTCTTCATATTTTTAGAGTGTTCAAGGTGTATGGTCTTTTTCAACCCCCTTTTTTTTTTTTTAAATGTTGTCACTATATAGGGATGATTACGGGGTTTATAATCAGTGGGTTACCCTTATTGGGAGGGTAGTAATCATCTTCGAACGAGACGCTACGTATAATCGCGATCGAGCTTCGCCCGCCTTCGGCGGGCTCGCTTGATCGTTTAATCATACGTAGCGTCTCGTTCTCGATGATTAATTAATTGAATACATGTAGAAGTTCAGAGAAAGTGATAAAATTTATTGTTCTCGGATACAAATGTTCAAGATTTTTGACTAAGCAAAGTGTTAGCAAAGACATCATCTGGTGTTTGTATCGGTCGGTTATAGAAACGAGCAAAAACATTGGACTCGCTCGACCACCCTGCAGTTTTCCTGATGATGTCTATATTTACTCCCTTATTATAGGCGTTAGAGACCGCTGCATGTTTAGCGCTATCAGCAGTGAAAGTCTTAGTGTCGACTCCTGCTTTTTTAAGTAACGATTTAATCCAGTACCAATCGTTTGTGGGGTTGCTGGTTTATGTGGTTTAATCGTAGAGATAAATAACTTATCTGAGTCTGATCTCAGATCTTTTGTTAAGTTTAGGTACTGTAAGATAATGGATGCTACGCAGATATTTTTTCTTTCTTTGAAAAAAGGTATTGAACGAATTGGCTGCTCTTTTCCGGGTCTTGATGTCTTGATCAGGTCTGGTATCTTTATTTTTAGACCAGACGCAGACTTAATTATGTTCTTCACATCGACTAGGGCTAGAGTTTGTAATCTGTGTGCCGTCATAAGGATGAGAAGTGTCGCCGCGATCTCTGAGACTTCCTTTAGTTTCAATTTTTCGAGGTCTTCAATTTTTTCGATATAAGTGAGCACCTGCTCAGTGTCCCAAGTCTCAGCGTATCTAGGTTTTGATGGCCTTTTCTCAAAGGTACCACGAATGAATCTTGATATAAGAGTGTCCCTGGAAAGACTATTTTTTGATATGAGAGAAATTGCCGACCTAGTTGAATGAAGAGTTCCATATTTTGCGCCTTCATTATATCTAGTTGTAAGGAACTCAATGACGTCTGTGTTACGAGGGTTGAAGACATTGAAGTTATTTAACTCCGCAAACCTCATCCATCTTTTCAACGGTGCTTTATACTGTTTGACAGTTGACTCTGTTATAGAACTCAGCATTATATCCACCGATCCTTCTGTGATCCCTTTTCTGAGGAAAGATTGCCGGATAATCTGCCGGCCACTAGAGAGAGCTTGTGCGCAAGTGGGTGGCTCTGTTGCCTACAAGGTGAAAGCAGTAATGTTGCAGATGGTTTGAAAATTAATGGAGGTTGGCAGAGTAGGGAAGTGAACAAAGGGTACCATGGTTGCGCTTGCCAGAGCGGCACAACCATAATACCTGAAGCATTCTCGTTGATTATCTTTCTCAAGGTGGGTAGGATTAAGGCAAAGGGTGGGAATGCATAGAAATTTTCATCTTTCCAAGATATTGTAAACGCGTCTACTGTTTCTTCGTCTGGGTCCTGGTAACGAGAGCAAAACCTAGTGCATTTCTTATTGATTCGAGAGGCAAAAAGGTCGATCGAAGCTTCTCGAAAGGAATTTATTATTTTTTGGTAAGCTGGTTGCGATAATTCCTATTCTGTATCTACGTTTGTAACTCCAGAGGCACCGTCTGCCTCTACGTTCAGTCGTGACGGTATATACGATGCAACTAACCAAATTTTCCTACTCTCGCACCATTGCCAGATTTTCCTGGCCAATTCACTGAGCAACGGGAATTTTATACCACCAGCTTTATTAATGTATGCTATCGCCGTGGTATTATCAATACGAAGTAAGATTTCGCAGTCAAATGCCTCTGCAGCGAAACATTTTAGCCCGAAAAAGGCTGCTAGGAGCTCTAAGTAATTAATATGGAATCTCTGGTCTTCTTGGTTCCAGAAACCATGCGTAACTACCCCATCCGATTCTGCTCCCCAGCCCGTTCTAGAGGCGTCAGAACTTATGACCAGTTTATAATTTTGTAATTTGATTCTATTGCTAGCTACCATGACATTTTCTTTGCACCACGAGATATCTTCGAAAAACCCTTTATTAATTCTCATACTACCCTCAAAGCTATTGTTATTAATTAGTAAAGCTAGCCATTTCTCTTTTTCGACTCTTTTACAATATGTTCTACCATATTCTACTCCTGGACAGCACGCTACCAAGACTCCAATTATCCGTGCCACGGTTCTGATCTTATAAGATTCACCTAGTTTAAGGATATTTAACAGTTTTATAACATGTGTTCTTTTTTCAGCTGTCATCTCTATCAGGTATCTATGTGAATCTAGAATGAAACCCAGATATTTGCATCTCTTACTGGGGGTTATTGAGCTTTTTGAGTAATTTATGATAAACCCTAGTTGTTCTAAGAATTTAATAGTATACTGCACATTCACTTGACAAGCTCCATAAGTGTTACCTATGCACAAGACATCATCTAGGTAGATGACGGATAAAAAAGCTAGAGACCTAATCTTATTAACTACCGGTTTCATGATTATAGTGAAAATATATGGGCTTGTGCATAGTCCAAACGGGAGGCAAGTGAACTGGTACAGCTGGTTTTTAAATCTGAACCTGAGAAACTTTCTACTGGATCTGTTTACAGGGACCAAGAGGTATGCATCTTCGACATCGAGATTTGCCATGAATGCGTCTTTTCCAATCAGATTTTTTGCTGATCTCAGATCTTCCATCTTGAAATGAACCGTTTTTATGAATCTATTTAGTTTCTTTAAGTTAATGATAAATCTGTCAGAACCGTCTGACTGTGGTACTAAGAAGTATGTTGATATAAACTGTCCGCCTGAATCAGAGCAAACCCCGATAGCCTTCTTTGATAGTAGCTTATGTATCGCGCAATAAACCCTCCTTTCATCCTCTGGTGACCATGTAGGTACCCTAGGTTCATTGGATTGGGTAGGGTAACTCTCGAAGGGAATGCTGTAACCTCTAAGATAATTAAGGATGGATTTATCATTCGTTACACCTTCCCACTGCTTGATAAAGGATTTGAGTCTGCCCGCAAATGCATTTACCTCTCCAACAACCTTATTTGTTGCTGTACTTATTTTCTGTTCAGTGCTTGTCTTTTCTCCGTGTTGGTTCTCTGCGGTGTCCTCGATGCCGCTGTTGCAGCCCTGGGTTTGTATTTCACGTTCGTGAATTGTTTTCTCTGGTAGTGGGCGCCCACCTGTCCGTATCTTGCAGGTGGGCGTCTCCAGTTTCCCTGGGCGTAGGTCTTGGTTGCCGGTTTCTTAGCCATTGGCTTTTCTGTTGGCTTTAAAGTAGCAGCAACCTTTGCTATTGCTTTTGCATCCTTAAGGTGAAGTGAAACGTTTCAAGGCCACGGCCGGGTGCCTTTCACCGCGGTAAAACAGAGATACTGAACGTTTGGTACCTCTGGCCACCGCTAGATGGCGCAGTTACCGTACGTTTGGTACCTCTGCCTACCGCTGTATGGCGCAGCTCGCATCTTCCGATGCTTGCTACGCCAGTATATACGTACCCTAATGCTCGCGATTATTTCGCGGCAGAGTTTATAAACACTGCAAGGCATGCAAATAATTGCATCAAATATTAACCCGAACAAATCGAGCATTATTTATGTACATCATGTGTACTAACACTGAGTTGGACAAACGTCGCAGTGTAAAGCAACAGAAGTGGCCTGTTCTCACTCTGGTGCAGAGCGATTGATAAAAGTTGAAACTAATCAACTATGATATTTCTAACAAAGAGTTAGACATGATGAATTCAGAGAAAATTCCTGGTCAGAATTCTTATCGGTATGACAAGCAACCGTAGTTGTCCCTCGCTCTGGTGCAGAGCGAAAGATATGCGTGAAAACTAATCCACTGTAATCTATTTAATCCGTTAGGATTCCTTCGACAATCAGTCGAGTGGCTCTCCGCTGGAGAGACATCATTAATAAATACAGAGAAAATCCCTGTTGCGAAACCCCATCGGTATGACAAGCAAACCTTGGTTGTTTCCCTCGCTCTTGTGCAGAGCGGTTGATAGAAGTAAAACTAGTTCACTATATTTATAACATGAAATTAGACATGATTCATATATACAGAGCAAATCCCAGTTCGAAAACCCCATCGGTGTGACAAGCAAACCTTGGTTGTTCCCCTCGCTCTTGTGCAGAGCGGTTAATAAAAGTAAAACTAGTTTACTATATTTATAACATGAAATTAAACATGTTTAATAAATACAGAAAAAAATCCCTGTTTCGAAACCCCATCGGTATGACAAGCAAACCTTAGTTGTTTCCCTCGCTCTTGTGCAGAGCGGTTGATAAGAGTGCAACTAGTTCACTATAATGTATTCAATCCGTTTGGATTCTATCGACAAATAGTCGAGTCACTCTCCATAGGAGACACTGCAAGAGAAACATTTCTTTATGCAGGTTCTATAACTAGGTATATAATCTATAAATCAATATTCTAAATCCGTTTGGATTCTATCGACAAATAGTCGAGTCGCTCTCCATAGGAGAGGCTGAAAAAAAATATTAATTTATACAGGTTCTATAACTAGGTATATAATCTATAAATCAATATTATAAATCCGTTTGGATTCTATCGACAAATAGTTGAGTTGCTCTCCATAGGAGAGGCTGAAAAAAAAATATTAATTTATACAGGTTCTATAACTAGGTATATAATCTATAAATCAATATTCTAAATCCGTTTGGATTCTATCGACAAATAGTCGAGTTGCTCTCCATAGGAGACACTGCAAGGAAAACATTTCTTTATGCAGGTTCTATAACTAGGTATATAATCTATAAATCAATATTCTAAATCCGTTTGGATTCTATCGACAAATAGTCGAGTCGCTCTCCATAGGAGAGGCTGAAAAAAAAATATTAATTTATACAGGTTCTATAACTAGGTATATGATCTATAAATCAATATTCTAAATCCGTTTGGATTCTATCGACAAATAGTCGAGTGGCTCTCCATAGGAGACACTGCAAGAAAAACATTTCTTTATGCAGGTTCTATAACTAGGTATATAATCTATAAATCAATATTCTAAATCCGTTTGGATTCTATCGACAAATAGTCGAGTCGCTCTCCATAGGAGACACTGCAAGAAAAACATTTCTTTATGCAGGATCTAAGACTAGGTATATAATCTATAAATCAATAACCTGTATTCGTTAGGTGTCCATCGACCATTAGTAGAGCAGACAAGCAGCCAAAGTTTGGCTCGAAGTTGATCAATCAGCATTTCAATGTAGGCCACAACACAATACATAATTCCGTCAGAATCATATCGAACACTACTCTACATATCGGAAAAAAAATCTCAGTTTCGTATTGGCACTCATGTTTGAGGTTAGGAAAGAGTTTACTAGAATCACGCTTGTAAATATAAATGAAATTGTTGGCAATAATAGCGAGGTGTACTCGCGCACCTGTAGTTCGCGGATACCTGTCATTCAATGATTTTCCGACAGTTATGTCATGGTCGTTGTACCAAACGCGATTTCCAACAACGAATCTTGACAGTTATCTCGTGTTTCCATGATTCTAGTACCGGCTGTCATCAGCGTTGCCAACCTGAAAGGTGGCGCTGATCGTACCAGGGGCGTAAAAATTATCGTACCCAAGACAAAATTATAGTACATTTCCAAGTGTTGAAAAAAAAACGATATTTCTGAGAAATTATTTCACGATTACACGTTATAACACTATTTGTTCTTGATGTTTGGAATCATCGTAGGTATCGTACATCGTACGGTAGCATTTATCTTTTTTCTCGTCTGCTGGCTCGTCTGCTCGTCTGCTGGCATACGTCACTTCAATGTATTCTCATAATTCAGATTGTTGTCCAACAAATCGATAGCTCCCTAACCTCAAATCAGAAATAAATTCATATGTCAGGCTGGCTGTCAAAAGTGTGAGGTTATGTCTCGTCTGCTAGCATACGTCACTTCAACAATGTATTCTTATTATTCAGATTGTTGTCCAACAAATCGATAGCTCCCTAACCTCAAATCAGAAATGAATTCATATGTCAGGCTAGCTGTCAAAAGTGTGAGGTTATGTCTCGTCTGCTAGCATACGTCACTTCAACAATGTATTCTTATTATTCAGATCTTTGTCCAACAGATCGATAGCTCCCTAACCTCAACTCTGAAATGAATTCATATGTCAGGCTGGCTGTCAAAAGTGTGAGGTTATGTCTCGTCTGCTAGCATACGTCACTTCAACAATGTATTCTTATTATTCAGATCTTTGTCCAACAGATCGATAGCTCCCTAACCTCAACTCTGAAATGAATTCATATGTCAGGCTGGCTGTCAAAAGTGTGAGGTTATGTCTCGTCTGCTAGCATACGTCACTTCAACAATGTATTTTTATTATTCAGATATTCAGATCTTCGTCCAACAAATCGATAGCTCCCTAACCTCAAATCAGAAATGAATTCATATGTCAGGCTAGCTGTCAAAAGTGTGAGGTTATGTCTCGTCTGCTAGCATACGTCACTTCAACAATGTATTCTTATTATTCAGATTGTTGTCCAACAAATCGATAGCTCCCTAACCTCAAATCAGAAATAAATTCCTATGTCAGGCTAGCTGTCAAAAGTGTGAGGTTATGTCTCGTCTGCTAGCATACGTCACTTCAACAATGTATTCTTATTATTCAGATCTTTGTCCAACAGATCGATAGCTCCCTAACCTCAACTCTGAAATGAATTCATATGTCAGGCTGGCTGTCAAAAGTGTGAGGTTATGTCTCGTCTGCTAGCATACGTCACTTCAACAATGTATTTTTATTATTCAGATATTCAGATCTTCGTCCAACAAATCGATAGCTCCCTAACCTCAAATCAGAAATAAATTCCTATGTCAGGCTAGCTGTCAAAAGTGTGAGGTTATGTCTCGTCTGCTAGCATACGTCACTTCAACAATGTATTCTTATTATTCAGATTGTTGTCCAACAAATCGATAGCTCCCTAACCTCAAATCAGAAATAAATTCCTATGTCAGGCTAGCTGTCAAAAGTGTGAGGTTATGTCTCGTCTGCTAGCATACGTCACTTCAACAATGTATTCTTATTATTCAGATTGTTGTCCAACAAATCGATAGCTCCCTAACCTCAAATCAGAAATGAATTCATATGTCAGGCTAGCTGTCAAAAGTGTGAGGTTATGTCTCGTCTGCTAGCATACGTCACTTCAACAATGTATTCTTATTATTCAGATTGTTGTCCAACAAATCGATAGCTCCCTAACCTCAAATCAGAAATAAATTCCTATGTCAGGCTAGCTGTCAAAAGTGTGAGGTTATGTCTCGTCTGCTAGCATACGTCACTTCAACAATGTATTCTTATTATTCAGATCTTTGTCCAACAGATCGATAGCTCCCTAACCTCAACTCTGAAATGAATTCATATGTCAGGCTGGCTGTCAAAAGTGTGAGGTTATGTCTCGTCTGCTAGCATACGTCACTTCAACAATGTATTTTTATTATTCAGATATTCAGATCTTCGTCCAACAAATCGATAGCTCCCTAACCTCAAATCAGAAATAAATTCCTATGTCAGGCTAGCTGTCAAAAGTGTGAGGTTATGTCTCGTCTGCTAGCATACGTCACTTCAACAATGTATTCTTATTATTCAGATTGTTGTCCAACAAATCGATAGCTCCCTAACCTCAAATCAGAAATAAATTCCTATGTCAGGCTAGCTGTCAAAAGTGTGAGGTTATGTCTCGTCTGCTAGCATACGTCACTTCAACAATGTATTCTTATTATTCAGATTGTTGTCCAACAAATCGATAGCTCCCTAACCTCAAATCAGAAATGAATTCATATGTCAGGCTAGCTGTCAAAAGTGTGAGGTTATGTCTCGTCTGCTAGCATACGTCACTTCAACAATGTATTCTTATTATTCAGATTGTTGTCCAACAAATCGATAGCTCCCTAACCTCAAATCAGAAATGAATTCATATGTCAGGCTAGCTGTCAAAAGTGTGAGGTTATGTATCGTCTGCTAGCATACGTCACTTCAATAATGTATTCTTATTATTCAGATCTTTGTCCAACAGATCGATAGCTCCCTAACCTCAAATCAGAAATGAATTCATATGTCAGGCTAGCTGTCAAAAGCGTGAGGTTATGTCTCGTCTGCTAGCATACGTCACTTCAACAATGTATTCTTATTATTCAGATTGTTGTCCAACAAATCGATAGCTCCCTAACCTCAAATCAGAAATGAATTCATATGTCAGGCTAGCTGTCAAAAGTGTGAGGTTATGTATCGTCTGCTAGCATACGTCACTTCAATAATGTATTCTTATTATTCAGATTGTTGTCCAACAAATCGATAACTCCCTAACCTCAAATCAGAAATAAATTCCTATGTCAGGCTAGCTGTCAAAAGTGTGAGGTTATGTATCGTCTGCTAGCATACGTCACTTCAACAATGTATTCTTATTATTCAGATTGTTGTCCAACAAATCGATAGCTCCCTAACCTCAAATCAGAAATAAATTCCTATGTCAGGCTAGCTGTCAAAAGTGTGAGGTTATGAATCGTCTGCTAGCATTCATCACTTCGATGTATTTTTATTATTTAGATTTTAATAAAAGGAAAAAATGACAAAGAATATTCCGATTTTCAGCTAACAAATCGATCCCTTCATAACCTCGACTTTGAAATGAACACTCCTATGCTATGCTAGCTGTCAGTCGAGTGAGGTTATGTCTGGTCTGCTTGTATGCGGAATTTGAATATATTTTTATTGTTCAGATTTTCGACCAAGAAATCGATCCCTCCACAACCCTAAGTCTGAAATAAGATCTCATTTCCTATGTTTGGCTTGTAGGCTAGCTGCCAGAAATTTGAGATTATGACGTCGGGGATCTTGTATCTGTTATTCGAATTTATTTGTGCATATGTTTCCAACAAATCCAGCGGATTGAAAAATATGGATGAACTAAATGAACGAGCTGAATGAACCCCGACTTTCACATACAATTTTGTCTATCCTATATTCGAGTTTCAGGTTAGCTGTCAGACGAGTGAGCTTATGACGTCTGGGATCCGATATTGATTGTTCATACACGTTACTCATTTTCCGAAACATTAGTATGAAAGAGCGGAGTACAATAAATAAACAAGCAATAATGTTTTCTCGTAACGCAAAGTCCGAACACGATTCTACCTATCGTTTGTTCGTATTTTAGGTTAGCCGTTAGTCGGGTGAGGTTAGCCGTGTGCGATCCGATATCGAATTTCTGTGTTTTTTGTAAAGCGCCGTCAAGCGTGAGCGGCGGGAGCCAACATCTTACGTAAAGTGACGACATAGGAAACTTTCACTAGCGCCGCTGCTCGGTTTGCAAGTAAACTGGCCGCAATTTCGGTACAGGGTACTGTGATCTCAACTAAATGTCGATACGGGTTGTGATCTCAACTGAATGTCGGTTTTTTAGTTTTGAGTAACGGAAAAACAATTGTTCTCAGCCATTTCTTCATCAAATGACACGGGATTAGGCTCAAAGTGTTTGGTATTTCATTGCGGAGTGGCTAATTATCCGGAAAATGCGATTATCTACGGCGACAATGAATAATCTCGCGATTTATGTGGTCGGTACGTCAATCTGTCAAAATTTTTGTCAAATTTTGGAAAACTGAAATAATTAGCCACTTTCTGCCACAATTATGTGTAATCCCTCAAAGTTTCATTCCGATCGGTTCAGTAGTTTCGGAGAACTATTGTTTTCCGTTTTCGAGGTTCTGACAAACCTTTCACTTCACCTTAACCTGATCATTCAATTTCTGTCCATATAGCCATTCATCTGAAAGACTAGCCTCCAAAGTTGGTCTAATATCTTTATCCAGGGTGGGAGTAATAAATGACTTTCTAGCCAGTGACTGTTGGTGAAAAACATCGCATAAGACCTTCCCTGTATCCCAAAGATGTTTTATCAGTTGAGTATGATCAATGGAATCTTCAGAAGAATCCGTTAGCATGGATACTGCTACGCTCAAAGCTGAAATCGCAGTCCCTACACAGCCCTGCGTTTCCATAAAGTGTTGGCCACGCTTCTTAGCGATATCCGTGAGGTGACGCTGGACTTCTAGATTGACTCCGGGTGCTTCAGTTGGCAGTTCTTCATTTTTGGGATATTTTTTAAGGAGGGCTTTCTTATCGTCTTCACCAAGGCCCTTTGTCATCCAACTACCCCACCATTTTTTAAGACGGTCGTTTACCTTTACTACGGGGTTTGAAACAGGCACTTCTTCTCCCAGAACTTCGAGTAACTCATCATCGAAGTCCTGATACCCGTCATCCTCCGGTATCACTTCTCCCTCCTCCAGGGCAGTGACACTAGAGTCTACATCAGCCAACTTATTGTCCCTGACGGGGGGCAACCCTAAGCCTGTAGTCTTGTTGACTGGCTCATTTTCTTTATTAGATTCATTATCTGTGTAAAGTAAGGAAACATATATGTACATACATATATTATGATCTACCCTGATCTACTTTGCGCTATGGCAAGGCATTCATCTCGTGTGGAGAAAATAATGCTCTCGGTATTTATTTGTGTTCGTGTGGAACCAGGTTAAGCACGTGTGGCGCTAACCTGAAAATGCGATACTTCGTATGGAAGATACGCAAACAGATCTCTATTAATCAATTAGTATAGTACCTTTATTCGATTCGTCTGCTTTTGCTACATCTTTAAGGGCCTGTTGGGATTTTATAAAATCGTTTAGGCATTTAGCCATGGTATCTATCTGCTCTTGCATTTTCCTTTTCGAGATCTTAGGCGATCTACTTCGTTCCGGTGAGCTTGAGCGGGATCTTTTCTTATTCTTTCCCATAATTCCAACGTTTGGGAAAACGAAATTGTGGGTTAAATAATTACGTTAGTTATTTGATTTTGATTTTTGACTTACACGTCCGTTCTTGTTGACACAACAAGACAATATGAAGACTTGAGGGCGCACCGCGCACGAGGACGCCACCGAGCGGGAAAAAAGGTCCCTAATTTAAACTCTAAACGTTGTGTAGTTGACACGTACTTGACAGTACTACATGTATTCAATTAATTAATCATCGAGAACGAGACGCTACGTATAACCCGTATGTTTTTGGACTTCGCGGAGGAGGCAAACCACATTAATTTCTCAAAGCGTGTGTCTACCCTGGTGGAGGTTTCGCATAGATTCGGATGGGGCAACTTTTCTATCTGTTTGAGTCCATTTCCTTCCGAAATCTGTCCACGAACGAATTGGTTTTATTCCGAGTGCATCAGTTAAAAATCCGAATCATATCCGCTTGAATCCGTTCGGATCCGACTGTATCCGAATCGACCTGAAATCGTGGAGATCAAATCCGACCGAATCCGAGTTAATCTGAAATCGCGGAGATTCCAATCCGTTCGAATCCGAGTCAATCTGAAAGAGCGGAGATTCCAATCAGCTTGAATCTAACCGAATCTGAGTCAATCACAACTCGCGTCGATTCCAATCCGTTTGAATCCGACCGAATCCGGGTCAATCTGAAGGAGCAGAGATTCCAATTCGTTCGAATCCGAGTCAATCTGAAAGACCAGACGACCAGACTGATCAATTAAGAAAAACTTGTTTCAATCACTTTCGAATGTATATGAAGGGTTCAGAGCCAGAGTAGCCCAACTCACATTGTCGATAAGGCCTATTTTGAATGGCTGATGACAGTTGAAATGAGCTTGATCGATAATGTGGGTTAGGCTACTCTGGCGCGGACCCCTTCATATAGAAACTGAACCAGAGATAACGCATCGGCGAAAAGAGATCAGAAATGTTGGCCCTATTAGCAGCCTCATTCAGAATGAACTTTTGAATTGATGAGAATGAAATTAGTATCGTATACTATTTTATGTAATACGTACGTGTTAACGGTAGATGGCAGTCACATCGATTTGCGTGAAATAATGATTATTTCACGCAAAGTTTGATTATTGCACGCAAATAGTGCACTACTCGATAATATGTGACTTACCGACCGGAAAACATCACCGGTAAACGCCTCTTAACACGTACATATTACATAAAGTATATTATGTGGCATGCCCGTAGATGAAATGTCTTTCGACGAGGATAATGATTTCAGGACGAGGTAAAGGCGAGCGTAAGTGAGTTCTGAAATTATTATTCGAGTCAAAAACGGTTTACGGGTGCACCCCATACCATATTGTTTTCGGAATGGGCATGAAAAGTCATTTTGACGCTTGTTGAAAAAGCCAAAGGATTTAAGAAAAAAACGCCTGTTGAAATTCGCACTTGATACAATGAAGAGTGAGGTTATGTCGTGATTTGTCGCGCACTTCGAACTGCGCATCCAGACTGACGTATAAAGACTTTATATGGCAGTTCTGTGATTAGCCGTATAAAGTGCTACTTTAGGGATTGAAAACAGGCGTCAAAAAGTGACTTTTTGATGCCTGTACCGAAAAAAGATTGTTTCAGCGTTATTTAGGAATTATTCGTATTGCAGTTAGCATTGGTTAAGAAACTGGGAAGGATTGAAATTTGGTAGATAGCTACAGACCCATTCGGATTGAACGTATAGATTAAGTAGGATTGAAAGTAGTTTCCGGATTAGTGTCAGATTCGCTCGGATTGAACGAACGGATTGAATAGGATTGGAAGTGAGATCCAGATTGATGTTGGATTCCCTCGGATCAGATGTACGGATTAAATAGAATTGAAATGAGTTCCGGCTTGGTATCGGATTCGCTAGGATTAGTTATGCGGATTGAATAGAATTGACAGTGAGTTCCGAATTAGTGTCGGATTCGTTTGGTTGGCTGTATGGAATGAATAGGACTGAAAGTGAGTTTCGGATTGGTGTCGGATTCGCTCGGATTAGTTGGACGGATTGAATAGGATTGAAAGTGAGTTCCGGATTGGTATCAGATTCGCTCGGATGAGCTATGCGGATTGAATAGGATTGACAGTGAGTTTAGGATTGGTGTCGGATTCGCTCGGATTGAACGGACTAATCAGCGACCCCAAAATCCCGGGGATACCGAATCCGAAGCAATCCACACCATTTTGGAAGAAGTCGGTCCGCCATTTTGTGTCAGTCATGTTGAATTTTTCAATTTCGACTACACATTTCAAATCAGCAACCTCAAAAACCCCCGGGTACAGAATTTCGAGAAAATTGGTACTATTTTTCGTTTCAACGTTCGCCATATTGGATCCGCCATTTTGAATTTTGAAAATCTGATACCAGAATCGTAATCAGCAATCCCGAAAACTCCCGGGTACAGAATTTCAGGAAAATTGGTACCATTTTTCGTTTCGACGTTCGCCATATTGGATCCGCCATTTTGAATTTTGAAAATCTGATGCCAGATTCGTAATCAGCGGCCCCGAAAACCCCGGTAGCAACCGGAAATTCGCACTTGATACGATGAAGAGTGAGGTAGCACCTTGTCAGCCAAAAATCCTCGGCCGTTCGTTCTTCGCGAGCTATCGAATAGTGAAATCTGCAATTTTCAGGGGTTGATTACACGCCCTTGGGGTGGAATTCCGCAGATATAAAAAAATACGTGTCGAATATTTTCACCCCCTCTACAATTTCCCAAAGTTTCGTTGAAATCGGACGGGGACACTTGGCGGGGTTCCCTTCGAGTTCCACATTTCCGTTGTAGTCTGAAAGTTTCCAAAGTAGCGTATTCTTTTGAAGAAATTGCATTGCAATCTGATCGTCTACACCCTTGGGTCCATGTAATAGTCATTTCAGATGATAATTTGTTCCTTCGAAAGAGGACGCTGAAGTTTCCCATAGTGGACCTGATATTTTGACTGATTTCACAACATGCAATAAGCTATGCACATTGAATGTTACATACTCTTTGCCGTAAAGAATTTCAAATTTTCCAACGAATTTTACAAGGGTCATCTAGTATCTATCTAATTCTTTTGCAGGAATATTGTGCTGGAGAAGTATAAACGTACTTTCCACGAGAAGGGATAGGTGCTTTAGAGCTGCATCTGTAATAAGACCATCTGATCACGGCAAGCTATAGAAAAGCAACCACGATAGATATTCAGAGGCTTTCCATTTGCACTTTTCTGACAGAGGTCTTGGTAGTCGTTGAACTTCACTAACCGGAGTCATTCTCAGTAGCCTACGATCAATTTAGCTTTTTTGGACTGAAGACAAATGGACTGGTGACCCGGGAGTGGTTCAAATGTCCCACAGTAGTTTGATGACCCCAAGTAATATAGCATGCATATACTTTAGAGGTATTCAAAAATTTTCGATGTTCGAATTTTTCTCTTCTCAGGGTCCAAAAAGTTGTTCTATAATTTGAGAATGACTGTCTCCAAATCGACCCCTTATTAGTGGTAAAACATGCTATCCCAGAATAAGCTGGGAAAACATGCTAGCCGAGAATAAGCTGGCAAAACATGCTACCCGGGAATAAGCTGGCAAAACATGCTACCCGAGAATAAGCTGGCAAAACATGCTAGCCGAAAATAAGTTTCAAGAACATACTATTTCGCGTCAGAAATTTTTTGGAGCAAAATTTGGTTGGTAACACTGCTGCTCGCATAAAGACGAACGAAACGATCTTTATTCTAATTCTTACACAGAAATTCATTTGTCGCAGCAAAAACGTTCACATATAGTTAGTGTAAAAACTATTCGTACAGTCTAAGTATTATCGATGATTTGTAAACATTTGTTGACATACATACATAGAAATTGGAATGAAGATCGTTTTGTTTGTCTTTATGCGAGCAGCAGTGTTACCAACCAAATTTTGCTCCAAAAAATTTCTGACGCGGGATAGTATGTTCTTGAAACTCATTTTCGGCTAGCATGTTTTGCCAGCTTATTCCCGGGTAGCATGTTTTGCGAGCTTATTCTGGGGCAGCATGTTTTGCCAGCTTATTCTCGGGTAGCATGTTTTGCCAGCTTCTTCTCGGGTAGCATGTTTTGCCAGCTTATTCTCGACTAGCATGTTTTCCCAGCTTATTCTGGGATAGCATGTTTTACCACTAAGGGGTCGAAATGTGCCTGTCGACGGACAATTCGCCACGCGGCTCATCAATTGTTTGTATTTTCCATTTAAAAAGCACATGAAATTTGTTTCATGTCTTATTGCACTATTGAAAAAATCAAAAAAAAAAAAAGAAAAAATGAGCAGAAAAGTAAGATTAAGGAAAAGAACTGTAAGCAAGGCCGATACAGGCGAAAACTGCATTTTCCAATTCACTCATTTCTATAAGCAGGATTTTTTTTTTAATCAGACATATTCAGACGTATGTGAACTTTATTTTTTCATAAATCTTTCCATATTTAAGTGTTTTTTTTTTTTCTAATACAAATATATAGTTGTTTTACTGCATATGGTGAAGAATCTTATCATTTTTTTTTTTTTTTTATACTATGTTCTACTTCTGTCATCACAGCATCAATTCCTCAATAATCTTCGATCACGCAATGTCATGAGTTACAGATTTTCTACTAATTGATCGTTTTCAATTTATTATTGCCCGCTTATGCTCGAGTAGCGGGAAATAATAAACTGAAAACGCCCGCTGCTCGACGTAACGGGCGTTTTTATTTTTTCTTTGCCCGCTCGTCTGAAAACTGCTACTTCACGCCCACTTAATGGGTAAAAAAAACGCGAAAATCGTGCATGTGTTACAAAAATTGTTTTTAATGAAGAAAAGCAATAAAAAATACATTCTAATGATAAAGAAATAAAGTCCACATACATCTGAATATTTCTGATTTTTTTTTTAAATGTCCTGCTTATAGAAATGAGTTAATTGGAAAATGAAGTTTTTGCCTGCATCGCCCTTGCCTACAGGCTTTTCCTTAATCTCGCTTTTGTGCTCAGTTTTTTTTTTTTTTCTCATTTTTTTTAGACATGAAACAAATTTCATGTGCCTTTCAAATGGAAAATACAAACAATTGATGAGCCGCGTGGTGAATTGTCCGTCGACAGGCACATTTGGAAACAGTCATTCTCAAATTATAAACCAACTTTTTAGACCCTGAGAAGTGAAAAATTCGAACATCGACAATTTTTGAATACCTCTAATATACTCGTATGGAAATCCCCACACCATATCAAATAGTGGCAGTTTCAATAAAATGCTTACACCCTTCACCCCATTCATAGTTTTTTGCAGCTCCGTTGTTATTTCAACGTCGTGCTTGTGTGACTCGTGCGTTCTGAGATCAGCATCAACTTCTTCAAAAAGATAACGGACTGCTCCGCGGGCGTAAAAGATACTGTCCGCGGTATGCCAAGTTTGCTCCGATACGCACCAGATTTTGTCCTGTGTAAACTCTTTTCGGGCAGATTTTCCAGATGACGTTATTCAAGGACTCATTGGCGTTCTGAGTTTTACCCCCTATACAGCGAGTGAGGAGTTCTGGAGCCGTCAAGTTTTTGAACACAGGCTTGATCGCATCCATGACAACTTGTGGAGGAGAATGTTTGTGTTTATACTGTTCCACTGTACCAGCCGCAGTTGCCTTGTTGTATTGGCACCACGACTCTTTTCCACTCGGGCACTGATGATGCTGAGGTCTTATGTCCGTGGAGCATTTATGGTACCAGATTGCCCATATCGCATCACTCATATTTTCAACTGAGCGTGAATTGTTCCGGATAGCATTACCGTAATAAGACTGCATTTGGTCGATTATTACATCTGTGAGTCGACCCTTTCCACCCAATGGTCTTCCATCAGACAGTTTTTGGCCTTGAAGTCTCGATTTGAGTTTGCGCATCTGTGTTCCAAATCTTTTCTGAACATGTCCCCAGCACTCGATTTTGGTGATCGTTACTTCTGGTCCGTAAGGCTGTGCCTTCACAACGGCAGCGTAACTCTTCGTATCTCCATCGCCGATATAGCCGGTGTAGTTCGCGCAAGTTTTCTTGGGAGCGCTGGAATATTTTAACCATGCCGTTCACTTCCATGGCCCCAGAAGAACCGGCATGATTAGCCTGACAGTGAGGTTTGTGTTGGTCGTACCACATTTCCCATTCTTCTCCGGTCTGCTTCCCCTTCCATCGTATACATGCGTTACAGTGGGAAGATAAAACTTCAAGATCGACTGCCTTTCCTGTTTCGCTGCCGATTACTGTACAAACACCGTTGAGCGATCTGAATCCTCGTCTTTGCCATGACCCATCACATTGTACGGTCATCTCTCGAGCTTCAGGTGTTGCGGAAGCCTCGATTTCCTCCTCGATAGTTTGGCGAAAGACTGTATCGGCAACTTCAGATGTGGCTTTGACCATGCGTTGTACAACTATGTTATATGTTGAGCGTTTTACAGGTGGCGGAAGGTCCATTACTCCACAAAACGTTGACAAGCTCTCGAAGCCCTGACCAACACATCGCATTGCTAATATGCTTCGCCTATTTATTTCAAATGCACCTCGCATTTTGTCAATCGTAGGGCCGCTCTTGAAAGTTTTCAATTGTATGCAATTTGTGCATGTGATGCCATACGTACCGCCAAGGCCTTTCAAGCTGACTTCGGTGATAATTATCGATCCACCGCAGGTCTTGCAGCATAGATGCTCCCGAAGAGTTTTGAATAAGGTTTCAATATGGAAGAGCCTATAGCCAGCAGAATCAGTAGCCTTGTAATCCCCACTGATTTTAGTTTCGGAGGCTGTCGGAATATTAGGGGCTTCTTTTTCAGGGGTAATATTGCCACCAAAGACTTTTACCCGTTTTTTTGAACGGCCATGTGATCCTTTCACGCCGTCACCGGTACTCTGCGCTTTGCGTTTCATGTTTTCGCCTATTGTTATTCTAAAGTTTCGAATTGATTCACCTAATATGATCTGCGAACAGAAAGAAAAAAGCTTCCACCGCGCACGAGTCGGCAGAAACTTTTTAAGTGTATTAGTGTTCCAAGTCAGATACTTACTTTCAGATTATTTCGTGGCACACCACGAATATTCTAAACACGATCACTTGTCGTCGACACACACACAGATGACAATGAGGCAATCGAGTTATTATAATGGATTGCGGATTATTTAGTACTGAAAAGTACTGTTTTTTTTTATATATTGTATAGCAATTGCTCACAACTTGAAATCCCGAAAACGTCAAGAACGCTCGAAAGTGCTCGAAATGTGATGGCGCAGCATAGAACATGTGAGCGTGATGAAATCTAACAACAGCGCCACTTACGTCGAGATCGCCGCGGCTCGATAACGGTTTTCGGTCGATAACTCCGTTATTTTAACGAATTTCTCAACGCCAATTTTTGTACAGATAGGTATGACTCTAAGGTAGCGGAATCCGCGAAAAGCGAAAAAACGATTTTTTAAAAGTTTGACGCTGTACTGGTCCTCTTAACCGGTTGAACCGGTCAAAACGGTTAAACTAGTTAATTGGCCGATGATTTAACCGGTCAACCGGCCAAACGGGCAACCTGGTTAATTGGCCGATGGTTTAATCGGTCAACGGGCCAAAACGGTTAACCTGGTTAATTGGTCGATGGTTTAACCGCACGGAGAGAAATAAAATTGCTGTATTAGCTGTCGGTGCTCTGCTGACGCTTGATTTGTCAATAGAGCAACCCTTTTTGTTGATGGAACACTTCATCCTGCTCCATTAGCTGGAGTCATAGTCGTAGCATCATAGCGTTAGCGTCGTTAAATGTGCAAAGTGCAGTGCGTTATTCGTGAAAGTGGAAGAATAGTCACAATAACTTGACAGAAAAAAAAATATATTTGTACAATGGAAGAGGTAAGTCGGATATTAGCGGAATGGGGGATGAAGGTGGACATCATTCACAGGTTTGAAGGTAAGAATAAAGCACTGAACTAAGGGTGGTGTTGAAGAAATGCCATCGCGTGTGTAACATAACCTCTTTCACTGCACGTGGTAGCTGGTGCCTTGAATCATTCAGGGCTACATATTTTTTAGTTTCATACAGCCTCAACTTCTAGCACTTTTTGCGCAAAAATATTGAGATTACCGTATGTGGTTCGATCCGACAGGCTTTTCGTATTTTAATTCAGAGTTAGGACAAAAAATATAAAAATGAAATATGGATAGAAAAAATGCCCAAAATAATAACTGATCCACGTTTATGTTTTAATTCATTGCTAAAAATGAATATATATCGGTAATTCATGTCTCCAGTATTTAGTTTTGACGTCGACCGATGAGGTTTATGCTAATGACGGATCGGTGGATATTTTCTTTTTTTTTTTTAATTACGTACGAAATGCCCATTGGATAAAATCACGTTTTGCTCCGTTTTTGCACACATTTTATTTTATTTATTTCGAACGTGTCTAGGGGGCGCACTTGTCGTAATTCGTCAACACCCCAAATAAGGACCACCCTAGTGTACAGCCTTATTCTGAAATTCACCCTTTTCGCCGAAGTGCAAGTTCACAATTCTTCATTCAAAGCTTGCGGTGGCTTGTATAGGATAGGTTCGGAGGCAGCTCGCGGTGCCTCATCTGGATTGGCATTGGCATATGTGAAAGTTTTGGCAGTCCAATACGTCGATAGTATCATTATTTACCTCTGCTTCTGGAATAAGAGAATTGGTGAAATAAATTTATGGGAAAAGAGCATCATATGATATTGTAACGATTTTATATTTCGTTATGTTTTTAAGTTATTTAATGTGGGTTTCCGAGGGAAATAAAGTGAATCTGGAGAAATTATATGAATTGGGCAAAATATTATGTATTCTGAAATACAGGTCTGCACTAGCAGCTAGCTAGAAACAGACTGACTTGTTTTACAATAATGTTTGTTGACGCAGCAACCGAAGTTTTTATATTTTAGGAGATGTGTTTTATCATATAGGCTACTAGATGTTGGTCGTATCGAATTAATGATATAAGGGTGATTTTACCTAATATAACACTAACTACCCCCCCCCCCCTCCCTTAGTAGAAGAGTCGACCCGACTCTTGAGGTGAGTATAACAAAGATCAAAAGTGTGTAAAATCATCATAAGCATTAACAAATATGTGTGTTATTTGGGACGTTGGAGCTGCGGCTCAATAAATTAAAATGTTTCTCAAATTCTATCTGACATTTGTCTCAATCCCAAGGGAAACCGCAGAAAACCTTGAAAAGATAGTCTAAACTCATTGAATCAAAGTGAATTGTATGGTGTATAAAAATTTTCTTCGAATCTTGAATCGAAGAATCAGGAAACAGGAATCAGGAAACAGGAATCAGGAAACAGGAATCAGGAAACAGATGAAGAATTCTATGGCGAGAGTCCTGGGTACTGGAACAGGAAGTGGTTGGAGGGACGACAGGACCAAGGACAAGAGGACGTGAAGATTCCATCAAAGTGAAGTCTGATTTTAAGCCCAAAGAGGTCCAACTCCAAGCATCTTTGAATAAATCAAATAACGACCTATATAGGAGGACAAATGTTAGTCTCTTGAAATAATAAGGTCACATTGAAGAGTTTCTTAAAACTCTTTTAAATTATAGATTCCTTTAAAATTTCTTTTGAATCAAGATAATAAATTAAACTCTTTGATATTGAATGAATGATTTTCAAATATGATAAATTCATTAATTAAATTATTCTATTGAATAAATGCAATAAATATAAATTGGAACAATCTTATCTGAGGGAAAGTAGGGAAACCGGATAAACTAATCAGAATGGGATGGTTTCTCTTTCGTTCTTCTAATCTCACAATGTTGAATTGGTTCCTTTAGTAGAAACTCTGAAAAATCTTGTTTCATATTAGTTACTTAAACTAACAATTCCATCTTAAAAGAAATATCGTCTTAGATCTCTTATAATTGTCATGCTAATGAAATGAAAGAAACGTTGAACCGATTGAAAATGAATGATAAATTGGACGATAAACGATCGTAGTCGCGTCCCGAACATTTTTTTTTTTTTTAAAGGTTTAAGATTGTGGATCTGGAGGAGAATCTCTATCTCTCCAAGATTTTTGATTTGGACTGTTATTTTTCTCATTATCTTTTCGCCAAGAAGTCTGATGATTAGAGAAGCTATTATTATTTTCATTATTTCTTTTCTCTAATGAGAAGCATTTTTCTGTGAAATGTCCTATCTTGTGACAAAACTTACATATGGGCGGCGGTCTATCTCCAGTATTTTGTGCTCTATTATAATTATTATTATTTTTTCGGCTATAATTATTATTATTATTGTTATTCTGCTGCCAGGGAGTAGTTTTTCTCACGTAGTTATGTGTATTTGGTGTGTATCTGTTAGTTTCGTTTGACTTTGTGAAATTATTATTAGTCTCTTCTGTCTCAACACGTCTAATCTTTCCTAACCCTAAATGATGTTTTGTTAGAGCCTCAATTTCTAATCCTTTGATGACCGCTTCTTGAACAGAAGAAGGTCCTGTCAGGCTAGGAGTATGTCTCAACTCTGGGTTCGTTATGGCATTTATGAATTTATTACAAGCTAGCATATCTCTAGTTGGTTCATCACAATTGGGTCAGGCTATTCTAGCTAATCTCTCTATTTCAACTCCGAGCGAGGTAAGACCCTCGTCCTTCGCCTGTCTTTTAAGGTCTAATTGAGTCAAAGACAATTTTGATATAAGTTGGTTACCGAATCTCAGTCGTAAGGCTGTGCTGAGTCTATCATAGTTTTTAATATCGGAATTTGAAAGTGAAGAAAGAACAGCTAAGGCAGGACCTCTTAAACAGCCAGAAAGATTTCCAGCCTTAACTACGGGGGACCAGGAGTTTATTTCAGCTATAATTTCAAATTGGCGCTCATAATCGGCCCAAGGAATTGACCCGTCAAAGAAGCTTGCTTTTAAATGATTTTTTGTTGACTTAACACAACTTTCTTTACAAATATTTATTGTAGTGTCGTTAATCTGTTTATCGCGACTACTCCCGGCGCGAGATGAATTAAGAGGAACATCGTTATTTTCTAAGTTTTGGTCTCCGCTATTTAGGTTATTATTTCGTGCGTCCCGAATTGTTTCTCCAATTCGGTCGCTTTGAATTACAGTACGGGTGTGCGGCGTGAAAGTTGCCGCTCCACCCGTACGAGGTCTACGAATAGTAGGGGAAGGTTCTTCTTCCCCATGATTATGTACAGACCGAGTATTTCCTGGTTCAACAACTTCCTCGATTCTCATCGGGGATCGTCTAGGAGTCGAGGTTTATGAGATCATCTCTTGTGGTTCGAGACGTCTCATAAGAAGGGAAAGGGTGGCCTGCTGGGCTGCCAGGTTGGCTTCCCTCTCCTCACGAAGTCGAAGAGTTTCGCGCTCCTCGCGCTCGCGTTGGGCTAACAGATTTGCCTCGCGTTCAGCTCGGCGTTCTTCCCTTTCTTCGCGTCGAAGTTGGGCTTCTCGCTCTTCTCGATCTTTCTGTGCCGCAATATTGGCTTCTTGTTGTGCTGCTTGGGCAGCTAGACTTGCCTGTTGTTGGGCTGCTAATGCTTGAAAAAGTCGCTCCATCGTGTCGACTTGAGGTGGTGGTATTAGCTGGTTACCAGCTGTTTGGGGTTCGTCAGAGGGTGTAGCTCGGCGACGAGACATTTCTTTTCTTTTTATATCCTTTTCACAATCACGATTAATCAAAAATTCACTCTATCGATCTCGGTAAGATCCCGATTCTGACACCAGTGTAACGATTTTATATTTCGTTATGTTTTTAAGTTATTTAATGTGGGTTCCCGAGGAAAATAAAGTGAATCTGGAGAAATTATATGAATTGGGCAAAATATTATGTATTCTGAAATACAGGTCTGCACTAGTAGCTAGCTAGAAACAGACTGACTTGTTTTACAATAATGTTTGTTGACGCAGCAACCGAAGTTCTTATATTTTAGGAGATGTGTTTTATCATACAGGCTACTAGATGTTGGTCGTATCGAATTAATGATATAAGGGTGATTTTACCTGTTGAGCAAGTAATTTTAAGTGTCTCTGATTTTATATATATATGTGTATGTGTGTAAACACAATCATGGTATCGACTGGTCGTTAGGATCTAGACCCCGCGGACTTTAGTCCTAGTCGAGCCATCTCAGAGAAAGCATGTTTAGTATTTATATATCGTATATGTTGTAACATTGCATGTTACAGCAGACTCCTTACCCCTTGAACGACCTTAGCGGAATGTATGATTACGAATAAATGAGTAGAGTGACCCCGAGGTCTGACCATAATTCCGAGAGGCGACCGTGACCGACTAAAAACTATAAAGCATATTATTTATTCTTTTGTTTTGTATTACGACTTTTCTCTGACATGTGGGAGCCGAGACCTATCCGACAACCAAAAACTGAGACCAATACGCCACTCAACAGACACGAGAGACTGCATACCGAGCGTTTGGATCCTTTTGACGAACACCAACGAGAGAGAGAGCACGGGGGAGTGCCGAGGGCACTCTACAACGCGGAATATCGGTGGTGGAAGAGATTTCCACCACCAAGAAGAGCCTGCAGCCCGTGTTCCTCCGAATAATAATCACCGTAGCGAATTTCGAAATTTCGCGCGTTGCGACAATAGGTCGCCATGTTTAAGGATCCTCAATAGGAAAAATCAATATTCGACCGAGTAATGAGGGCGCTGAGTACCGGCGCCATGCGGTCTACTCACTCTGCGTTAGACTAGTGTCCCGAGCACACGAGTGCCAATTTCTGTTACTTTTTTCTAGAAATTCGTAGCGTTTTGCGTTCGAGCCCCGTGGGCCATTTACAGTATTTTCGTAATCTTTTTCTTTGTGTGTGTGTGAGTGGACGACTGATAACTGAAGGGCTGGCGATGAATTACGGGAGGGAAAAAGTCCTCTTCGTCAGGTGGCTGGAAGACGGTAAGCGTTAGCCATTCTTACTCATAATAATTCGAATTCGGCAACGGCCGTCTGCCATCTTGCCTTAATTCAGCCACGAGGCCACTTAGTATTTTTGAGATTCGAATTAAGCCGATCTCCGAAGGGTAGGCCGTCACCAGTGTCCCACTGCATCTAAGTTAGAGTTCGAGTCAATATTATAGTAAATTATTGTATGATCTAAAGTGAACCGGGTCGATACTCGTCGTACCTGAGTGCGACAGAGATAAATAGTCGGTCACTGTCGCTCTCTCTTCCTCCTGCGGGGAGAGACGAAGCTCGAGGCTCAGCCGAGAGCTGTTATTAATTTCGGGTTCGAGTCAACATGTCGTATTTTTCGGGTACTTGTTTAAATTATTAATTGCGTTAGGCGCAGAGTTAGGTTAAGTTAGTTTTAGAAAAAAATTGTAAATAATAATTTATTAAACGGGAGGTTTCGTCTCACGGAAGCGAACCAGCCGTCTTCAACGGCTGGTGACGTCACAGGTTGCGCTGATTTATTGTTATTGTTGAATTAGGCCGCGAACCTCCCGACTTTGTTATTCTATTTATTGTTTGAGTCAAAGACTGTCTTTTCGTTAGTTGTAAGTTTGTTAATTATTTGTAAATGAATTTTCCTCGTGGAAGTAATTAGCGTTTTAGCTAATTTATTGTCACACGAGGACTTGATTTGTCGAGTTCTTTCTTTTTGATTTATTTTTCATTGTTATTGCTCTCCTACGTGGAAGCTAGTAGTTTAGTTAGTATTGTAAAACTCGCAAATCGCGGCCAGGTCGCCTTTACACGACCTGTAGCCGTTTTATACCCGAGGGGAAGTACCCCCGGGTACACGATTTGTTATTTATATTTTTCATATTGCGTTTATTGAATAAATTCTATTTTTCGTTATTAAATTCAAAACTTCGAGTCGTTACTTAACGCCCAGCTAATCCTTCATTCAATCCTGACCCCTCTCCGCGGTACTGTTGCTAGCCGACGCTTCAGTATAGTTTGTTTAGATTTTTGAAATAGGCGGTTATCCGCCAGGCGCCCAACATCTCGTTCGATTTTCAGGTTTAGCTAATTGTCGACTGGATTAATCTCGGATGCTGGCTATCCGGTCCAGATTCGAGAATTAATAAAAATTCACGTCACAATGTTGACGCGCTATTAAGTAAGAATAAATGCTATATATATGGAATCTGGAACTGTATGTATTAATTCATTAAAACCCCCAACAGGTTATGGGCCCAGATCACGTAGAATCTAAAACGGTTCGTGTAAATATAGTGTTTTAAAAGTGAGTTTGTATTCCACGGAAACGTGAAGGTGTCCAACACGAAGACTCTAAAGCGCGGCGTGAAATTTTGTCTTGAACTCCGACGAAAATGGCGGCTGAAATCGGAATGAGCCATATGGCTAAGTTTGACGGAAAGAATTTCCAGACCTGGAAATTTCAGATAAATGCGGTGTTGATGGCTAGTAGAATTCATGATGTAGTAACAGGACTAAGACCGAAGCCAGAAGATGTAACGAACGCGGCAGGACAAAAATGGCTGAAAGATGATGCGCGAGGTATGTTCGTACTATCATCAGCGATGTCCCATGAACAGCTAGAGAACCTGATTTCCTACACCTCATCAAATGAGATGTGGAGAAAGCTGACCTCAATTCATGAGCAACGATCTGAAACCAACAAGCTCATACTGATGCAGAAGTTTTATGAGCATCGCATGGAACCAACCGATTCGGTTGTA
This sequence comes from Tenthredo notha, assembly GCA_914767705.2. NCBI lineage: Eukaryota > Metazoa > Arthropoda > Insecta > Hymenoptera > Tenthredinidae > Tenthredo > Tenthredo notha. Next base: position 5,879,245 of record OU611924.1, read on the forward strand.
CAGCACATCACTAAGATAGAAAATATGGCGAGAGCTCTCCAAGATGTCGGAGAAACCCTCTCAGATCTGGCAGTTATGGCGAAAGTTCTAGGCACATTGCCCTCCAAATTCAACGCGTTAGTGACTGCTTGGGATAGCGTTGACGCAGAAAAACAGACGATTGCATATTTGCAAGAGCGATTAATTAAGGAGGAAAAACGGCTCTCGACAAGCGAACAAGAAACAAGTGCGTTCGCAGCTACAAGTGTACAATCGAAGAGAAATTTTGAAAATGTAGGAGAGAAGAAAAACTATAATAATAACGGTTATATCAGAGGTGACTTTGTTTGTTTTTATTGCAAGAAGCCAGGCCATATAGCTCGAAACTGTCGTCGGAAGAAATATAACGAGAAAAATAGACAGAGTGATAAGTCCAAGACAAGGACAGACTTTACCAGTGCGTTTGTTGTGACCACAGGAATACAAGAACAAAAGTGTAAAGGTGGACTGAGTGGACCCGTAGCAGTGTTTATGAAGAAAGATACTGCAGATATATGGATTACAGACAGTGGAGCTTCGCGGCACCTGACTTATCGGCGGGAATGGTTTACGGAGTTCCGTGAGTGCGATAACCAGCGAATCTTCCTTGGAGACAACGGAACCTGCGAGGTAAAAGGATCGGGAGTGATACAAATCAGCAAGTTTATTAACGGGCAGTGGTCTGAAGGTAAAATTGAAAACGTCCTTTTTGTACCCAGGTTAAGGAAAAATCTATTTTCCGTCGGTGTGTGCACATCAAAAGACCTGAGTGTATGTTTTACTAAAGACAATGTTGACTTTTTATATAATGGAGCGGTGGTCGCGCAAGGACTAAAACAGGAAAATGAAATTTATCGCATGTTTTTTGAGGTGGTTGTGAATAACGAAGCAAATGCTGCAGTAGCCACAAGCGGTGCTAAGCTGTGGCATAAACGATTGGGACACGTAAATAAGAAAGTGTTAAATAAGGTTGCTGAGTCCGGATTAGTACGAGGAATGAAGATCTCTCCTGATGAAGACCTATTTTGCGAAGCATGCCAGGTGGGAAAATCACATAGACAGCCCTTCGAGAATCAAGACCGAAAGGAGCGTACATGGGAAGTGGGTGAGTACCATCACAGTGATGTATGTGGCCCTATGCAAGTAGAATCGCTGGGCGAAGCGAGGTATTTTCTCATCTTCAAGGATGATACCTCAGGTTACAGGCACATATACCTACTCAAACACAAATCGGATGTCTTCGAATGTATGAAGGCATTCGAGAGAGCAGTGTACAACAAGTTTAACCGGTGCATGAAGGTCCTACGTACTGATAATGGCAGAAAGTACTGCAACGATGCAGTGAGACGATACTCGGAGGATCGGGGAATCAAGCTGGAGACAACCGCCCCATATACACCCCAGCAAAATGGAACATCTGAGCGAGAAAACAGGACAATTGTCGAATGTGCAAGAACTATGATATACGGCAAGGATTTACCCCTGTTCCTGTGGGGGGAAGCCGTAAACGCGGCAGTATACATACTTAACCGGACTCCATCTAGCCGTTCTGGAAAAGGTACCCCGTACGAATTGTGGACTGTTAGAAAACCAGAACTAGCTCACATCCGGGTATTTGGCTCTCAGGCGTTTGTACATGTTCCAAGCACGTTTCGAAGAAAATTAGATCCAAAGGCAAGAGAGGCCCTACTTGTAGGATACCAGGGAGACTCCCGCAACTACAGATTGTATGACCCTACCATAAAGAAAATCATAACATCCAGAGACGTCGTGTTCAGAGAGGATACGGGCATAAAACCACGGATGGAATTAGAGAGTGTACCAAAGACTTTGAGAATACCAGCTGACAGCGCTGAAGAGGAGCGGGAACCAGATGAGGAATCCGATGACGAGGCAGAGGAATTCCAAGATGCTCCCGAAGATAACCAAGGAAACGGTCAGATAGCAAGAGAGCCGGAAGTAGTCAGAAATCAAGTAGAAGACTCAGCTCACCAACTCAGAAATAGAAGCACCATCAAACGACCAGCAAGGTTTGAAGCGAGTGTGGCCGAATTGATGGAGCCGAAGTCCTTCGAAGAGGCGATGTCTGGCTCAAACGCTGAAAATTGGTCCAAGGCGATAAGTGAAGAACTTGATGCACACGCCAAGAATGGAACCTGGACCATCACAGAGAGACCAAATGGATGCACAGTAATTGACTCGAAGTGGGTATTCAAAATACAGAAGAATAAACTAGGACATCCGACCCGTTTCAAAGCACGCCTCTGTGCAAGAGGATTCAGACAACAATACGGAATCGACTACGATGAAACGTTCTCCCCGGTGGCTAGATTCGACTCCATAAGAGTGATACTGGCTCTAGCAACAAACGAAGATCTGGAGATCCTACAATTTGACATCAAGACGGCGTTTCTACACGGAAGACTGAATGAAGAGATCTTCATGAAGATACCGGAAGGCGTGGATGTGAGTGACGGTGATCAAATCATTATACGGCCTTAAGCAGGCACCACAGTGCTGGAATAAGCGTTTTGTGTCTTTCCTAGCACGGTATGGGTTTGTGAACTGTGTTTCAGAAAATTCATTGTATTGTGGTAATGTGAATGATGAGAAAGTGTACCTGAATTTGTTTGTGGATGATGGTCTGATACTTGCAAAAACACGTAGCACGCTGGATTCAGTAGTTAGCGCATTACAAACAGAATTTGAAGTAACCGTGAGCGAGCCATGTAATTTCGTAGGTATAAAAATTGAGAGAGACCGTAAGAACCGTATAATGTATTTGCATCAAACGGATTACGCATTGTGTATACTGAAGCGATTTAATATGGAAAATTGTCAACACGTGAGTACTTCTATGGAGCTAGGTGTGAGGTTGAGAGTGTCAGAAGATAGTGTAACATAACAGCTGACGACGAGCCAGAACAGCGCGCGCACCGAGCCGCAGGAGAAGGGGAAGCCGGTGTGACGTCACAATAAGTATAAATTCGGCAGAGCCAAGCGGCTTGGCAGCTATTATCGCCTGTCGGGATAATACCGCTCATTTCAATTAACTTCATTCTTTTGCAAAATCATACCGTACGTCTTGGACGGATGATTACTGAGAGTCTTTTTTTTTCATTAAATTTCAACATATAAATGTCATACTGCCTGTCGGAGTATTGAATAAAATCTTAAATATAGCGAAGCAAAAGCAGCATTTAAAATATCGCCTGTCGGGATATATAAATTCAAAACAAACAAGTAGAGGACAAGGCTTAGCCTTTGTAATCACGGGTTAACAACCTCGTAGTTAGAATAGGATTAGAGTTAAGTATCTTTTGTAAAAACCATATTGTAAAGAGTCAGAAACGTATCATTTCTTGCATTATTAAAAGCTAAACTTTCTCGTTGCATCTGGATTTTTATCTGTCTAAATTCTTTTCCTAGAAAAACCTAAAAAAGCAGCATAGGGATCCAGTTTGACGTATCTCGTGTCAGCACCAATATCCTATATGGCTATTTGTGTCTGCCACTGAGCTAATTGTCTAAAATCTGGAAAACAGGTTCGATTAACTGCTGTTAATCCAACTCTGTAAGATTAGAAACAGGTCACCTAAATTGACAGGTAGATAAAGCTGTGCGTACCTCGTGTCAGCACCAGTATCTTGCACGGATATTTGTGTCTGCCACTGAGCTACTAAACACACTTCAACCAATAAAACAATATAAACTCAGACTAGACGTAAAAAGAAACGCAGAACATCAGAAAAAGGTTCTGATACCCCTCAGTGGCTATCCGAATCCTAAAGCAAAACCGATAGATTTAGACTAGAGGCGATGCCCGAAAACTAAAATTTAATGCAACAACCCACGACCGTAGTTCGATTTTCATAAGTCACATTTATTAAAATCACCAAAAAGTTGCAATAGATAGATAGATAGATATTTATTGATTTTATCCATTACAATGTTGGATAAGCCTACCCTGCATTTACAATACAGTATGCAGGGTAGGCGGAGAGTAAGCTTAACCTAATCTTAACGCTAGGTAGAGAGAGAGAGCAAAGAGCAAGCAGACAGGTTGTATATATGTCGGCGTATTGATAATTTTAGAAGAATTTTAGAAGAAACACCCTGTGCGGGAAAGGACAGAGTGATCCCTGCATGCTGGGATCGCTCGTACAGAGCCGTGCGGTTGTTCTGGGTTGTTTTAGACGCAACGCGGTTGTTTTTCGAGAGATAGAATTTGAAATCAAAACATGGAACTGTTCGTCCTTTTCTGCATCAAAATATATAAATTGAATTAAAGAGATATTAATAGATAATTCGAAGAAAGTTGTTAAATAAATATTGTTCGTGTTCCAAAGAGTTAATTTTGTGTTTGAGTTCATTTTATTAATAAAATAAGAATGGACAATCCGGGTCCATTCAGATATCTGCTCGACGATCCGTCATCAGAAGTGGGATACATGCCCAATGATGCAGAAATAAGAGGACGACCAGAAATTGCACAACGGACATATCCAAACGCCAATGAAAATCGATGGCGAGCTTTGATGGATTCTCAGGATCGAAATATGAGAGATCTCATAGAGGCGATTCGGAGACCCGCAAAAGTTATTCTTCCTGAGTTCAATCCTGAAAAAGAAGGTACTGATGCAAGAGCATGGTGTAGAACTGCGGATCTATGCCTGCAGGAAGAAATGCTTTTTGGGAGTGCTCTGATTATGGCAATTAGTCAAGCGATGAAGGGATCAGCAGCTTCATGGTTTCCTTCGGTCAGTTTTGTTGATATGACTTGGGACCAATTTAGGGATATCTTTCTTGCTCGATACGACGTTCTTGAGACTGCAGCGGCAACACTTCTACGAGTAAATTCTGGGAAGTTGAAGGAAGGAGAATGTATAGCTGCATATTGTGGGAGAATTTATAGCTCGTTGATAAGTCAGTGGCAGACAATGTCCATGGAGGAGATTGCTGTGTCGACGGTTCTTGCACACGCAGCACAGATAGAACCAAGGGTACAGAATCTTGTCTTCACCAAAGACATCAAAACGCGAGCTAAGATGCAACAGGAATTATTGGCACATTCTTATCGGAAACGAGTTGCTCCTTCTCATTTGAATAAAGCAAGTTTCTCAAATAATGATTCGAAGAAACCAAGATTCAACGACCCCATGATAAAGTGTTTCGGTTGCGGGAAGATGGGACACAAGATTGCGGATTGTCGTAGTCAATCTTCAACATCGAGTACTAAAGAAAGATCACACAATGAAGGAAGGAATCAACAGAGGAAGAAACCACCACCTACGTGTTATAGCTGTGGAGAAGTGGGACACATTGCACCGAATTGTAAGAAGTCGAAATCTGGTCAAAGTACGACTCAAGGTGCACGACGAGTTGATACCTGTTCTATCAAACCAATTACAGGACAGATGATACACTCGGGTGAGGAGTTTTCATTTAGTTTTGATTCGGGAGCTGAATGCTCTCTGATTAAGGAAAGTCTAGCGAGTAAATTTTCAGGCAAACGTCAGCATATTTCGGTTGTTTTATTCGGAATTGGGAAATCTAATGTATGCAGTACTACTCAAATTTTATCTAGCGTAGTTATTGATCAATATTGTATTGAAATTTTATTTCACGTGATTCCTGATGACCATCTTGCTTGTGGTATTTTAGTAGGTCGTGAAATCCTAGCTTTGGGATATCTCATTGAAATGACATCTGACAGCATAATTTTAAAAAGATTATCGACCATAAACATGTGTGGCGTTGGAATCAAATCTCGAAATTTTGATAGTATCGATACAGATGTTCTTTCAACTGATAAAAGTCGGCTTCTTTCTGTTTTGCAAAGTTTTGCTTCTTCTTTTGTGGAAGGAACACCTAGTGCAAAAGTAACTACCGGAGAAATGAATATTCAACTTATAGACCCTAATCGAACTGTACAAAGACGACCTTAGAGACTTAGTCCGATTGAACGACAAATAGTACGTGACAAAATTACCGACTTAATAACAGCAAATATCATTCGACCAAGTTTTTCACCGTTTGCCAGTCCAATTTTATTAGTAAAAAAGAAAGACGGATCAGACCGTATGTGTGTCGATTATCGAGAGTTAAATAGTAACACTGTCCCTGACAGGTATCCGTTGCCTCTGATCGCTGACCAAATTGAAAGGTTAGGAGGAGCTCATTATTTCACGTCTTTAGATATGGCCAGTGGATTTCACCAAATCCCTGTCCATTCGGATTCAATAGAACGAACCGCGTTTGTAACGCCTGATGGACAATACGAGTACCTGTCTATGCCTTTTGGATTGCGAAATGCACCTTCCGTTTTTCAACGTGCTATTAATAAAGCTCTTGGTGATCTTGTACATACGTTTGCTATTTGTTATATTGATGATGTTTTAATACCGTCATGTACTATTTCCGAAGGAATCGATAGGTTGGAAATCGTTTTAAAAGCTTTAATGAAAGCAGGATTTTTGATAAATCTAAAGAAATGTGCATTTTTGAAAATTCGTGTAGAATACCTTGGGTATGAAGTTTCTGCTGGTGAAATTAGAGCAAACTCGCGAAAAATTAAAGCCTTGATCGATTTACCGCCTCCTCAGACAGTTACGCAGTTAAGACAGTTTATTGAATTAGCTTCGTATTTTCGACAGTTTATTGCAAAATTTTCTCAGCTTGCTAACCCTTTGTACAACTTAACTTCTGGTAAAGGAAAAATCGACTGGAAACCACAGCATGAAAATATTCGTCAACAAATAATATCAAAATTAATAACTACTCCTATTTTGATGATTTTTGATCCAACTTATCCAATTGAGCTTCATACTGATGCCAGTGCAATTGGATACGGTGCTGTTTTCATACAGAAAATTGATGGCAAATCACATGTAGTGGCCTATTTCAGTAAGAGAACGACAGAAGTAGAGTCCAGATATCATTCTTATGAGCTAGAAACTCTAGCAGTAGTCAATGCTGTAAAGAATTTTCGACAATTTTTGCAGGGTAGAAGTTTTACAGTCGTTACTGACTGTAATTCTCTCAAAGCCTCTCGAAGTAAAATAGATTTAACCCCTAGAGTACATAGGTGGTGGGCGTTTTTACAAGCATTTGTGTTAAGGAAAAAAGGGGATTGGATCAGTAAAACAGAGGGACTCTAACATACTATATAAAGTTTATTGATAAAGGTTCATGATACACATGCTAGTATATAGGCCTAAACGGTTTCAACTGCTAATAACGTTCGTCCCCCCACTCATGCTGTACTTAGGCAGTTAATGGTGGGGGAAGCGCCTTATACACATACCTTAGATAGTATTGTACACTACAAATGTATGTGTACACCTACATTATCCAATACGCCTCCTTACATTTATAGTGTGCAATCCTATCTTATTTTTTTTTTTATTCCTTACTCTATATTCATTAATTTTCTAAGTTTTTCAAATTTTTCTTTGCCTAGCGGCTTTGTGAGTATATCTGCTATATTCTCGTCCGAAATCACTTTAATTACGTTGATGATGTTTTCTTGCACACACTCATGTACATAATGATAGTGAATTTCGATATGTTTTGAGTTTTTCGTAAAGTTTCCGTAATTTGCTATACTTATTGCTCCTGAGTTGTCTTCATAAATCTTAATTGGTTTCGCTGAATCTACATTAAACCCTTTTATTAGCTCTTTTACAAATTTTAACTCGCTTACCGCTTCCGACAGTGCTACATACTCTGCGTATGTCGACGCCTTTGTCACACATTTTTGTTTCCTCGATTTCCAATAGATTACGTTACCGAATAGCCTAATTATATACCCAGTTGTTGACTTTCTGTCTAATTGGTCCCCTGCCCAATCGGCGTCTACATAGCAGTCTATCTCTGATAACAGGATAAGCAAAAGGACCAAGAAGAAGAATAGCAGTCTATAATTTCGGCATTTTCTTTTCTCTTATATCTTAGTTTCAAGTCTTTCGTTAGGTGCAGGTATTTTAATATCCGCAGGGCATATCTGTAGTGTGTTTCATTGTAACAATTTTGAAACCTACTTAGATAATTCACGCTATAGCTTATATCAGGCCTCGTCCCTGAGCTTATGTATAGTAATGCGCCAATCAGATTTCTGTATTTGATATCTATCTCGCATACATCTGACTTTTCAATTTTCAAATTCGTTTCCATTGGTGTATTATATAGCTTGCTGTTTTGTAGTTTGTATTTATTTACTAATGACTCAATATATTTTGTATGGCTTAATTCCATCTCATGTCTAATATAATCATATTCTATGATAATACCTAAATACTCTTTTATCTCACCTAAGTCTTTCATTCGGAATTTATTTGACAAAAGGCTTTTTATACTCTGTATTTTCTTTTTGCTTGTACCGCAAATTAATAGATCGTCTACATATATTATTAAGTAAATAGTGTCTATGCCTTTTCCAAGAGTATACAAACAGTAATCTAGGTTACTTCTTTTGAAGCCTAAATCCATTGCAAATCTATCAAAGCACTCGTACCAGGCCCTAGGACTTTCTTTTAAACCATATAGTGCTTTTATTAGTTTGCATATCCTATCAGTACCATCTTCGTATCCTTTCGGTTGGTGGACATATACCTCAGAGCTTATCTCACCGTTTAAGAAAGCCGTCTCTACGTCCATTTGTTCTATAATCAGGCCCATTTGGCAGCAAAATGATAGTAGGACTTTTAATGTTTGTATCTTTGCTACAGGAGCGTATATGTCCTCCATCACATCTGTCTGTTGGAACCCCCTTACGACTAACCTAGCCTTATGTCTATTATCGGACTTTCTAGTGTATACCCACTTTACATCCAAGATTTTCTGACCTTGCACCTTATCAACTAAACTCCAAGTTTTATTCTTATTTAGACATTCTATTTCTTTATCCATAGCTTCTTTCCATTGTTTACATTCCGTACTTTCAACCGCCTCCTCATATGAGTACGGATTATCTGCTCTACAATAATTTGCATATACATTATAATCTGGGAATCTCAATGGAGGTTTCCTATCGCGCATAGATTTACGTGGAACTAGTTCGGTATCAGGCTCGGATCTAACCTCATCCTTTTCAATTTTATCGTTTTTTGCTTCATCTGAGCTTTTGAAGCTTTCATCGGATGATTCATCGTCCGATGACGGATCATCTGTGTCATCTTTATTATCATCGTCCGACCTATTTCCATCGAGACCAATACATTTTACGTTTTCTTCAACGACATCGACATGTCTAGCCACTATTACTCTATTATTAATGAGAACTCTATACCCTACTTCACTATACCCTAGTAGAATTCCCATGTCTGCCTTTTTATCCCACTTAGAGACTCTTTTTTGTTCTGGTTTTCTTACAAAGACTTTACTGCCATACAAGCGTAGATTTTTAACATTAGGTTGTTTTTTGAAAAATATCTCATAGGGTGTCTTCTTTTCTATGGTATTTGCTAATGTCCGATTTTTTAGGTACGTAGCTGCGCACATTATTTCAGGCCAGTACTGCTTATGTACTTTTGCTTCCGCTAATAAACACCGCGCCATGTCCATTATTGTTCTATTGAACCGTTCCGCGGTTCCATTTAATTCATGTACGTAAGCTGGGCAGTTGTTAATAATAATACCCTTCCCTTTGGCAAAATCAAAAAAACGGTTATTTAAATATTCTCTTCCATTATCGCATCTCAGTACTTTTATTCTTTTACCCGTTAAGTTCTCACATTCATTCGTAAATTGAACTAGACAATCGAACACTTCTGCCTTAGATTTAATACAATAAATTTTTGCCATTTTGCTGTAGTCGTCAATGAACGAGACGAAGTATCTTTCACCATTCAGACCTACTGTTTTGAAACTGCCACATACATCAGTGTGAACAATCTCTAGTGTATCTTTAGCTCTAGTTCTATTATTTTCGAATGGCAAGTTGTGCATCTTATTTTCTATGCATGTCCTACATTTCATAAACTCTGTTTCAAGTTCGTTTGGGATACCCTCCAGCAGTTGCTTATTACAAAGAGTGTTTAGATAGTTAAAATTTACGTGTCCCAACATTCGATGCCACTTTTCTTTCAGGCTCATATTATTCTTACTTTCCGCGACATTTACCAAATGTTCTTTGTATTTTAACTCACTTTTCATTCTATATAAGCCACTTTGTTTAAAAGCTACAGCTGTGACTCTACCATGCTCACCTATAATCTTTGTTACTTTACCTTTAGAGACAATAGTGTTTTTATCAGTTAACTTTGCATAGCTTATCAGATTTGAATGCATATCTTTTGCATAGAAGACGTTTCTCATATTTACTTCATTTTTCACCCCGAACGCCTCAAAAAAACTTACTACATTTCCGATTTTAGTTGCTTTTACAACTCTATTGTCTCCCAAATATACGTTTACAGGGTCTTTAAGTTCGATACACTTATCAAAATATTCCTCATTATTAATAATATGATCGGTACACCCGCTATCTAGTAACCAGTTTATTTCGTATTTACCTAATCTATTTGTCTCACTACTGTACGCCACGTGATCGACCGTTGTCAGTGTTGTCACCCATGCGCTCGCACCTGGATTACTCGGTCCTTGTTGATTTTCGCGATGTACACCTGTTCCTCTCTGACCGCGCCAAGTGCTGCGCCCTCTGCTATAGTTTCCTCTTCCGGTTCGTGCACGACCACGTGTTGACCTTTGCCAAAAGCTGCCGTTGCTTGTCGATTGACCGCCATATTGGCACTCTCTAATTACATGGCCATTTTTTCCACACTTGAAGCACACTCGATCTTTCAGGCCTCTTTCCACAACAAATGCATTCGATCTTCTTCCGTTATTATCATCTTTATGAAGCTTTATTTCAGACATTTGTATTTTGTTTTTTACATATTCCACAGTTTGGTCATCCTCCTTCAAGGCATCTATTAGATCACCTATGTAGCTGTACGATTCAGGCAGTGTGTTGAGCATATAGTTCAGTTTTTCTTTTTCTGACACTTTAGCACCCGCGTTTTTCAACTCGTTCACTGACTTTTCAAAGTCGCAAAAAAAGGACGCTGACTCACTATAATCATTCAATCTTAATTTTTCCAGTCGGTTTCTGCATACGATCTGTAGTGCAGTTGACTCTTTTAAGTACATATCATCGAATTTTTTCATTATATCGTATGCCGTTTCCTTATCGCTCACGAACTCCAATTGTTTATTTGATATTGCACTGTAGATGTAGTTTATCGCTTTTAAGTCGTTCTCATCCCAATCCTCTCTATCTGATGTTCTTCTTGCTCTGCTTATGACTTCTTCACATTTTTTAAATTTCAAAAACATGGTAATTCGTTTCTTCCACATACTATAGTCCTCTCCGTCAAATACCGGTATCGTAATATCGTTCTTGGCCATCTTGTTTCACAGTTCTCTCTCGAACGTTCCTTCGTGTTCGCAGAGTCAGCACTTTCTTGTACACACTTAGTTTTACGATACCTTTTTTTTTATTTTTTTCTTTAATTACTTAAACGCACCCAACCACCGAATCGGAACCACGCTCTGCTACCATGTTAAGGAAAAAAGGGGATTGGATCAGTAAAACAGAGGGACTCTAACATACTATATAAAGTTTATTGATAAAGGTTCATGATACACATGCTAGTATATAGGCCTAAACGGTTTCAACTGCTAATAACGTTCGTCCCCCCACTCATGCTGTACTTAGGCAGTTAATGGTGGGGGAAGCGCCTTATACACATACCTTAGATAGTATTGTACACTACAAATGTATGTGTACACCTACATTATCCAATAATTTGATTTTGATATTGTTTATCGTGAAGGAAAACGTATGGCTCATGCTGATTTCTTTTCGCGGAATCCTTTACCCGAGGTACAGGTTGATCGACTTCTTGAATCATCTATACAAAAACGCGTTGATTTGACTGAAATTTCGGATAATTGGTTACTTGCTGAACAACAGAAAGACGCGGAAATTACTAGTATTATTTCTTCATTAGAAAATAATGAACTAGACAATGATGTTTCACGCACATACGAGCTAAAGTTAGGAATTTTACATCGCAAAATACAGAGAAATAATTGTACTTGTTGTTTACCGATTGTACCGAGATCTTTTCAATGGTCGGTCATTAATCACGTACATAATGCAGTAATGCATTTAGGCTGGAAGAAAACGTTAGAGAAGGTGTACGAGCATTATTGGTTTCCCAAAATGTCCAAATTTGTTCGTGTTGTGTTCCACATTAAAACACCTTTTAATAGTTGTATGTATATATTTTATTACTTATGATACAATATTAGTTTTAGAGCTATAGAATAACGTGCCAGACAATTATGCCATCTTGGACGAGAGAGGGACGGTCACGTGATTCCTTCAAATACATTCAAACACCACATTCCTCCACACTTATAACATTTTTATTATCTCTTGTCATCTCCTTATCCAGATTCGTTTGTTTTCTTTTTTTAAATTACGTTACAAGTCCAACTTAATCCTAGGTTTGCTTACCCTAGAAGATCGTCGTACTGGCATAACACTAGCCTTGTCTTTTTCAACTATTTCTGGTCTATTACAATTAGATAAACAACTTGATCCAGCCGCATTACTTTGGCCTTCGTTTGGCGTATTCAATTCAGGTGCTTCTTTATCCTCGTGAAAATCGTTTCTTTGGTTATTCACTTCCTCAACTGTTGGCAGTGCAAAATCAACAGCAGACTCAGGTTCTATATTAGAGGTCTCGAATCTTTCCTTCAAATGATCTGCGTGACAAAATTGAGTCTTTTCACCAACTAAAACCATATAGGTTACTGCACTAACTTTTTTAATAATACACCCCTGACTCCAATTAATCTTTTCCCCCTAACAGATTTTACAAAAACTTTTTGTCCAACTTCAAATGTTCTTGCACTGCCCACAGCTTTTGCAACTGCATCGTTTCGCTTTTCTTTCATTGCTTGATTTAAACTAGGTTTTAGCATGGATAAGGGTGTTCTGGGTTTTCGCTTCAAGAACAACTCCGCTGGTGATTTACCAGTCGTTACGTGAGGAGTGTTTCGGTAAGAAAAAAGAAAGTGATCCACCTTATGTTGAATAGTTCGCTTCACTCCTGCCCGATCATCCTGTAAATCAAGTTTAGCCAACGCTTTTTTAATCGTTTTAACAGAATTTTCTGCTAAGCCGTTTGATTTCGGATGATACGGCGGACTCATTCGATGTCAAATACCATTCCGGTGCAAAAACTCTTCAATTTCCTTCGATACTAAATTAGTGCCATTATCACTAACCACTAACTCCGGCAATCCGAACATTGCGAAAAACGTACGAAGTCTACCAATGATCGATTTTGAAGTAGTGATTGACATTACAAATACTTCCAGCCATTTAGAAAAGGCATCCCGAAGAACTAAAAATTCAGTACCTTTATATTCGCCAAAATCCAAATGCACCCTTTCCAAAATATTAGTCGCCCACGACCACGGATGCAGCGCAACCGCTTCAACATTATCTGCCATTCTCTGACAAAATTCGCATTCCTTAACGAGATTTTCTATTGATTCGTCAATTTTAGGCCACCAAACAAAACTACGTGCTAACATTTTAGTCTTTACTACGCCTGAATGACCTTCGTGTAACAAATCCAAAACTTTCTTTTGTAGTAAATCGGGAATAACCACTCTATTACCCCAAACCACGCAATTTTGCTCTACTGAAAGTTCATCTTTCCGCGAGAAGAAAAATTTCAAATCTTCAGATGGACAAGTCGTCGGCCAACCAAAAAGCGCCCAATCCAACACTTTTGCCAAAACTTTATCTTTCAAAGTGAATTTACCAATTTCCTTCACCCACAAAGGCCAATCTTGAATTGATGAAATGCGATAGCATTCGCCTATTTCATCAAATTCACCCTGCAAAGGTAAACGACTTAGTCCATCTGCATTACCCATATCTTCTCCCCGCTTATACTTGATTTCATACCGATAAGACGACAAAATTACCGCCCAACGTGTTAATCGAGCTGCAGCCATTACTGGAACTCCCGATTTATTACCAAAGATCCTTGTTAAAGGCTGGTGATCAGTAAACAGTACAAATTTGCGACCTGCCAGGAAAATATGGAACTTTTTGAGGCCAAAAATTATAGCCAACCCTTTTCGCTCGATTTGTGCATACGCCTGCTCCGCCTTCGTCAACGCTCTAGACGCAAACGCAATAGGATGTTCTTTGCCGTTTGACATAACATGTGATATTACAGCACCAACTCCATATGGAGAAGCATCGCAAGCCAAAATAATCGGTCTTGACGAATCGAAATGTGTAATTACTTTATAATTACAAAGCATTTCTTTCACAGTTTCGAACGCTTTTTTACAATCTTCCGACCATTTCCAAGATCTATTTGACTCTAGCAAACAATACATTGGTTTCAAGATAGTTGACAAATCTGGTAAAAAACAAGAATAATACCCGATGAACCCCAGAAAAGAGCGAAGCTGAGATACATCTTGAAGTACTGGAGCCTCCCTTACCGCTTTAATTTTTTCTTCAGTTGGATGACGACCTTCGCCGTTTACTCGGAACCCCAAAAACTCAATTTCCGATTTACAAATTTCAGATTTCTTTTCATTAATGCGAACTCCAAACTCCTGTAATCTACCAACTAGCTTCCTGGTATTTTTCCAACACTCTTCAGCCGTAGAGCCGAAGGTAACTATATCATCAAGATATGAAATAGTTTTGTTCAAGCCCAGCAGCATTTGATCAACCACTGATTGAAAAATCGCCGGTGCAGAGGATACACCAAAACTTAACCTAGTGTATTGAAACAACCCAACATGAGTATTAATTGTTAACAATGGTCGTGATTCCTCCGTTAATTCTAGTTGCTGGTACGCATTGCACAAATCAAGTTTCGTAAAAAATTTACTTCCTGGCAGAGAAGCGAACAAATCAGTTGTATTATGTAACGGATAGTGATCAACACTACAATTCGGATTAATTGTAATACTGTAATCTCCACACAACCGTATACCTTTATTTCTTGCTTTCTTAACAACAACAACAGGTGTAGCCTAATCGCTATGGGTCACCGAAATCAAAATATTTTCTTTAACAAGCCTTTCCAACTCGCTCTCAACTTCTTCACGCTTAGCATACGGTACAGGTCTGGCTTTACAAAATTTTGGTTTTGCATTCTCTTTTAAAACGATATTTGCTTTGAATTCTTTAATAGCATTTCCAGGCATTTTGAAACAGTCCGAAAACTCTTTTTTTAGTTTACACAACAAATCTACGTTTGATTCTACGTTATTGATACTTTTTTCATGTACTTTAGGTACCCTTTGGATTAACGGAATTATATCAAGCCAACTCCGCCCTACCAAAGGAATCTTACACTTTAAATCAACAATCATTATTGGCAATTTCTTGTACACCATACCGCGAAGTTCAACAGTTACCTGTGCCTTTCCGACTACTTTCAACCTCTGATTCGAATACGTGGTTAAAGAAACATCATGTGGAACAATCTTCACTCTAGGAAAATTATCTCTGAACAACTTTTCAGGCATAATGCTTACCACCGCTCCAGAATCCAATTCAAAACAAATATCTTTACCCTCGACCTTTAAAATTTCGAAGAAGTCGTGTTGTTGACCGTTTGCCTGAGTGCCGCTCGATGTCAACTTCCCGTCTACGTGATGTAAACCGAGTTGTTCATCCACCTCGAAATCGTCTCCATCCGAATTTTCGTCACGAACAACAATTTGATTTATGTTTTGAGAGCACATCTTTTTAAGGTGCCCCTCCTTCTTACATTTAGCACACGTATAGGATTTGAAACGACAATCATCAGACTTATGATTGTTGTATCCACACCGCCAACATTTTTTTCTTTTGATTGACGATTTGTTTGAATTATCACTCAGCTTTGTTTTTTTTGAAAACTTTTCTTTTGAGATCTTTTTAATAGAACTTTGATTCGAATTTACATCCACCGACATTTTCGAAGCCTCCTTGTGCGCTTTTTCAATAGCTAAGGCAAGTGATACAGCTTGTTCGAAAGTGTGAGAATCATCGCTGATTAAACGCTCCCTGATGTTCTTACTTGTAATACCACAGATAAGCATGTCATGTAGTCTATCATTTAACGTTGCTCCGAAATTACAAGTTGTTGCCATTTTTTTTAACGCCACCAGGTACTCCGAAATAGATTCATCCGGTGATTGGAATCGTCTGTAAAATTCAAACCGCTCTGCTCTAAAAGCTGGTTTAGGTGATAAATGATCTCCAATTAACTTAATCAATTCGTCATAACCCAAATCGTGAGGTTTCCTCGGGGAACATAAGTCTCTCAATAACCCATATACTTTGCTACCAATGACAGTAAGCATTGTTGTCACTTTCAGATCGTCACTAATGTTACTACACTTCACAAAACAATCGAATCGCTCTACGTATGCGTCCCATTTCTCCTCATCCGCTTTAAAATTTCCAAACACACTTAAATTCACCGTTGAAACCGCCATTACGTCCACCTTTGGTTCAAATTTAACTATGTCTTTTCCGGGAAAACTTTTAATCACTGAACTGGAACTAGGTTCAACATCCGCACTGCTCAAATCTTTTTTACTAATTTTAGACGACTTAATACTCTTTTTACGAATTCCAACCGGCTTATCAGACTCGTCTAGCTTGTCATCGTCACTTGCGACTAAAGTCTTGTCTGTCTCATCGTCCTCCGAACTCGCGCTCATTACTTTTACACGTTAAAATTACATTAAGACAGCCATTTACTGCACTCACAGGTATCGTCCTCGTCGCCACTGTTGTGTTCCACATTAAAACACCTTTTAATAGTTGTATGTATATATTTTATTACTTATGATACAATATTAGTTTTAGAGCTATAGAATAACGTGCCAGACAATTATGCCATCTCCATCTTGGACGAGAGAGGGACGGTCACGTGATTCCTTCAAATACATTCAAACACCACAGTTCGTAAATTCGTAGACAACTGTGTTACATGTAAAATGTCAAAGTCAGCTTCCGGTAAAGTTCAGGTCGAGTTACATCCGATTCCTAAAGTGAGCATACCGTGGCATACTGTGCATATGGATGTCACTGGAAAGCTCTCTGGGAAAAGTAATATCAAAGAATATGTTTTTGTATTAATTGACGCGTTCACAAAATTTGTTGTTCTTCGTCATTCTTTACATATTGATACCATAAATGCCATTCAAGCTTTGAAATTCTCTGTCTCTTTGTTTGGAGTACCTACACGTTTAATTGCAGATCGGGGTGGATGTTTAGCAAACAAAAATTTTCGTGAATTTTGTGAAACTCATAATATTGCTCTTTATTTAATTGCTACTGGTACTTCTCGTGGAAATGGTCAAGTAGAGCGCGTTATGGGAACGCTTAAAAATATGTTGACAGCCGTTGAAGTAGGTAGCGAATTATCGTGGCAAGATTCTTTACCCGATGTTCAATTGGCTATTAATTGTACTATGCAGAGAACAACTGGGGCTAGTCCTCTGGAACTTTTGATTGGAAGAGTCGCCAGACTTTTGAGTTTATTATCTTTCTCTGATACTGAGAAACAGGTGGACTTGACCGAGGTCAGAGAGCAGGCTGTTACCCGAATTGACAAAAGTGCTTTGGTGGAAAAAGCCAGATTTGACAAAGATAAAGCGAAAATTTGTAAATTTTCTTCAGGAGATTTTGTTTTGATTCAAAATCATGAACGGAATCAAACTAAATTAGATCCAAAATTTAAAGGCCCTTTCAAAATTGTTGAGGTTTTAGACAATGATAGGTATCTTTTGAGAAGTTCAAATTCAAGTCATATTGATAAATATGCTCATGATCGTCTTCGGGCTATGCCTAGATGTACTGTTCCCACAGATCTGGATGTGTGTGGTGATTTTGTGGAGGCGACTGGATCTGCCAGTGACGGCGATTGATAATTTTAGAAAAGATTGAGATTGGAAGTTATAATGAAATTGATGAGTGTTAAGAGAATGAAATTGACAAGTTGACAATTGGAAGTTTGTTACAAATGAGCACTCAGTGTAACAATATGTTTTGTTTAGAAGACACATACTCACTGTGCTCAATAGTCGCAAGTCATAAAGATCCAAACCCTCTATTTATAGTGGACGGAGACGGCGCGATGTAACGGCAAGTGGTATGGTGTGGTTACATGGGTGATTGCAAGAGTGCAAGTCGCCGTGGTAACGGGTTGCTGATATGTTTCCTGAGGAAGTCGGTAGACTTGGTTACATGGGTGACTGCAAGAGTGCAGGTTGCCGTGGTAACAGGTTACCGCCGTGGTTCAAGAGGAACCACGAAGAGTGCTCAGTTTGTGTTGTGAAGAATGTCTGTTCATGAAAGGAAATTTGTAACTAGAATATGTAAAAAAAAATATTTTGGGAACAGGACATTTATTCATTCGAAGAATTTTGGTTTATGTTATTAAAATGGTCAGAAAGGCCGAGTGATTGAAATGAAAAGTAATTCTCTATTTTCAGATGAATAACTAAAAGCACACGAGGACGTGTGATGAGTCAGTTTGGCCGTGTCGGCGTATTGATAATTTTAGAAGAATTTTAGAAGAAACACCCTGTGCGGGAAAGGACAGAGTGATCCCTGCATGCTGGGATCGCTCGTACAGAGCCGTGCGATTGTTCTGGGTTGTTTTAGACGCAACGCGGTTGTTTTTCGAGAGATAGAATTTGAAATCAAAACACGGAACTGTTCGTCCTTTTCTGCATCAAAATATATAAATTGAATTAAAGAGATATTGATAGATAATTTGAAGAAAGTTGTTAAATAAATATTGTTCGTGTTCCAAAGAGTTAATTTTGTGTTTGAGTTCATTTTATTAATAAAATAAGAATGGACAATCCGGGTCCATTCAGATATCTGCTCGACGATCCGTCATATATAGGTATATAAATATACCTACGTATATAGAAACACCCGCATTCGCACGAGGGACAAGGGAAACCGCCGAAAAACCTTGTCCAGGTGTAGCCGGATCCAAGCTAAAACCACCGTGAGTCAAGTCCGCGCCTGAACGGCGTGACCCGTCTTACATTTTTTTCGCAAGTTGCCGCTCAGGCCTTCCTTGACTCGCTTGGAGATTTGAACTCAGGTCCTCCCGCTCCATAGTCTCGAGTGCTAGCACTACGCTACTACTGTCGGAGAAGAGAATGAATCTGAGAGAGAGAAAATACCTTATCGTGAGATCCTTGGGTCACTGCTGTTCTTATCAAATGTCACAAGACCAGACTTAGCGTACTCAGTGAATCTTATAAGTAGATTTGTAAATAACTATGACAGAAGCCATTGGGAGGCTGCAAAGCGTATTTTAAGATATTTGAAAGCGACATATAATTACGGTTTACAGTTTAGTTATAGTGGGAGTATACCAAAGTTAGTAGGATATTGTGACTCAGACTATGCCGGAGATCTTGATACTCGTAGATCAACATCCGGATATGTACACGGGAAAAAATGCGAGCTTAGTGGCGCCTCACCGCGAGAATCTTTCCTTCCTGCCAATTTGATATCGTCCTGACACCGATTTGAGCGCGCTAGCTTCCCAAAGTTGTGGGAAGTCTGAACTCTCGAACAGTTGGTGAGATATGTATTGTAACGAGGCAAAATAGTAGGCCTCGTAAATGAACCATCTCCTCCTCTGAACGAAGTGACCACCTTATTTAAAAATTAGAACCAAAGCAAGAAGTCCCAGCTCAAGTGTCCAAGGTCCCTAGTTGTAATTATAAGTTCATGTACTAATGCTTTTTTCCCGTTCTCCCCCTATCTTATATTCCCGTACCGTTCCGGCTTGACAACACTGAGGGAGATCATCCCTACATCCAATCCGACCTGGCGGGCCAACCGGCTTTCGAGTGATTAACCAGGGGACAACGAGTCCTCGTATCCAGAGATATGCCTGGAAGAGCGCTGCATAACGAATATCTAACCAGGAGTAGCTTCCTCCTTCTAATCACCTGTCCCGTACCGGCTTGGTCCACCGGTTCAAATGCAGAAATTCCGCCTTCCAGGATATCAAGAACATGACGAGCCATCTGACAAGCCCCTGGCCAAAGCTCGAAGTGTCAAAAGGCCCTGCCAGGTCTGCGACAAAACCCAGCAGAGGAAGAATACGCCCATTGATTTTATGCGTAGATCCTATACCTCCCCCAAAATTGCATCTGCCTAGCGACAAGCCAGGAGCCTCACTTCTTGCTTGGATCACGTGTCGAAAAGTCCTATACTGAATATTTTTTAGTTTATTTTCATTTGTCCTAGTAATTCGTAACGTAAACTTTCTTTTGATTTGCATTCAGATCAGTTAGTGAGTTTTGTGCTTTGATTAAGGTAAGATTCCAATCTTAAACGACCCTTCGATTGATATTAAATTGATTAAAAGAAATTTGTTTCTAAGTGCGTAGTTGTGACGCCGTCCATATATCATCGAATTGTCGTGCTGTAGCTTCATTTGATTATTAATTATTGTTCATTGTGTTCCCCCATCTTATGGTCACGCCTTATTGATCGATTTTTCGAGACAGTATCGTTATTTCTTGTCGTGTCGCTATTAATTATCGTACCGTCATTTATCGTTGCATCGTCATTTCCCTGTCCTTTATTAAATATTTTCTATATTAATTCTCATTTTACATATAATTAATTGTTAACTGAATCTCCCCCTTGATTGTTGTAAAATCTAATCCCAGAAATAAGGATTTCCCACGTGGAAGAATTTGTTGTGTAGTAAAAATACGATAATTGATCTCGACGGCTTGTTGAACCACGTGTTTCTGGAAGAGTCGATCTACGGGCTATAGAAACGATATTGTGATATTCTGATTAATTTAACCCCTTAGTTACTGAAAAGAGTGCCCCATTCTCCCCCAGGAACCTTGAGCTGGTATAATTATTGTTATTTAAAGTTAATAATTGTCATAGATTCTAACGTCCCTTTTGTTAGTTGGTTACTGCGTAGCCACATGGCGTGTATCGTGTAACATTGCCTTGGCCATCTTTGTACGACCTTATTTGAATTTGATTCCGACGCCGTGTACTTCTCTAGGGAATATTCCGCGATATCGACCCGTCCCATTAGTCACTAGAAGTCCACAAATCATCGATTCTCGACTTTTTGATCCCCCTATGTTACTGACTCATTTCCTAGGAACTAATATATTTCGATAATTGATTCCTGCTATATCATAAGATATTGTTTTCTTTCTTTTTGTCTCAGTGACTTGTTCTAACTTACCTACCTCCGTGTTCTCTAGTCTCTGATGTTCTGTATCACCCCCTGCCCTACTTAAATGTGTGTGACCTAGTCAGTCAGCTGTCTTTGATATTATTTTCCGGTACCTTGTTTTGGTATTTAAGCCGACATAAGTGATCGGCCTTGACTATTGAATTGTTTTATCGTGTGTATTATTGTTTTGTTCGTGTTAATTGTTATCACCTATAATTTTGTGTTACGGGTTTCTTTGTGATTAAATCCATAAACCTAACAACCTTTTTCTTATTTTCTAATCTACATTATTCCGCCCCCATGTTCCCCTCACGCTGAGCTTACCGAGTATTATCGCGTTACTTTTAGTTAATTATATCGTCGCTGTATTTGTATTCATTATATTTTATCTAATTCTTTATTAATATTATTTCGAGTTTGGTTGTAACATCACTTGATTACCGCGGTATCATTTAGGTACCTGGCGCCCAACATCTCGTACTTTCATCGGGAATTAACTATTTTATAAATTAGCTCTAATTAGTAAATTCTCCGGTGAGCCAATCGTGGCTAGAGTGTCTGACTTTGCAGACGTAGTCGGTCAGGCCTTAAACCCAGGTCGTTGGCGGGCACGTCACAGTATATACATGAAAATGTATATTCGGCGAAATCGCTTGTTACGTTTAGCAGACGAACTTTGAATATTTTCGAATAACGTGGTTCGAAAGCGTAATTATGAATTACTTTTCTGAATGATTAATTGATGATTGAAAGTAATTTTTGCACAGTCAACATTACACACAGTAATTTTTAAAAGTCATTTATTTAAGCAACTGGAAGCGACGTGACTTGTTATGGCTATTTGAGATACACATTATTAAAGTATTATTAAGCTTATCATGAAGCCGAAAGTAATTATTTATGTATAGAAAAATTACCAGATTAATATATTTTTTTTTTTTACATATACTTATATTATAAATAGGAACTGTTTACAGTGAATAGGAACAATGCATTTAATACATTCATGAAAGATTATATTGCATGAGGCAATATTACGTATAATTTTTCATTTCGCGTCAGGAATGAGCAAGGTGCGAAATCTGGGAGACTTTCAAAAGCTATTGTTTTGCGTTTTTTTTTCTCTACAACCAAATATGCTTGCAATTCGTCATCATAGTAATCTTCTTTCAAAACTTTGAATGTAAAAAAAATGTTTTCTCCTTTTGCAATGATATTCTCAATTAAACCAAATGTAACTTCAGTATTTTCAGAATCAATCATAATAACATCGCCTATTTTAAATTTTGCACCTTGTATTTCTACATTTTCATAAAATTCACAGTTACTAATAATTTCTCCTGCAATAGAAGATAAGACCTCAGCAGAGCATAAATTTGAGTCTTCCTTTCCAAAACTAATATTATCAATACATTGAGAACAATCTTTTTCGTAGCACATCCTTAATACTTCTTTTATACCAATAGACAAAAGCGAATTCTTATTACCACTTGTTGCATTCGATGCAGCTTTCAGTGTACGATGCCGGCTCTCACAACGCATGCACCAAAAGTGTACGAGTGGCCCGTTTTTTAACAGAATGTTGGGGTAATGGACCAAAAAGTGGTGTTTGGGCTTCAAGTTGCCAAAATATTTTTTATACAGTTTATGGTGATTTTCAATTATTTTTCTTAAATGGCTTGCAGTAGTTGTCGTTACTATTGGAGAATGAACAATATCTATTATACTTGCGTCTCGTTCTCGATGATTATATAATTGATTACTTGTAGTACTGTCAAGTACGTGTCAACTACACAACTTTTAGCGTTTAAATTTAAAAGTTTTCCTTCCGTTAGGCCCCGCTACGCGGCGCGCACCGTAATGGCCTCATATTGTTTTGTTGTGTCAACGACAACGGACGCGTGGAGCCGAAAAACGATTAACATTACATGCCGATATGGGAAAATCGAGGAAAAGATCGCGTTCCAGTTCAGGGGAACGCGATAGATCACCCAGGATATCAAAAAGGGATTTGCAAGAGCAAATCAACGTGATTTCAAAATCCATTGCGGAACTGATCGAAATACAAAAATTAGCCAATTAAAGGCACCTGAGGCAGCTACCGAGTCAGAAAAAGGTAAAATCTCCTCATTTATGCCTAATGAAATCTCATGTACGAATTTTCCACACGAAGATCGTACGGTTGGTTCCACACGAACCTAACCTAGTTCCATACGAACAAAACAAGGCATGTTAATTCAGATAGCATTATTCCACACGAATAATAGCTAGCCTACAAGGAAAGATGAGCATCATGGTGTTAAGGATTACTTTCCTTCTATTACAGATGCTACGGGTAAATTCGATAAAAGAGACCCTGGAAAAGCGGTATCAACTCCCTCAGGAGTTGAGTCGGGTGACAATAAGTCAACCAAGGAAAATGTTAATATAGTCGGGGTGGAAGAAGGTGAAGTTGTAACAGAGAATGAAGATTATCAAAAGCTAGATGAAGAGCTGCTAGAAGTGCTAGGAGAAGAGGTTCCAGCCTCGACCTCCCAGGTAAAAGTTAATGAGAAGCTTAAAAAATGGTGGAAAGGCTGGATGGAAAAAGGCCTTTCGGAAGAAGTCAGGAAAGGACTTCTCAAGAAATATCCCAGAGACGGTGAGCTTGTAACTGAGGCACCCAAAATAAATCTTGAGGTTCAACGCCACCTCACCGATATTGCCAAAAAACGAGATGAACACTTCACCCAAACACAAAGCTGTTTGGGAACAGCTATCTCATCTCTGAGTGCGGCAGTTTCCATGCTGACTGAAACTTCAACAGAACCGATTGACCAGACTATCCTGTTGAAATACCTCTGGGATACAGGAAAAATATTAACTGATATCTTTCACCAACAGTCAGAGGGTAGAAAATCCTTTATCACCCCAACGCTAGACAAAGATCTAAAACCAACTCTTGATGCTAGTATCTCAGACGAGTGGCTGTACGGTCAAAAGTTAAATGAACAAGTTATGAAAGCTAAGGCTATAGTAAAGGCTGCTGCTACATTAAAGCCGGCAGACAGACCAGTAATTAAAAAATCGTTTAATAAAAGCTTTGTACAGGGAAACGGGAGGGGCCCACCTGTGAAACACAGACAGGTGGGCAACTATTTCCCGAGAAAGTTCACAGGTGCAAACCACAGATACAGAGCGCCAGCAACGTCATCGAGGCCAGGTCAGAGAACCAGCAACGAGAAGACTCAAGCAGCGAGAAAGAAATAGATGCGGAGCTTAATGAGGATCCTCATAAAGTAAAGAAAGTGGCGGGCAGGCTAAAATTTTTCATCAAACATTGGAGAGAGGTAACAGAGGATAGATTTATCTTGAACTGTCTTGAAGGCTATATAGCATTCCTTTTGAGGATGTTCCCGTCCAAACTTCTGAGCCTATGGAGCATACATGGGCACCTGAAGAGTATATTAGAATTGAGGCCGCAATACAAAGGTTAATTTCGAAGCAAGCTATCGAAACTTGTGCTGAATCTGGGGGTCAATTCGTTTCAACGTATTTCCTAATCCCAAAGCCAGATGGATCGGATAGGTTTATAATTAACCTTAAGAAACTTAATGAGTTTATTCAAGCGCCACATTTCAAAATGGAGGATCTGAGATCGGCAAAAAATCTGCTTGATAAAGATGCCTTCATGGCAAGCATCGATGTAGAAGACGCTTATCTTTCAGTACCAGTAGATAGAGATAGTAGGAAACTACTTAGGTTTAGATTCAGGGGCCAATTGTATCAGTTCACCTGTCTACCGTTCGGTCTGTCAATCAGCCCATATATTTTTACAAAAATCATGAAGCCTGTCGTTAATGAGCTCAGATCCCGTGGTTTTTTATCAGTTATTTACTTGGACGATTTTCTATGTATAGGGAATTCCTTTGAATCTTGTAAAGCGAACGTCGAATACACGTTCAAGTTTCTAGAATCTTTGGGATTTATTATAAACTATTCAAAGAGTCAGACAGTGGCTAGTAAAAGGTGCAAGTACCTTGGTTTTGTCCTAGACTCGCAAGAGTATCGAGTGGAACCAACACCTAAGAAGAGAACTCAGGTTATGACGCTTCTAAATAACTTAGAACCGCATAAAAACTACAAAATTAGAACTGTGGCTCATGTAATAGGGACCTTAGTTGCGTGTTGTCCAGGGGTAGAGTATGGCAAAGTTTTCTGCAAAAGACTTGAGAGAGCAAAATGGTTAGCACTGTTAGTAAATAATTATGAGTTTGATGGATATATGAAACTAAGTGATCACACTTTTGAAGATGTCCTTTGGTGGAAGAGGAATATAGTAGAAGCTAATAATAAAATAAAAACACAAAAATATAGCTTAGTTATAAGTTCCGACGCTTCCAGGACTGGTTGGGGTGCTGTGTCGGAGGGAAAATTGACACAGGGGTTCTGGAGTCAAGAAGACCAGAAATTACATATTAATCATCTAGAGCTTCTGGCAGCCTTTTTTGCGCTTAGGTGTTTTGCTTCAGAAGTTCGTGATGGCGAAATTTTACTCCGGATTGATAATACAACAGCAATAGCATATATATTAATAAAGCTGGAGGTATCAGATACCCAGCACTTAGTGAGCTCGCAAGAGATATCTGGCTGTGGTGTGAGAGTAGAAACATTTGGGTGGTCGCTTCTTATATTCCATCGAAATTAAATGTAGAAGCAGATCGAGCTTCTAGAAAAGTAAACGCGGATACGGAATGGGAATTAGCACAAACCGCCTTTCAAAGGATCGTAAGGGCTCATGGTTCCTTTTCAATTGACCTCTTTGCTTCGCGTATCAATAAAAAATGCTCAAGGTTTTGTTCGCGCTACCCAGACCCGGAAGCCGAGTTAGTAGACGCTTTTACCTTCTCATGGAGAAACGAAAAGTTTTATGCATTCCCGCCTTTTGCCCTGATTCTACCAACGTTAAGGAAGATAATTAACGATGAAGCAGCAGGAATTTTAGTTGTACCACTCTGGCCTTCACAACCGTGGTATCCGTTGTTTACCTCTCTCCTATGTCAACCACCACTAATTCTTAAACCAAAAATAAACTTATTGCAATCTCCTTGCAGGCAACAGAACCATCCACTAGCCCTCAAACTCACGCTAGTGGTCGGCAAATTATCAGGCAAGCTTTTCTCAAAAAAGGAATCTCAAATGAAGCAGCGGAGATAATGTTGGACTCCATAACAGACTCAACAGTAAAACAGTACGAAGGCTGCCTGAAAAGATGGTTGATTTTTGCAGATCAAGAAAAGATTGATGCCTTCAATCCCCAGAACACCGATGTCATCAAATTTTTAACAAATAGATTTAATGAAGGAGCAAAATACGGAACCATAAACTCAACGAGAGCGGCGATCTCTCTGATTTCACAAAACAGTCTTTCAAAAGATGCTCTAATCTCGCGATTCACCAGGGGTATTTTTAAAAGAAGACCAGCAAGACCAAAGTATTCTGAGACTTGGAATACGGAGCAGGTCTTCACCTATGTTGAAAATATAAAAGACCTCAATGATTTAGTACTAAAGGAGATCTCGGAAATAACAGTAACTCTACTCGCTCTAATCACGGCGCATAGAATGCAAACACTCGCCCTTATTAACATCAAGAATATAAAAGAGTCAGCCACAGGCTTAAGTATAAAAATACCGGACCTAATTAAAACTTCAAGACCTGGAAAGGAACAGCCAGTCCTAATTATACCTTTCTTCAAGGAAAAAAAAAAGCTCTGTGTGGCATCAATCATATTGCTGTATTTGAAAAGAACTGAAAATCTGAGATCCAAGTCAGATAATTTATTTATCTCAACAATAAAACCACACAAACCAGCAAGTGCACAGACTATTAGTCATTGGATAAAATCGCTACTAAAAAAGGCTGGAGTAGATATTAACACGTTCTCTGCATATAGTGTAAAGCACGCAGCAGTTTCTAAAGCTTCTGACCAAGGCTTGAATGTGGACATTATCAGAAGAACGGCCGGTTGGTCTACCGGATCCGGGGTGTTTGCCCGCTTCTACAATCGGCCGATACAAACCACAAGTGATACCTTTGCTCGGATGGTAGTAAAGAAAAATACATAGTTCCTCTGTATTTAAGTACAATAAAATGTTATCTATTTCTCTAAACTTCTACAAGTAATCAATTATATAATCATCGAGAACGAGACGCAAGTATAATTGAAAGATCAAGCGAGCCCGCCGAAGGCGGGCGAAGCTCGATCGTAATTATACGTAGCGTCTCGTTCGAAGATGATTACTTCCCTCCCGATTACTATTAAACCCATTGTTAATGAACCCAGTAATCATCTGTCAATAGAGATAACATTTTAGAATAACAGAAGAAGTAACACTCTAAAATTATGAGGCCATTACGGTGCGCGCCGCGTAGCGGGGCCTAACGGAAGGAAAACTTTTAAATTTAAACGCTAAAAGTTGTGTAGTTGACACGTACTTGACAGTACTACAAGTAATCAATTATATAATCATCTTCGAACGAGACGCTACGTATAATTACGATCGAGCTTCGCCCGCCTTCGGCGGGCTCGCTTGATCTTTCAATAATACTCCGCAAATATTTGTAAAGTTCCCAAATTTCTGAGTCTTTTTCAGATTCTTTCAATATTTTATCACCAATAATAAATGGAAAATAGTGCACGAATGATTTCAATTCAGCCGTTTCAATTCAGACATTTTAATTTTAACACTTTTTTTATCAGATTCCAGTTTGATGATTGGTGGCGCGTTAGCTCCGAAACAATGTTCCATTTTTTTAATTCCAGTATTTAGATAAGTCAAAGTAAAATATTTTTTTTCGAATATATAGTAATTCAATATTGCGAGCATATTGTACATAGCAACACCTTCTAAAAGGTCATGCATAATGTCACAAGTACAATTTATCGTTACATGATAAAAGTCTAGAGCATCAAAAACATTTTCTTTTATAAAATCTTTGCTCTGAGTTATCGGAGTTCTTAATAACGACTCGTTTTCTTTTACCATTCTTCTTATTTCCTCTAGGGATGCTCTGCAAATTCTGCAACAATTATCTTGATTAAAGCTGGCAGAGAAATTAAAAATGCTATTTAATCCCAAGTTGTCACCAATTATCATGACACATTGGAAATAAATATGTTTTACTAAACCTCCAATAGAAATTGTGATACCTTTGCTCGATAAGTTATTTAGATCACTAACCAATTTAGAAAAAATGTTATTGTAGCTACAAACAGACAAATCCTTAGCATAAAGAAGCGTCGAGAAAAGAATACTTGTGAGCTTTGATGCGAGAAATGGTGGAAGACAGCTGATGAAAGCATTCACTGCTCCGAATTTTGTTGCAGATGCGTGGCTCCCTAAAGCATTACCTGCCACAAATTCGTCGAAGTAAATAGTTAATGGTAATGTCACACTATCTGGACCTTTTTTTCCCAATTGTTTGTCGAGAGCCTCTTTTGGTAAATAAAATTCTCGCCATAATGACCCTTGTACAGAATTTCTAATAAAAACCTTGTCAACATCAAGTTCTCTAACATAGTCCATGATACTGTTATATTAGGTAAAATCACCCTTACATCATCAATTACATACGACCAACATCTAGTAGCCCATATGATAAAACACATCTCCTAAAATATAAGAACTTCGGTTGCTGCGTCAACAAGCATTATTGTAAAACAAATCAGTCTCTTTCTAGCTAGCTACTAGTGCAGACCTGTATTTCAGAATACATAATATTTTGCCCAATTCATATAATTTCTCCAGATTCACTTTATTTCCCTCAGGAACCCACATTAAATAACTTAAAAACATAACCAAATATAAAATCGTTACACTGGTGTCAGAATCGGGATCTTACCGAGATCGATAGAGTGAATTTTTGATTAATCGTGATTTTGAAAAGAATATAAAAAAAGAAAAGAAATGTCTCGTCGCCGAGCTACACCCTCTGACGAACCCCAAACAGCTGGTAACCAGCTTACTCCACCACCTCAAGTCGACCTGATGGAGCGACTTTTTCAAGCCATGGCCGCACAACAACAGGCCAATTTAATTGCCCAAAGAGAAGAAAGAGAAGCTAATTTAATAGCACAAAGAGAGGAACGAGAAGAACGCCGAGCCGAACGCGAAGCAAATTTGATGGCTCAACGAGAACGCGAAGAACGCGAAACCTTAAGACTGAGGGAAGAACGAGAGGCAAATCTGTTAGCCCAACGCGAGCGCGAGGAGCGCGAAACTCTTCGACTTCGTGAGGAGAGAGAAGCCAACCTGACAGCCCAGCGAGCAGATCGTGAGGCAAATTTGGCAGCCCAACAGGCTACCCTTTCCCTCCTAATGAGACGCCTGGAACCCCAACCCGATACTTCGCATACCTCAACCCCTGGACGATCCCCAGTAAGGATTGAAGAAATGTTGGAACCCCAAAACTTACGGTCTGTCCAAAATTATGGGGAAGAAGAACCTTCCCCTACTATTCGTAGACCTCGTACGGGTGGAGCGGCAACTTTCACGCCGCACACCGGTACTGTAATTCAAAGCGACCGAATTGGAGAAACAATTCGGGACGCACGAAATAGTAACCTAAATAGCGGAGACCAAAACATAGAAAATAACGATATTCCTCTTAATTCATCTCGCGCCGGGAGTAGTCGCGATAAACAGATTAACGACACTACAATAAATATTTGTAAAGAAAGTTGTGTTGAGTCAGCAAAAAAATCATTTAAAAGCAAACTTCTTTGACGGGTCAATTCCTTGGGCCGATTATGAGCGCCAATTTGAAATTATAGCCGAAATAAACTCCTGGTCCCCCGTAGTTAAGGCTGGAAATCTTGCTGGCTGTTTAAGAGGTCCTGCCTTAGCTGTTCTTTCTTCACTTTCAAATTCCGATATTAAAAACTATGATAGACTCAGCACAGCCATACGACTGAGATTCGGTAACCAACTTATATCAAAATTGTCTTTGACTCAATTAGACCTTAAAAGACAGGCGAAGGACGAGGGTCTTGCCTCGCTCGGAGTTGAAATAGAGAGATTAGCTAGAATAGCCTTACCCAATTGTGATGAACCAACTAGAGACATGCTAGCTTGTAATAAATTTATAAACGCCATAACGAATCCAGAGTTGAGACATACTCTTAGCTTGACAGTACCTTCTTCTGTCCAAGAAGCGGTCATTAAGGGTCTAGAAATTGAGGCGTTGACTAACCACCATTTGGGAATAGGAAAGATAAGACGAGTCGAGACTGAAAAGACCGCGAATACATTAACAAAGACAAACGAAACAAATAGACATACTTCAAATTCGAATAACAACGTCAGAAAAACTACTCCCTGGCAGCAAAATAACCCTAGAACCAATAATTATAATAGAAATAATAACAATAATTACAATAAGGGACAAAATTACGGAGACAGACCCCCGCCCATATGTAAGTTTTGTCACAAGATAGGACATTTCACAGAAAGATGCTTCTCATTAGAGAAAAGAAATAGCGAAAATAATAATAACTTCTCTAACCCTCAAACTTCTTGGAGGAAAGATCATATTTCAGATAGAGAGATAGAAAAAAGAACTCCGGAAAGTCAACCAGGTTCTTCTAACCAAAAAAACTAATCATCGATGATTTTGAGGGGCAGAAATCATCTAGTGTCAGACCCAAAGAAAGCCCTATTTTAACTCAATTCCTTTTAAGAAACTCAAGACAAACAGGTTTATATGCGCGAGGGACTGTCAACGGAACAAACTGCCTCTGGGTCATAGACACTGGGGCAGAAGTGACAGTGGTCCGCTCGGATCTCCTAAAATCTATTAACCCTTCTCAACCATATACTTCTCTTCGTACTGCTACAGGAGAAATAACTCCAGTTTTAAAAGAAGTTTTAGTACAGATTAATGTGATAGGGTGTATCGAGTCTTCACATAAAGTTTACGTAGCAGACATTGAGGATGAAGGGATTTTAGGAATTGACTTTCTTTCAGCACATAATTGTGTAATTTCTACAGAAGGGAACTTATTAATATCGGGTCGACACAAGATAGCTCTCTTAACTAATAGGAACAAAACTTTTGAATTTCCTCAGATTCAAGTTATAGACATTTCTAGGGAAGAAATAGACCCTTTGCCTGATCATTTACAGAATTTATTCAAAAAATCTTCTTTGAGTTTAGATTTGATTCAAAAAGATAAATTTAAAACTTTAATAGAAGAATTTCAAGACGCTTTTGCTAAGAATAGCAACGATAAAGGAAGAAGCAATTTGATAACTTATACCATTGACGTAGGAGATAACCCCCCAATTAAACAAGCGGCTAGGAGATTGCCCTTGAATGGCAGAGAAGAAGTAGAAAAAATGGTAAATGAAATGCTCGCCATCAACGTAATAGAACCATCTTCAAGTCCTTGGGCTTCACCAATCGTTCTCGTCAAAAAGAAGGATGGAACAAAAAGATTTTGTATTGATTACAGGAGGTTAAATGACATAACCAAAAAAGATTCATACCCCTTGCCAAGGATTGAAGAAACCCTCGATTTAATAGCTGGAGCAGAATGGTTCAGTACTATAGATTTACAGAGTGGTTATTGGCAAGTAGAAATGCATGAGGCAGATAAGGAAAAAACAGCTTTTGTAACCGGTTTAGGAGGATTATGGCATTTTAAGGTTATGCCCTTCGGGTTATGCAACGCTCCTGCCACTTTTGAAAGAACGATGGAAACTATCTTAAAAGAAATAATAGGAAAGAAATGTCTGGTGTACTTGGACGATATAATCGTTTTTGGAAAAACGTTTGATGAACATTTAGAGAATCTTACTGACGTCTTTTCTCGTCTTAAACAAGCAGGACTCAAGATGAGTCCAAAGAAATGTCATCTCTTACAAAAAGAAGTTCACTTCCTTGGACATATAGTCTTCGCAGAAGGAGTGAAGACAGATCCTGAAAAAAATAGAAAAAGTATCAAATTGGCCCCGTCCGGTAGATAAGGAAGGTATTCAAAGTTTTATAGGGCTTTGTACTTATTATCGTCGCTTTGTAAAAGGATTTGCTACCATAGCAAGGCCTCTTCATCATTGAACCGGGAATAAAGTTCAATTTGATTGGTCCAAAGATTGCGAAGAAGCTTTCATTAAATTAAAATCTCATTTAACATCATCTCCTATTCTTGCTTATCCCCAAGTAGAATATCCTTTTATATTAGATTCAGACGCTTCTCTTTTTGGAATAGGTGGAGTCTTGTCTCAAATACATGATGGAAATGAAAGAGTAGTTAGTTATTACAGTCGAGTCCTTAGTAAAACTGAAAGGAATTATTGTGTAACTCGTAGAGAATTGTTAGCCGTAGTGAAAACAGTAACTCATTTCCATCATTATTTATACGGGAGAAGATTTTTGATTAGGACAGATCATGCTTCTCTTAAATGGTTACTCTCTTTTAAATCTCCGGAAGGACAGGTAGCTAGATGGATAGAGAGGCTGGGCCAATATGATTTTGAAATCCAACATCGTGCTGGACAGGCACATGGTATCGCAGACGCCCTTTCTAGAAGACCATGCGAAGGACCTACAGAATGTAAACAGTGCACCAGATTAAATAAACAACAAGGCGAATCGTTTAGAATCCGATCGATTACTTTCGACGGAGACCTGAAGCCATGAAAAAAGGCTCAACAAGAAGATGAAGTTCTATTGCAAATAAAGGCTTGGAAAGAGTCTAAATTACGCCCAGAGTGGCAAGATGTGTCCGCTAAAAATCAAGATTTGAAAATCTATTGGACTCAATGGGATTTCTTATTTTTAATGAATAGTTTACTATACCGAAAATGGGAATCCCCAGAAATGAAAGAGATAAGATGGCAGCTACTAGTACCAAAAGAGAAAATACAAGAGATCCTCCAACATTATCACGATTCTCCTTCAGGAGGACATTTCGCTTCTAATAAAACCCTGGGTCGGATTAGAGAACGATTTTTCTGGGCTCGTTGTAGGTTAGACGTAGATAATTGGTGTAGGTTATGTAAAGTTTGTATAGCAAAGAAGGGTCCACGCAACAAGGGTCGAAGTCCCATGCAAATATACAACGTCGGAGCACCCTTTGAGAGAGTGGCTATGGATATACTCGGGCCGCTACCGATTTCAAGATCTGGACATAGATATGCCTTAGTCATTGCTGATTATTTTACTAAATGGCCCGAGGTCATTCCTATACCTAATCAGGAGGCAAAGACCGTTGCTCAAACTTTTGTAAGAGATTTTGTTTGTACATATGGGACTCCCCTTGAATTACACACAGATCAGGGTCGTAACTTCGAGTCACTATTAATGGAAGAAATATCTAAAGTTTTAGGCATTAGAAAAACTCATACAACTCCCCTTCATCCTCAGTCTGACGGAATGGTAGAACGTTTAAACCGAACTCTTCTAGGTTATCTAGCTTCTTTCATTGATAAAAGTCAACGAGATTGGGACGAATGGATCCCTCTTTTTCTTCTTTCATAGTCCGACCCCTTAATAGTTCCGGGCAGCGATGAGAGGGGAAGAGTTTTTCCACGAATCGGTATACCCCCACCATGTACCTTGCCAGCGAGACTTTTGCACTTATCTCTCAATAGTTCCGACCGCTTTACACATTCGCTTTATGACAATGTAAGCCAAAGTCCGTAGAGCAGGCCGCCCCACCACCACGGAGCTGAAAAACCATCATAGCGTAATTACAAGCTATTAATGAGCTCCACAATAACGAAAGAAAAAAATTTTGAGCTCGACTTGCTAGGGAAGAAACAACGACTTCCGGTGGGGGGGCTACCTCCACAAAGTAGCAAGCCCCCCCACGAGTTAAAATGTACCATAAACAAAAACTTTCCGGACAGAAATTTTGAGCTTTTTAGGAGCTTTCAAGTTGCATCAGTCTCGATTTTCGAGCTCGAGATATTCGGGGCTTATAACCGAAAAAAAAAAAAAATCAATTGCAACAACGGCCGTTCATAACTGGGCATCTATATTTGGTGATATGTTTCTGTACAGAAGAATAGAACACCAAAAATACTTTCCATGCATATCTATGGGTTTTATTTGATAACTTCAACCTTGAAGGGTCAATGTGTACCTACACGAGCGTCGCCGTCACGGAAAGAGGTAAAAAAGTAAAAAAAAATAATTTTTTTACCGTTCCCTTGACGTGAGAATTACGAGCTATTTAGGAGCTCCCGAAATACCCCTGTTTTTATTTTCGAGCTCCCACCCCGGAGGGTGAATCCCGTACCTCGGTATCGGAGCCAAGAGAAAAGTGCTCCGGAAAATCATTTTTTCCCCGTTCGCATGACGTGAGAATTACGAGCTATTTATGAGCTTCCGAAATACCCCTGTTTTTATTTTCGAGCTCCCACCCCGGAGGGTGAATCCCGTACCTCGGTATCGGAGCCAAGAGAAAAGTGCTCCGGAAAATCATTTTTTCCCCGTTCGCATGACGTGAGAATTACGAGCTATTTATGAGCTTCCGAAATACCCCTGTTTTTATTTTCGAGCTCCCACCCCGGAGGGTGAATCCCGTACCTCGGTATCGGAGCCAAGAGAAAAGTGCTCCGGAAAATCATTTTTTCCCCGTTCGCATGACGTGAGAATTACGAGCTATTTATGAGCTTCCGAAATACCCCTGTTTTTATTTTCGAGCTCCCACCCCGGAGGGTGAATCCCGTACCTCGGTATCGGAGCCAAGAGAAAAGTGCTCCGGAAAATCATTTTTTCCCCGTTCGCATGACGTGAGAATTACGAGCTATTTATGAGCTTCCGAAATACCCCTGTTTTTATTTTCGAGCTCCCACCCCGGAGGGTGAATCCCGTACCTCGGTATCGGAGCCAAGAGAAAAGTGCTCCGGAAAATCATTTTTTCCCCGTTCGCATGACGTGAGAATTACGAGCTATTTATGAGCTTCCGAAATACCCCTGTTTTTATTTTCGAGCTCCCACCCCGAAGGGTGAATCCCGTACCTCGGTATCGGAGCCAAGAGAGAAGTGCTCCGAAAAATCATTTTTTTCCCGTTCGCATGACGTGAGAATTACGAGCTATTTATGAGCTTCCGAAATACCCCTGTTTTTATTTTCGAGCTCCCACCCCGAAGGGTGAATCCCGTACCTCGGTATCGGAGCCAAGAGAGAAGTGCTCCGAAAAATCATTTTTTTCTCGTTCCCATGACGTGAGAATTACGAGCTATTTATGAGCTCCCGAAATACCCCTGTTTTTATTTTCGAGCTCCCACCCCGGAGGGTGAATCCCGTACCTCGGTATCGGAGCGAAGAGAGAAGTGCTCCGGAAAATCATTTTTCCCCGTTCCCATGACGTGAGAATTACGAGCTATTTATGAGCTCCCGAAATACCCCTGTTTTTATTTTCGAGCTCCCACCCCGAAGGGTGAATCCCGTACCTCGGTATCGGAGCCAAGAGAGAAGTGCTCCGAAAAATCATTTTTTTCCCGTTCGCATGACGTGAGAATTACGAGCTATTTATGAGCTCCCGAAATACCCCTGTTTTTATTTTCGAGCTCCCACCCCGGAGGGCGAATCCCGTACCTCGGTATCGGAGCCAAGAGAGAAGTGCTCCGGAAAATCATTTTTTTCCCGTTCCCATGACGTGAGAATTACGAGCTATTTATGAGCTCCCGAAATACCCCTGTTTTTATTTTCGAGCTCCCACCCCGGAGGGTGAATCCCGTACCTCGGTATCGGAGCGAAGAGAGAAGTGCTCCGGAAAATCATTTTTTCCCCGTTCGCATGACGTGAGAATTACGAGCTATTCATGAGCTTCCGAAATACCCCTGTTTTTATTTTCGAGCTCCCACCCCGGAGGGTGAATCCCGTATGATATCATTTTTCACTATGCCGAATTGAAAAATTTAATTGGTTGGCATGACTTCGTGGGCACCAGAGTGTCATTTATCCACGTCGGTCTTCGTGCGTCTTCGTGTCGACTCACTTATACACTCGCGGCAACAGTCGCAGAAACTTGTCTATTCAAAATAAACCAAACAATAAGAAACCAATCACGAAAAAATGAGTGTTCAAAAACATACAATCTTGATACTTTAATATTTTATTACTGTAGCTAATTGTTAATAGATGTTAAAAAAATCGAAAATTACGCATGTTTTTGCAATGAGAAACATGGATGTTTTACAAAATTTTTAGTGACGCAGAAAAAAAAGATTTAGAAGTGCACTATACCTAATATTATATCTCTAGATAGACAAAATAAAAATAAAAAAATACGAAAGCATTTTGCGGCGTGGCTTAATGTTAAAATTAAGAGCTCGAATTTAACAGTGATTTTTTTTTAATCATTTGTGATCGATCAGGAAAGCGTCAAGATTCAGATTTCACCAAGCCCCAAATGAGAACCACCCTAATATACATATATATAAAAATAAAAAAATATAGTACATTTGTGCCACATAATCACTTTTGGATGTACATAGTACAAAATTGAAAAATTATGAAAGCTTTCCAATTACGTCAATTTTCGGGCACAGTGCTCTGTTATTGGTCACTTCTTTTGGATCGCACCAATAACATAGCTTTGTGTCGCACTGTGCCTGAAAATTCACGTAATTGGAAAACCATGTATGTTACACGTACTATAATAATTTTTATATGACGTCCGGTAACACGTCTGTTTGCAAGTTGACGTAGCGCCGCTACTGGCGCACGATCGCAGCGACATCATCCAACGTATCAGCCGAAACTCAATGATGCGAGTGACGGTCGTAGCAAACTAAAAGACGAGCACTAAGTAGTCATAACTCATCGCATTCGAAAAATCGGTAGAAAGTGTTCTCGAAGAAAAAATTTCTGGGCTGTGTATATTCTAATATAAATAAGTCTCAAATGGATCCGAAACTACCTTCCCGTAAGTATGAATTCACATTGTTATCGGTCTGTTCCGAAATTTCCCGTATAAATCATTTGCGCTTATTCCCAATTTACAAAGTAACTACTATATTGATTAGCGTGTGGAACCAAAACCCAGGTTTATATCTGAAATGGATTATTTATAAATTAGCATACAAAGTTGAATATATACGTGCATTCAGTCTGAAGACTATATCTGGTGAAATATCATGAAATATCACGAAATTTGAGTAACAAAATACATAAAAAATTTCAATAAGTCTGCCAAAATGTAGAAACGTTATGGTACACATTATAGGTGTATACAACGTGTTCCAATATGACAGGGGAAGGGGGAGCAAAATGGGCCCCCTAAATTTTTTTATTTTTCAAGTGAAACAAGTGAATAAAACTGAGGATTTGAACATTTTTTTCTTAAGGGGCCCATTTTGCCCCCCCCCCCCCCCCCCCTTCCCCCATATATGATAATATTCAACCCTACAACTGTACACTACGTAAACCATCAAATAAATTGCACACTGGGGTAATTATTCATCTAAGTCACTCATTTATTCATGTTAATATGCCTAAAAAATATAGAAACATTCCGACATATAGTTCGAAGTCTACCACAAGATTCAATTTGCATTCCATCAACAACAACAATATTTATAGATGAGAATTTATCGGACGAGACGAACCAAATTTTTAACCAAGTCTTCCAACTGAGGAAAGACTCTTCCTCCCCAATAAGAACATAACCCGATAAACGTATAAAAAAAAAGGACTAATGTCCGGCCGAAAAACGTATATTTTATGTAATTTAAACGTATATTTCATGTTATTATTTTATGTAATATATACAGAGTGATCCAGAATGCGGTACTTTCCTCACACCGGTGTATTCCTTGTAAAAATCTAAGACCAAAATTATTCATCCTAAAATGTCGAAAGCCAAGCCGTTTTCAGGTAGGAGCCGTTTAAAGTAAGCCACTACGAGAGCAGATACGAGAATGGCTCGCCACCGCTATTGTTGGCCTACTGGATCTCGCGACGTCTCAACCGCCGCTGCGATCTCGCTAACTGATAAAATGAATGTAATATTATTACAGTTTTATGCATGAATATGGAATCAACATTCTTCTGTTTCCATTGCCTGATCGTCGTTTTGTCAGTTGGCGAGATCGCGGCGGCGGTTGAGGCGTCGCGAGATCCAGTAGGCCAACAATACCAGCGGCGAACCATTCTCGTATCTGCTCTCGTATTGGCTTACTTTTAAATGGCTCCTACCCGAAAACGGCTTGACTTTCGACATGTTAGGATGAACAATTTTGGTCTTAGATTTTCACAAGGAATTCACCGGTGTAAGGAAAGTACCGCATTCTGGATCACTCTGTATACGTATTAGGGTGGTCCAAGAAAAACATTTTTTTTTTTTTTTTTTTAAGTCTTATAATCTCAAAAGTTTCTTTCGGGTATAGAACAAATTCTCCTAAAAGCGCAGCTCGATATCTCAACTCTACGAGACGCTCAATGATTGTCCGTTTTCCCATATAAGTATAACACGTAAAAAAATTTTTTTTTTTTTGTTTCTTCACGTAAAACTCTGGAAAAAAAATTTTATTCCCATTTTGATGCACATATTATCGTAGGAAATTTAATTCTTTACAGAACATAAGAAAAAAAATAAATAAATAAATGAAACGAAAAAAAAAAAATTCATGTGTTATTTTATTTATATGGGAAAACGGAAAATCGTTGAGCGTCTCGTAGAGTCGAGATATCAAGCTGCGCTTTTAGGAGAATTTGTTTCATACCTAAAAGAAACTTTTGAGATGATAAGGAAAAAACTTTTTATTTTTTTACCACCCTAATAATATGCATGAAATATACGTTTTTCGGCCGGACATTAGTCGTATTTTTATACGTTTATCGGGTTTATGTTCTTATTGGGTCTCTATAGAGCGTGCAATTCCCAGAAATACCGAAAAATTCTCATCCATGAATTAATAGGATACGGACAATAGAGTCACTATTCAATCAATAAAAAAAAGATGATTGAGATTCTATTTTTTCTACTATTCCTGGGAAGAAATTCGAGAGCGTTAATGATGGTATGGTGCGAGGTAGCTAACCCGCTGTAGTTGAGCAGCGCTATTGTATGATGTTCATCAGTTTTTTTATTACATTTATCAAAATTTGTTAAATATAGATGTATCATATATACAGGGTGTAACATCTCCGGGGTCTGATCTGGGAGGAGCTTCGACGTGCCAAAGCTCCGCCTTCTTCTATTCATACTCGTTCGCTTCAGAATAATAGTGTGTGATTATCAAGCAGATACCCTTATCTCTAGATTTGTTTACATCCACACGTATAGCACACGAATAGAAGAGGGCGGATCTTCGACACGTCGAAGCTCCTCCCAGATCAGACCCTGGAGATGTTACACCCTGTATAAGTTTTACACCAATAGTAATTTGCGGGAACTATTTTAATTTTTATTCTGGTCTATATTTTTTATTTTTTATCGTACCTACGCAGGTCGCGGAAGACCTCGACAGCATAACGATGATGTAGTTTCTACAATTATGTCATATAAAGACGAAATTTGCATAGGCGAGAAAATAATATCAAAGTACCATCATGTGTGGCAAAAAATATCGCGGGATCTAAATGATAAGGTGTCAGGAACGTCTCTGTACACTATGGTCGTGAACAATCGGTACGATCTGAGAAAACTGTTATTTCATGATGTCAACATCTCACGCAACTCGAACAGTTCGAATGAATCAAGCAGTATGACAGATAATTTGGATGATTCTGCGCCGAATGAAGGACCCCGAAGTGTCAAAGTTGATATTGCATTCACAAAACGTGAACTAGAAGATTTAATCATGGAGAGACAGTACAGCCGTACCGAGAAGTTACGTCCGAAATTGAAATTCCGACAGTATACGGTTCTTCAGCGTGGAAAATGGCAATTAATGATTATTGCAAAGTTGTGGGAAGCGTGCAGAAGAGCGTGTGGTTACAGCTTTAAGCGCGGGAAAGTATTCAACAATAAAATTGAAATAACCGGAAAATGTACTTGTGGATCAGTAATCATCGGCAAAGTTCATCATTTTTCATCTAATGATGAAATCGTAATCATGACGTGTGAGATGACCGAAGGATCCGGTAAGTCGCAATAAATAATGCATACGTATAAACTCAATACAAAACATTCCTGCTGTCAACCGAACAATTCAATCAAACAGATTTGTTAAACCACGTTAGATTTCTACTAAGCCGCACGGAGAGAATTTTATGGTAAGGGCTCTCATACTGTATAAGAATTTCGATGTATTCCGCACTTCTGAGAACTCGTTCTATAAGTATGGTAATCATATCTTGAGATATGGTAACCATTGCCTCAATTGTAAGAATATAGTTACCATACTTCGAGTTCTCAAAAGTGCGGAATGCATCGAAATTCCTATACCAGTATGAAAGCCCTTGTCATAAAATTTTCTCCGTGCGGTAGACCACAATTTTCGTTCAATGTATATTCACGTATAATTCCAAGGTGTCCTGTGGGAACATGTAATTGTCAAATCATTTATTTGGGTAACATTACAACTGTCTACTTTATAATTGCTCATCCGCTGGACACCTGAGTTAATATTTATCTCGATATTTATGATGTGTATAATGCCAATCCCTAACAATACGTCGTTGTTATCAAATAACAATACAAGTAGTCGGTCAAAAATTATGGAGAACTTGTTTTTTCTTGTTGTTTGTCGTTTTTTTTTTTATTTTTTTATTTTTTTTTTTTTGAAGTAGAAGAAATCAGGACAAGTTTGTGAAACGATTGCTCCTAACCAGAATTCAAGAATCGAAACTACTTCTCTTGACAGTAATAAGAAAATAAACGTGCAAAGCTTTAAGGTTTCCATCTTGCCCCGTCTTCCCTGCCCCCCCGGATATAAGAAATAGATAACAAAATATTTTTGAAGTAAGGGTTAGTGACAGGTTGACTTCACCTCCAATAATCATTCTGATATATGATGATTATCTTTACACTTGGAATCCTTATCCGTTGTATGCAGGTAAGTGTAAAAAGCGCCCCCTCCGAAAATCCGAACGCACGGAAGTAGGAAAGCTATTAGTCGAACGGAAAATGGCTGCAGATGTATATAGATGTGACCGAGCTAATGAATTGATGGATTCTGACGACACTGAAGAACCTCCACACTTATATCCGACGCAGGCCTTGCGAGACGCCAAAAAGGAATATGCGGCATCTTTATGCCTCGATAAGGATCCGGTCGTGGCTCTCAACATGGCAATGAATAGCAGTCTACACAATAGAATTCGCAATATAATATTGAATCCGTTTTGTGTCCATTATTGGACTGCACACCAAGTAAACGTGTATCGGGAATATAGTGCACAAGAAAACTCTTCCGTTGCAATCGATGCTACAGGTGGCATCATTTCACCGGTCATAAGGAAACGTAAAGGCGGGTCGAAACACGCATTTCTGTACATATGCGTAACAAATTCTGCAACAGAAAGAAACATCTCGGTTTCGCAAATGATCAGCACTTGTCAAACAACAACGTTTATAACGTTCTGGCTTCTGGAATGGGTACGTTCTGGAGCTCCACCGCCCAAAGAAGTGACATGCGATTCATCGAAAGCGTTACTGGGCGCTATTGTCAAAACGTTTACAGGTCATATGTCAATCGACGATTATGCTGCTGAAAGTTGGAAAGGACCGCAAAAATGCTTTGTCAGAATCGATGTAGCGCATTTTATTAAAGGCTACGCTAATTTCGTGAAAGCATTGCATCCCAATGTCAAAAGATTCTACCTCTCAAGCTTAGGACAGCTAATTTTGGCACGTAATATGTCGGATGCAGAACGTATTCTCTATTCGATATTCGTTATAGCAAGCAGCAAAACCGAAGGAAATTTGTCAAATGGTACAAAAACCCTATGCGAGATGGAGAAACAAAAAATGAAAGATCTATTCACCGAGAAAGATGGAAGCTTGATACCGGACCCACTCGAGAGTGAGTCAACTGAAGACACCACAGAGATCGGTACAGGAGTGACACAAGATGAGTACTGTGTAGTTACTCCATGGAATTCGTGGGGAAGCTCAATAAAAGACGAAGCGACGGCAAATCTGGACGATACAGGTGATCGAGATAACGCTCATTATTTTCCCGAAATTGTAGATCGATTAATGCGTGACATTAAATGGTTTGCTTTGTGGGGTAATGTATGTCGAGATGGATATGGGTATGGCAGAGTACCTGCCAGCAGTGCCGTTGTAGAGTCTACATTTAACTACATAAAAAATCATTTATTTCAAAATGCTCTTCCGACTCGTGTGGATTTGTTCGTGGAGAGGCATCTTGATTATATACAAGGAAGAGTAAAACTATTCAAAAAGGGCGCAACGAATACTGCGGACGACGTAGTGAGACAAAGCTCTGAAAACATAGTGAACATCAGTAACACGATGACCACTACTGACGCCACGGACAACGAAACAGGGACAAGTATTGATGAGATGAATAATAACATCGAAATAACACACACAGATGAAATAAGAGACAATATCTTTGTGAATAATGAAACAGGGATCAGCATCGGCGAAATAAAAGATAACGATTCTTTGAATAATGAAACAGAGACCGGCAGCAACGAAATAAACAATACTAACGAAGAAGCATGTCTC
Organism: Tenthredo notha; assembly: GCA_914767705.2. NCBI lineage: Eukaryota > Metazoa > Arthropoda > Insecta > Hymenoptera > Tenthredinidae > Tenthredo > Tenthredo notha. The sequence goes on from OU611924.1 coordinate 5,922,205, forward strand.
ATTTGTAAGAACGGTGACTATCCGACAGGCGCACACTCATGTGCAGTTTGTGAAAAATTTGTACACATATTAGAACCGTGCTCATTCGGAGTTGATGGTGAAGAAGAAGGGTACGGAGAAAAAAGAATTTGCTTTTCATGCAAGAAAGTGTCGATCACTGATCTGAAAACTGTTATCCAGAGTAAAGAAATTGAAAACTGGCGAGGTCTCGGTGTATCTCCACGCAAGAAAAGGTCGCGATATTTGCAAAAGGCCGCAGATAATGTGTTTTTGGTCGATAAAAAGATCTCGAAAATACCAATGTTAAAGAATGGAAACTCCCCAGGCATTATGCCAGTTTTCAAAGATGGCAAAAAGATAACTGTTGAGAATACATGTGCGTTTGACAGCATATTTCAAATCTTCTTAAGTAGTTACTTCGATAACGAATATTTTCAAATCGACGTGCAATCCTTAGCAATTGATCACGCGTTTTTCAAAATGCTAGTAGCAACGGCGACGACTGGTATTTCAAAAATGACGTACTCTGCAAGGGCGGAACTTCTTATGCCAATCTTTAAACTGGAAGAGGCTCCTCACAAATGTTATGTACTGGACTGTGAAACTTGTGTATCGTACCTATGCGATCAATTATTTCTGAAAGTTGAGACCATTAAAGAGATTTCGTCTTGTAACAAGGGATGTCAGCCCAGAATTAAGAATTTTCCAACCGTATCTGTTCAGAGAAGCCACCTTCTACATACCGACTTTGATCGTTTGATAGAAAACAATTTCATTATAAAGGGTCCAAAAAAATGCTGCCAGAAAAAATGTGCGGGGTCAGAAACAACGGAAGTTTCAGGTGTTGGTATGTAAATTATTAAAGATTTTTGATTTCATAATGGAGCGCGTAGGAAAAAAAATTCATTTGAAGAGCCTCGACAGTTCTTGACCCAGGCCGCGTCGAGTAGAACAATTCAAAATAAAAATAGTTAATTCTGTGAAATTAATAAATTATATTCATTAGTTAAGCGAATTTGACAAGGGAGAGAACCGCTTCTGTCTCAACTGAAAAAGCAGAAGTACTATAACGAATTATTGAATGTTTTATTTTGTCAATCGCTGTGTCTTGTGTAAAATTGGATCACTGCAAATCATTATCTTAATTACTTCTTTACCGTAAGGACATTTGATATGGAATAATTGTGAATTATTCATATAGATTAGGGTGGCCCTTATTTGGGGGTCCGTGGAATTTTATCCGTGACGTCCCCTAGATCGGTTCGAAATGAACACAAAAAAATCTGGGCAAAACTTGGACTTCCTAGCTCAACAGGAAAGAGTGCCTGTAAGCCCCTACTGAACCGTTTTAATAACATGGGATTTTTTACCAACTGAATTCATGTTGTTTTTTTACAAGCCAATTGTTGATTGGAAAAATCTGTCACTCCGTCACTTTATAGTATGATATTACCTTTTAGGATAGTTGGATGGTAATTTGTCAAAATCGGTGTCTTATCGGCTGCAACTATACTCTGTGAAACATGATTTGACATGGCCCAAAAAATGTACACTAACTTACACACCATGATACTATAAAGAGACGGAGTGACAGAATTTTCCGATCAACGATAGGATTGTAGAAAAATAATATATTCAGTTAAGGGGGTAAAACACTGTGCTATCATACTTTTCATTCGTTTGAGGTTTACAAGGTCTTCCAGAGGTCAGGTTTATTTCATTCCAAATCTATACTTTTTTTACAGATTCACATTTTACAAAAAAAAAAAAAAATACAAAACTTTTGTCCCAAGTTTTTTTTTTTCTATCACATCATTTTTTTTAATTTTTCTTTTTATCATATTCGCCATAAAACAGTAAATTATAATTCAAAAATAAATTTATTTCAGCAGATGCTCAAAATTATGCCCGTTCACTCCGATACATTTTTCAAAACGTTTTGAAAAATTGACAAAACAACATGAAAAATATATAAAATTGAGAGAAAATTTAAAAAAAAATGATGTCAAAGAAAAAAAAATTTGGGATAAAAGTTTTGTATTCTTTCGTATAAAATGCGAATCTGTACAAAAAAGGATACGTTCTCATTGAAGAAAACGATGTTGACCTTAGAATGACCTTGTAAACCTCCACTGAATGAAAAGTACGATATAGCACATCTTTCCCTAAAACACGTTGTTCTCAAGATATTCAGCTGTATCAACTTAAATGGACCACCCTGTAGGCACTCTTTACCTTTGGAGCTATTGGGACCGTGCATACCAATACACACTCACCAAAGTAAGAATGTGTAGTCGTGTACATGCATACTAGTGGCGACGCCTATAGTAGGTATCCGCAAGCTTGGTGCGGAAAAAACAATGTACATTCTTACTTTGGTGAGAGTGTTAGATGTGCACGGAGCGAATGGAAAGCTCGAGTTTCGCCCGGATGATTTTAAATTTATTTCGAACGGATCTAGGGGGCGTTGCGGACAAAATTTTACCGACTCCCAATCAAGGGCTACCTTACTATAAATAGACCTATAGATACAAATCAGCAAATCCGTTGATTCGTCGTGAGTCATGCATGTCAAATAACCATTTCCTTGCGTTTTCCTGATACAATAAATTCAATTACTAGGATTAAAGATTGAAAATGTTCTATGCTTGATTTTCGAAGTCAACAAATTCCTGAAAATACGTCCTAATTTTAGCGATGAAATCTCTTCTGAATCGATTCGGCAAACTTCAATTGATACTTAAAATGAATGGAAGACTAATCGAAAAAACAAATTACAGGTAGTTTCATAATCCTTGATGTTTATGATGCAAATGGAAGAATCGAAACTACGGCATTGCACAGAATTCCTAAGATGGTTTCGTTATCATTCGTGGAACAACCGTATCATTTGCGAGGTATAGTGCATTCAGACCGCACCACTGTCACCCATCAATTGCGAGACGTCGTTAAACCACAGAATGGAAAAAATATTAAGAAGAGAAGGCGAAGTGGACCGATTGGTCACTTTACTGCTATGTGCCGAAGACGAGATGACAGGTGGTACCTCTACGATGATACACAAAAAAAATGTGTAGAAATATCGGAGCGACGTGAAGCAAATATTCAAGTTGCTATATATACAAAATGAAAACTAAGATCGAAGGTATTTCATCAGATCTTGTTATATCTAGAGATAGTTTCAGTCAAAATTCAGTGAAAAAAAAATATGAGGCTCTTCGTAGGAAAAAAATGTCCAAACATCGGTTTATTTATGAATGGAACACCATATATGTACATAACCATAATAAGTCATTTAGGATTATGCAACTATTACCAAATATGGCCATCTGATCTCAAACTATGCATTCATGATTTTCATTATGTTTTGTTACAGAAAGCTAGCTCCGTGCACTACGGGAGGTTATAAATATAGGAGGTTATAAGTATCATACCTATATATTAGACTGGCCGTTGAAAAAAATGTTTATTCTACAAGTTGATCAAGTTCATACAAGATACAAGATCTCCAAAGCTTCAATACTCTATCTCACTGTCAAGGCGTGCCAGCAATTTATCGTTTTATTGTTATTCTTTTATTTTTTCTATTTTTTTTTCTTATAAAATAAGATTTCATTTTTTTCCAAACCTTGATCTTTTTGAATTTCATACCGAATCCAAAAAATCAAACGATAGAGAAATGAATCTGGGATTGAGAATACTTTTTACTCAGATATTTTCACACTTTCAATTTTTCATGATGGCGAATAATAATAATGATAATAACACTAACAATAACAATAACAATAATAATAATAATATAAGTACACCTTTACTTACGTGATTTATTTTTCGTTACTGTTTTGATTTGTTAACTTTTTATTCTGGGCGTCCTTAAAACTTTTTATAGGCTGATTTCTGGGCTATATTTCTTTAGACGCTATGTTGAATATTCCATCATGAGAAATTGAAAATGTTTGAGTAGAAAGTATTTTTAATTCCAAGTTTATTTGTCTACCATATTTTTTTGAATCGTTAGAAAATTCAGAAAGATCAAGGTCTGAAAACAAATGAAATCTTATTTGTTTTTATTAAAAAAATAGATGAAAAAAATAAAAATAAAACAAAAAAGTACCGGCACCCCTTAATAGTCAGATAGAATATTGAAACTTTCCGAATCTTCTTTTTTGAAGGCTAACTTGAGATTTCTCAACTTTGGAGCCTATAAGCATTCCTTTTAACTGCCAGTCTAATAAAGTATGTATACTATATAGATATAACGAAAGGAAGACTAGATAATATATCAGATACTTATCAGTTATTATATGATTCATGTTATCGACAACCAATCATAGTACATAATCAAGTTTTCGATCATCTTGAGATCTTTGTCATTCTACCATAATTATTTGAAAACCAATATTGTTCTGAATATACACGTTCGATTAGTTCCACTACATGTCTGAGTCAATGGAAATACGAATTATTGTTATCATTATTTTTATTGTTTTTATTCATAACATGAATAAAAAAGTAATAAGAAAAAACGTAAAAAATAAAAGTAAAAAAGTAATATGAAAGTACTTTTTTCCTTAATCCCGGCAAATAATCTGCTACCTATTTTTGAAAGATCGCTGAGGTGTAATAAAATTCCATGAAATTCACAAATATCAAGATATCTTCGTGAAAAGATTTTGTACAATCACTTTTCGTAGGTATGGTCTTGAAATATGAACGGATCTTGAAATGTAAAGGTAAGTTCAGGTGATATTATTTAGTAAATTGGGGTGTAAAGCCCTCAACAAGTAATTGGTTGAATTCGCATAAAAAGTGAACTTTATTTTCGAAAAATTGTAACATAATTTATGACACGAATTGTAGCGATGACGACCGTTCATAGTAGGATACTGCGAAACGCGACATTGCAAACAGTGACCACAATTCTGTCACAACCGACAATTCGACCGACTAGTAATTTTAACGACAATTATACATATTGAATCTATGAATTGTTTTTTTTATTCAATTCAGTTCAATAAAAAGATTTTAGCATTTTTTGAGGTTATTGTATTTTGGAAGAAACAATTTTTATTTTCAATTTCTCAATCTTCAGAAGTAAGATTATTTTTACATGACAAATCATTTGTTGGATTCAATTAGATTTGATTAATAATTTTCATCATAGTGTTATATTTTATTTTTTGATAATAATTTGTCCGGAAAACGTTGACCATCGAAAATAAGAACAGGGGTATTTCAGGAGCTCATAAATAGCTCGTAATTCTCACGTCATGGGAACGGGAAAAAAATGATTTTTCGGAGCACTTCTCTCTTGGCTCCGATACCGAGGTACGGGATTCACCCTTCGGGGTAGGAGCTCGAAAATAAAAACAGGGGTATTTCGGGAGCTCATAAATAGCTCGTAATTCTCACGTCATGGGAACGGGAAAAAAATGATTTTCCGGAGCACTTCTCTCTTGGCTCCGATACCGAGGTACGGGATTCACCCTCCGGGGTGGGAGCTCGAAAATAAAAACAGGGGTATTTCGGAAGCTCATAAATAGCTCGTAATTCTCACGTCATGCGAACGGGAAAAAAATGATTTTTCGGAGCACTTCTCTCTTGGCTCCGATACCGAGGTACGGGATTCACCCTTCGGGGTGGGAGCTCGAAAATAAAAACAGGGGTATTTCGGAAGCTCATAAATAGCTCGTAATTCTCACGTCATGCGAACGGGGAAAAAATGATTTTCCGGAGCACTTTTCTCTTGGCTCCGATACCGAGGTACGGGATTCACCCTCCGGGGTGGGAGCTCGAAAATAAAAACAGGGGTATTTCGGAAGCTCATAAATAGCTCGTAATTCTCACGTCATGCGAACGGGGAAAAAATGATTTTCCGGAGCACTTTTCTCTTGGCTCCGATACCGAGGTACGGGATTCACCCTCCGGGGTGGGAGCTCGAAAATAAAAACAGGGGTATTTCGGAAGCTCATAAATAGCTCGTAATTCTCACGTCATGCGAACGGGGAAAAAATGATTTTCCGGAGCACTTTTCTCTTGGCTCCGATACCGAGGTACGGGATTCACCCTCCGGGGTGGGAGCTCGAAAATAAAAACAGGGGTATTTCGGAAGCTCATAAATAGCTCGTAATTCTCACGTCATGCGAACGGGGAAAAAATGATTTTCCGGAGCACTTTTCTCTTGGCTCCGATACCGAGGTACGGGATTCACCCTCCGGGGTGGGAGCTCGAAAATAAAAACAGGGGTATTTCGGAAGCTCATAAATAGCTCGTAATTCTCACGTCATGCGAACGGGGAAAAAATGATTTTCCGGAGCACTTTTCTCTTGGCTCCGATACCGAGGTACGGGATTCACCCTCCGGGGTGGGAGCTCGAAAATAAAAACAGGGGTATTTCGGGAGCTCCTAAATAGCTCGTAATTCTCACGTCAAGGGAACGGTAAAAAAATTATTTTTTTTTACTTTTTTACCTCTTTCCGTGACGGCGACGCTCGTGTAGGTACACATTGACCCTTCAAGGTTGAAGTTATCAAATAAAACCCATAGATATGCATGGAAAGTATTTTTGGTGTTCTATTCTTCTGTACAGAAACATATCACCAAATATAGATGCCCAGTTATGAACGGCCGTTGTTGCAATTGATTTTTTTTTTTTTTCGGTTATAAGCCCCGAATATCTCGAGCTCGAAAATCGAGACTGATGCAACTTGAAAGCTCCTAAAAAGCTCAAAATTTCTGTCCGGAAAGTTTTTGTTTATGGTACATTTTAACTCGTGGGGGGGCTTGCTACTTTGTGGAGGTAGCCCCCCCACCGGAAGTCGTTGTTTCTTCCCTAGCAAGTCGAGCTCAAAATTTTTTTCTTTCGTTATTGTGGAGCTCATTAATAGCTTGTAATTACGCTATGATGGTTTTTCAGCTCCGTGGTGGTGGGGCGGCCTGCTCTACGGACTTTGTAAGCCAGCGTATAGACTCTTCGTTTTCTTATACTTCGAAATACGTATGAAATGGAGTTTCGGCTGACGGAACTATTGAAAGGCAGTTACACAAAATCCGAGTCCATGGTTGCTCGTCTGAGTAGTGGGGGAAGCAGTTCGCACATCAAACTGGGGAAGCGGAACTATTGAGAGAGGCACTATTGAGAGGTCGGACTGTAGATCAGCTGTACACGAGACAACAAAACAGTCTCCAGCCTCTATGTTAATGGGTAGGGATCTTCGATTACCATCGGACTTAGATAAAGGACCCGTTCCTTCGCCAGATACTCTCCAAAATGATTTCGTTTCTACTCTAAGGGATAGATTAGAATACATTCATAATTTCGCAAGAGATAGGATACAGGTTATGTCAGACAGAACGAAAGCTCGTTACGATATTAGAGCAAGGGACCTCGAATTTAAAACAGGGGATTTAGTATGGCTTTTCCAACCAAGGCGAGAAAAAGGGCGATGTCCTAAATTACAATCGAATTGGGAGGGTCCATACGCAGTAATTGATCGAATAAATAGCGTGGTATATAGAATACAACGTTCTACACGAACAAAACCAAAGGTGGTTCATTTGGATCGCCTGGCCCCTTATGAATCAAAAACATTTACCAATAGTAATAAAATCAAAAATATTCGATCTTTAAATATAAATAAAAGTCAATCTATAGATAATGATTTTTCCCTACAAAGGGATGACCAAACTTTTTCATTGGATTCTCCCAGGTGGTCCAAGGAACTACCTTATGGAATTAAACGGAGAAGTGATAGACCGCTGACAATAATAATAGAAGGAAATATTGGATGTGGTAAAACGACGTTTACTAAAAGATTTTTAAATGATAAAAACGTTCTTACACTACTGGAACCGTTAGATGAATATCGTAACGTAGCTGGCGAAAACCTACTGGAGAAGATGTATAAAGATCCCCGTAAATATGCGTATCATTTTCAACATCACGCGGCTATGACAATGCGAAGTAGACACTTGACTCAGACCGCGTTACCTAATAAAATTATAGGAAGGTCAATTTTTAGTTGTAATTGCTTCATTGAGACACGAAGGAGAATGGGAGATTTTGAAAACCTTGAAGCTCATCTTTTAATGGAAAACGTTAGGGTTTTGGTTAGCGAGTCCCCTGCCTTTGAAGTTGACTTGATTGTTTATTTGAGGTTATCTCCGGAAGAATCATTCTCACGAATAAATTCACGCGCTTGTTCCGAGGAAGACGGTATTCCTTTAGATTATTTAAAAGTTCTTCACGAGGTTCACGAAGATTGGTTAGTTAGAAAGAAATTTGCGACTCTTCCAGCACCAGTCTTAATCTTAGACGCAGAAGCTTCCGCAGATGACGTCTATATGAATTTTTGTGAGGTTATGAAGCCATACGATTTTTAGATTATGCTCTGAGACAACTCGGAATGATTCGGGTTGGCTCGGAGTAGTTCGGGTAGAGTCGGAATAGTTCGAGTAGAGTCGGAATAGTTTGGAGTTCATTGATCTAGATCGAATTAATATGAGAATCAATAAGACAAATAAAAGACAGAAGTAATTAGTAAAAAAAGAAAATATTTATTTTAACAATACAAAAAGAGATGCTTATTTGAATATTTAATAGTAATTCAGAATTTTTTTTTTTTTTTTGTGACATGTTTAGTAGTGATTTAGAACTTTTTTCTCTGTAACATGTTTTAATAATGTTTTAAATTTTTCACATTCGTTACACTCAACAGCGTCCTCCACAATCCGGAGCAATGGAACCTTGCATATAGCACGAAGTATAGCTCCCTATAAAGTCTAGTTCCCCGATGAAAGAGCGATGAATTGAGGACATATGATCGACTTTGTCGATAGGGATTCTATATACACGGAGAAAAATTTATGGTATAGGCTCTCATACTTGGTATAATAATTTTGTGATATCGCGCACTCTGAGCGCCAGAGTCATGACCATGAGAAAAGATCTCACAAAAATATCATTTCTTATTTACTTGGTAAAACATCATGTATTATACGTATAATAAAAATATAAACAATTTCAATTAAACTGTATTGCAAATACTAGTGTTGCCAGATACGAAACATTAGCATGATGTTGACAACTCTAACCATAGCTCATATTACTAGTTAAAATGTGACGTGTGATATTTCATAATCCACAGTTATAGCATTCGAAACTGTAATTGCATTTGATATTACTGAGCGGTATCGTCATGTCTACAATATAGAGTATATCATTAGTTCTCATGCAAATTTTTCTTCTCAAATAGTATACTTTGTGTAACGCGGTCTAATATAGTGAGCAGGCTTTGTGCGACTCGTATAGCAGCGGATACTATACGTCGTATAGCGAGCTTCGCCAGTCGCGCAAGCATCACACGCGATTAGTGTAGCGGATGCTAATAGTGGTAGTAGATCGTTTGCTATACTGTAGCAGAGGAACTCTCAAAATGAGCATAGCGGCGGGGTAAGTAACTGAGTCGTCTCTGTTTTCTGCACCATTTGAGATCGAGCTACACAAGTGGAGTGATCGTGAGTTTTGGAAACTGAAAAACTAAAGTAGGTGAGTATACAAATTTTTATGTTAAAGCTTTCTTCACCCTTCTAACTGTATTCAGGTCATCTTTGCCCCAGTGCGTTGTTTGAAACTCATGGAATTTTAGTAACTATGAAAAATGAAATGTTAATCTTATTAAGATCATAGTAAATCCGTCCCGAAAAAAAGCGAGTTGCGTGGTTGTTCCGGTCTCAAACGACCGGCAGTCAAATAGTACCTACAAAAATGAATAATATATTTTGTAGTGAATTTCTTTTTCAAATGGTAATGTAAAAAATGTTCCACGAATGTCCTGTGTATGGTCAACGTACATGCGAAGTGAATATATAATATTGTTAGAAGGGTAAAATGCATCTAACGTTTCCGCAATCAGTGAGTAAATTCTAAGTCAGCGCTTCCATATATTCCATAAAGCAAATAAAAATCATCCTAAGAATATATACACTATATGTATATTTTCAGGTTTCATATTTTTAATGAAAAATGTTTTCATATCCCATGCCGCAATTCGTTGGAGACGAAAAACACTCAAATGACCGTGACCCATATTCAATCGGGGCAGATCTACCCCAGCAAGATAACTTAATTCAAGTATTTTTTTAATTATTTTCAATCACATGTCACAAATCTTTACAGTCGTGTTTTATTACGAAAAATATGTTAATATTTTTATATATATTTTTTTTATATATTTTTATCGTGTGTTTAGCCGAGGTTGACAGAGACGAACGGTAACGAATTATATTGCTTAACAAACCTTGGGTTCGAACACACAGAGAACTCACTGTCCCTACTAACAACCCAGCCGAATCACTCGCAAAGTGTATGTCACGTAAGGTTTTATAGTCTTTTATGGAAATTAAATCTGTGAAAGAATAATCTATGAATCTCTTCGAAACAGAGAAGTAATCGGTATAATCATTCGGATCTGCAAGCTTGTTAGTCCAATATAAAATTGATGTCACTTATTTTGTATTTAAGATATTTAAATATCATTTATGAATATTTTCAATATTTTTGCGATTGCTACACGTTTAAATCTATCTGTTTATCATTTGATCCATACATCTGCTACCCCCAAGTGAATTGCTCCTGGGCCCTGATTCTAGAAATTTATCGAATCGTTTCACGGGCGGTATACGCTGTTTGGGCCAATCGGAGAACAGCGTTAAACGGAAAGTCGGCCGATACGCCTGTGATACAGTTGGATAAGTTTCTAGAATCAGGGTCCTGTAAGTTACCTAATTTATTTATTTATTTATCCTTTAATGACTTATCGCCCTTGCGGGCATGTAGTCGAAGTAAGTTACCTAATAGTAATAGGTATCACTATTGTATACTATGATGCCTCTGATTCACAGACGTTCAACTCCACAATCCAGAATCAACCACATATGTCTACTACATTCTCCACATTGACCGATCATTCAAACGAGGCAACAGCATTACATTCACAATCAGACAGTCTTACGAATTCATCTTCTGCGCCATTTGTTTCAAATGTTAGTGTGTTCTCAGAGCTTCTTAGTGAAAGATCTATTTAGAGATGATTTTAAATTACTCGTAATTATATCCAATCCTATGTCATTTTTCGTTTATTTGCCTAGAGAGTCTATAACATTTTACGCAAAGCAAGGGCTGAGGGATTATCTATCATTCGCTATGCAAAAATAAATAATGGTTTAAGTGAACCAATTCGAAAACTAGTGGTTCATTTAATAATCCAACACGAAATCAATGAGGCGTGCAAGCACTTATCCTTCGATAAAGATGAAACACTGAGTGTATTTTCGTATGTATTTTGTGCAACTCAATTTTTTGTGTAATTTTTTATTTCGATCATGATAGTTTTTTGATATTCATTTTCATTGTAGCATCAACAAAGAAAAATTTATAAAATACGCTACTGAAATAGTGCAATTGTTTCCTGACGAAACGATTGAAACTTATTTCGTGCCGTTTGGGAAAGGCCAAAACGAGGAAAGAGTACTCGCTACCGGCCGACTGTGGGATCGCTACAATTTCGCAAAATTACGTATGCGCGAATGTGGACTTCTAGAGCGTAAGAGCACTGAAGCAAAGTCGACGAATGAACTGATTTTGGAAGGTGGGAAAATTTAATTGATGGTTGCCACGTGAGTAAGAATTGCAACGATGATAAATTTGTAATATATCCGTATTTTCTTCAGACGATATAATTGAGAAGCTCGACTGGTTGAAAAATAATTGCACAGAATTTGTGGATTTGATCGATGCGTGGCGAGCAACATTCGAAAGTAGACGAAGCCTTCTTTTGACTAAGAATTTATCGGTTGTAGAGTACTACAGTAAATTTTTGGGACTTCGCACTCAACGTGGGGTCGAATTGGTATGAAATTGAGTTACCCGGTATATTTTATACCTGCAGTGAAAAATAAGTAATGGACTCCTATAATTTAACAGATTAAATTCGATTTCAATAAACTGTATCCCGGTAAGGAGTCTCAGTTACGCGTGAACTGGCCCATTGTTAAAGACTTTCTCATCGCAAAACTGGAAAAATGTAAAGGCATAAGGTCGGTGGACGAGAAAGCATTGGTCAAAGTCTTACCGCAATTGACACCAAGTGAGACATATTCATAATTCTAAGAAGAAAAACAAATACTGATGAAAATGAATAATGAATTTGGCAGATGTTTTACTATACTTATGCCCGAATTCATCAACGTTCGTTAAACGTTTAACCGGAGATATATTTAACGGCCCGCTAAATTCTTTTGTTTCATATATATATATATTATCAAGTACATTTATAGCATCCGTATTCATAGACATTTAGTAGCCTACTAACTCTTTTTTTGGTCGGCTACTAACTTCATTTTGTATTATGTAATGAAGTTATTAGCCGATTAAAAAAGAGTTAGTAGGCTACTAAATGTCTATGAATATGGGTATATTAAACAAAAAATTATAACGGATTTTATCGATATTACGGCGGTTGAACGTTTAACAGACGTTGATGAATTCGGGCATTATTGTCTTATGTTAGTATTGTTGGTTGTATAATCAGGTATTAATTATATCTCTGGTGGACCAGAGAGGCACAAAGAGAAAATTGACTGCTGCGGAAAAACGTAGAGCTTCGGAAAATAACAATTCTGGGACAGATATTATTTCGCAAAAAAGTAGTAAAACCACACTGATTGAGAGGCGAGAGGCTTTCACATTGATAGTACAGGTCAGTTTCGTAGTTTTCAATTATTTGGGTCTTGTCAAATATTAGAATGTTCTATAGCCGGTGTTTGAAAATTTTGTATTTTTTTCTAGACGGCAGCAGACATAAAATCGGAATTAGAAAAAAAACGGGAAGACTTGCGGAGGAACGGGCAAACGTTGCAGCCAACCCCGATCATTCACGGAACGACTCAAAACGTTACAGCATATGTCGTAGTCGACGATATTCTATATCGAACCGATTCGTATTTAGAAGCAGTAGATCTCTGTTTTAAACTATTTTTTGTCCTCAACTGTGAATATCCAGAGCGGGCAAAAAATATTTGGAAATTTTTGCAGAAGTGTGTTTATCATATCGAAGGCACAAATGAAAGATTTCCACCAGTAATTTGCGCTTTCAGTGGCGAAATACGATCCATTCTAAACAAATAGTGAATTTCTCGGGAATAAAATGATTTGTTTTGCGTGCCAATATGCTTTCGGCAATAACGAATTATTGATAAGACACGTGCGCATATGCCATGCACAATTATCAGTATTTAGATGTTATAAGGAATTTTGTCAGAGAAGCTTTTCTTCTTTCGTTTCGTTCAAAAGTCATCGTAAAGCAAAGCATGACGATAAAGCAAAAAATTTCAAAAAACCTGTCTCAAAGCAGAGCTCTGATCATGCCATGCGCACGGAAGCAGGCAACGATAAAGATTCCGCGGATATCTCACAAAAGGAGAATTCCGATTGCCATATCGATGAAGATGATGTATTTTTCAACGAATCTCCCGATGAAATCGATGACGCTTTCATAACGCAGCGTTTAAAGTACTTGCAAGGAACAGATGATTATCCTGGAATTACTGATGGATCTCTCAATTTGGCTGAAAGTATCAAAGAAAGATCGTTGCGATTAATTGCAACTCTCTACGGCTTCCCAGAAATTTCTAGAAATCGTGTACAGGATATCATCGATTTGACATCAACTTTTGTGTCTGATATTGTTACTACACTTCGTACAAATTTAGAAAATCACGTAAAACCTGCAACTGATGACTATGAAAACTTAAATGCAATAAAAAATATCTACGATATCTTTTCCGATCCTTTTAATGACTTGCAATCAGAATTCCAATGCTTCAGTAATTTCGTGAGGCGCAATTCACTTGTGCTCCCAGAAAACCGTGTGATTGGCGAGAGAGATGAATTTAGAAAAGATGAGTCCCAGATTTTGAAATTCACAAAAGTTAATTTACAATTCATACCTATGCGATTAGTGTTTAAACAATTTTTAGAACTACCAAATCTTTTACAAGAAACACTTGAATACATGGATTCTCTGAAATCAGACACTGAAGTTATTTCAAATTTTTGTCAGGGAAGCTTATGGAAAACGGAAAGCTCATCTTTTGGACAGGATATTGTACTTCCCCTTTTTTTGTACTTTGACGATTATGAAGTAAACAATCCTCTGGGTAGTCACAAGGGAATTAGTAAGTGTGGCGCGGTATATTTATCGCTACCTAGCTTGCCACCTAGGTTTCAGTCTAAAATAGAAAATATATTTCTATTCATTCTATTTAATTGCTTGGACCGAGAACAATTCAAGAACGAGATAATTTTCGCTCGAGCTATGGAAGAGTTGCAATTCCTTAGAAATACTGGAATCACTGTCAATTTACCTACTGGATCAGTAAAGGTCTTTTTTCAATTAGCCTTAATATTGGGTGACAACTTAGGTATACACTCTATTTTGGGATTAACTGAGGGATTCAATGCAAACTTCTTTTGCAGATTTTGCTTGATAAAAAGAACTGAATTATCAACAATATTTCAAGAAAGTCAATGTGAACTACGAAATACTGATAACTATGAATCCTTGTTGCAGCTAGGGGATGCATCTCAATCGGGAATTAAAGAGCGATGTGTTTTTCATAAAATCAAAGAATTCCACATAGCAAAAAATCTGTGTGTAGATGCTATGCATGACCTTCTAGAAGGCGTATGCCAGTACGACCTAGCTTTAATATTTCACCATTACATTTATATATTGAAATTATTCACATTAGAAGAATTAAATGTCAGACTTCAAGCATTTACATACACTGATAATTATAATCGAAACAAACCAGCCGAGATTTTGGCACACCATCTGAAAAAAAATAAATGTTTATCTATGTCTGCTTCCGAAACACTGACTATGATAAGACATATTTGCATGGTATTAGGGCCTTTGGTGGATGCAGATGACGAGCACTGGCAAATGTTAAAGTTGCTAAAAATTATTACTGAAATCGTTCGAAGCCCGGTTCTTCATAAAAACTCTCACATCTATTTAGGCTCTAACATCACAGCATATCTTCAATACCATGCGAAGTTGTTTCCTAATTCCATGAAGCCGAAGCACCATTTCTTAGTGCATTACCCACGTGTGCTAGAATCTGTGGGAGTGTTGTGGAAGATTTCTTCTATGCGCTACGAAGCTAAACATGGCCAAGGAAAAGTAATTGCAAGATCGGCTATAAATAGAATAAACGTGTGCCATACTATAGCCTTAAGACACCAATTGATCCTGAACGATAGATTTTTGAACAAGCGTACGTCATACGACAATTATAAATGTGGCCCAAAAAAAGAAATTGTTTTACATGAAGAATTAGAAGCTATTTCTTGTAAGGGACTAACGTTTTCAGAAGAACCCGACCTTCTACGTAAGACCAGCTGGATTCTCCTGAGAGGTGACAGGGTAACGAAAAATTCTATTCTCGTAATTCCAGATACCGAAGGTCCTATGTTTTTCGATGTCCAGCTCATAGTATCTGACGCAAAAAATGAGGTTTTATTTATATGTAGAAAGCTTTTAGACTGTTTTTTTGATGATCATACCCAATCCTTCAAGATTATTGATTTGCAAGCGGTTGAATGGGTGTGTTTTAAATATGAAGATTTGGGGAGTGCCTCGATCTCAACTAAAAATATCTTAAGTGATGGTTTCACCTATATTTCTAAACTGATATTGTAAAAACTATGTCTTTTCAAATAAAAGCAACATTTTTTATCTTACATTCGTATTTTCGAAAAAATCCTATACCCATAATTTAGAATAAACATAAAAATTTGTATTATAAGTATTGTAACCGTCTTCATGCGACGTACTTTATTACACTACATGAGTCTTATAAATTTTTATAGACGGTATAAGAGCATCTCTCATACTGGTTGTGCTTCAGTTATCATACTCAACTAGTACACACCGATAGAATAGAAGAATTTCATTCCTATATCATACAACTGCGTTTGTAACGATCGAAATATTTCACTACGCCATACTAGTTTGTAGCGCTTCGTAGACAGTATGAGAGTGTCAACTATACTGGTTAGTCGGAAGTCAGTCATACTCATATGAGTGGAAACCACAGAATATATGAATTTCTCTACCATCCCTTATGGATGCGTCCACGAAAATATGCACTTCAATATAATATGAGAGGGACTACCATATTTGCGCGATGTATCTACTTTATTAGACCGTATGAGAAGAGTCACTATATTCTTGTAGAAGAAGCTGATATAAATTTCTCTCCGTGTAGAAGAAATAATAATGAAAAATTATTATTATTATTAAAAAAAAAAAAAATTTAATCAATTAACGAAATCACTTTTACGAACCTCGTCAAGTAGCAATTTACACAAGATCGAAGGGGAGAATCTTTTATTTTAATAACTTCCCCTTTAGCACATCTTACGCGACTCCATTCTCGCTCAAACCATTCCTTAGTTTCCTGAATATTATTGCCAACTCCTTCCCAATTCAATTGGGAAATAAGAATCCCTAGTCTAATCGCGTCTTCGTTTAAGGATGACATGATTACGAATGACGCTATCTTTAGCTTCTTCTTCTTCGTAGCATTTATTAACAAAAGATAATTTTTTTAGAAGAATTCCTATTGGTTTTCGGAGAAATTTTCGTTTGGTAACTAAGCAACATTTTTATGATAGGACTCTGATTGGTTCTCACAAGAGTCTTTATTTGTTTAAACAAACTTTGTTTTATTAAAAGAGCTGCTATAGGCCGTTTGAAAGTTATTCATTTATTTCAATGTTTATTCCCGCCGAAAAACGTCACTAAAAGTAACGATAGATGTCGCTTCGGTATACTTTAAAAATTCGATTTTACCGCCATAATAAGGGATCCGAGCGGAAAATTTCGAGATTTAGGTTATATTTTTAGTTTACAAACATTAACCCAAGTTTTTCAGCTCCCGAAATTCCGATAGTAGAATTTCCTTAGTAAGCGATGAAGGAACGATATTGCGAGATGAAAAGAAGGAAGCCTAACCCATCCCATCCTGACCTATTAATCCGGTTTCCCACTTCTCTCCAGATAAGATCGTTCCAATTTATATTTATAACATTCATAATAACATAATAATTTAATTTGTCTAAAGATTTTATTTAGAAATCATTCATTCAATATTACATTTCAACTTATCATCAGGAGTATATAAAAAAAAAAAAAAAAGAAGGAATCTATAATTTCAAAGAGTTTTAAGAAACTCTTCAATGTGACCTTATTATTTCAAGCGACTGACATTTGTCCTCCTATCTAGGTCGTTATTTGATTTATTCAAAGATGTTTGGAGTTGGACCTCTTTGGGCTTGAAATCAGACTTCACTTTGATGGAATCTTCACGTCCTCTTGTCCTTGGTCCTGTCGTCCCTCCAACCACTTCCTGTTCCAGTACTCAGGACTCTCGCCATAGAATTCTTCATCTGTTTCCTGATTCCTGTTTCCTGATTCTTCGACTCAAGATTCGAAGAAAATTTTTATACACCATACAATTCATTTTGATTCAATGAGTTAAGACTATCTTTTCAAGGTTTTTTGCGGTTTCTCTTGGGATTGAGACAAATGTCAGATAGAATTTGGGAAACATTTTAATTTATTGAGCCGCAGCTCCAACGTCCCAAATAACACACATATTTGTTAATGCTTATGATGATTTTACACACTTTTGGTCTTTGTTATACTCACCTCAAGAGTCGGGTCGACTCTTCTACTAAGGGGGGGGGGGGGGGGGGGGGGGGGGGGGGGGGTAGTTTTATATTAGGTAAAATCACCCTTACATCATCAATTACATACGACCAACATCTAGTAGCCCATATGATAAAACACATCTCCTAAAATATAAGAACTTCGGTTGCTACGTCAACAAGCATTATTGTAAAACAAATCAGTCTGTTTCTAGCTAGCTACTAGTGCAGACCTGTATTTCAGAATACATAATATTTTGCCCAATTCATATAATTTCTCCAGATTCACTTTATTTCCCTCGGGAACCCACATTAAATAACTTAAAAACATAACGAAATATAAAATCGTTACAATACTATCAAATATACCAGGCTTTTCTAGAAATTTTTTTAAGGATTTTCCCAATAGTATACATATTCCATGCTTTTCGTCAGCTTCCAATCTTGAACCTAAACCTTCAATGTCTTTCTCAACAAACGAGGTACCTACAAAAAATGTGTCTGGAAATGAAAATCCATAACTCTTTTCTAAACAATTGAATATTTTGTGCTCTGTATTAAATTGTTCCAAAATTGAACTATAATCTTGAAAGTGCGTTTCTATTTCAAGCTTTTTATCAACGAGTTCATTTTTTTTTTTTCAATGACTTCAATATTTCGGTTTTCAAACAAGGCAAAATCTGTTAGAGTTTATGTTTTTCAGGGATAGGATGGCTCTTGAATAACAACGATTCTTTTTAGTTTTACGGTAATCACATTTTTATTCACGTACAGCGTCAGCCATCAACAGAACGAGAGAGCTAGGCAGGAAGCGGATGTCTCGTCATACAAAATCAGGCTTACTTTCGGAACGCACATAAACTATATATATTCTAGATACATATTTATATTTTAATAATGATAGTTAGATTAACCTATATCTAACACTCTCCCTTAATCTAATACGAATAACAATCTTACTTACTAATGCTATTCGTTTATATCCATAGTAATAACTCTTATGTCTAATAATACTTATGTATCAGTCAGGTTTCCCTTTTCTTATTTATTTATTTTTAAACAACTCCCATCCCTTTAGTGCAAAACAAATGCTTAGGGCCTGGGACTTCTTTGGTTAAAGCATCGCAATCATTACTTCTGTTGGCATGTACAATAAAATAACTTGATTATCTTTTATCGCTTGTCTTATAAAATGATATCTAATATCAATATGCTTAGTACGGTTGTGGTGCACTGGATTTTCAGCAATTGTTTTGGCACTTTGATTGTCATTGAATAGAACAATTGGTCCAATTCTGCCGCATAATTCAAATAAGAAGTTCTTTAGGAAAATGGCTTCTTTTGCTGCACTTGTAATACCTACATATTCGGACTCAGTGCTTGATAAAGCTGTAATTCTCTGCTTTCTACTTTCCCAGCTAACTGCTGATTCAGCGTATTTAAAAACAAATTCTGTTACTGATTTTCTATCCAAAATATCATTCCCCCAGTCAGCATCTACAAACCCTTGTATATCTTTCTTACTTTGCTTAAAAACAAGTCCTTTGTCTATTGTTCCTTTTAAATATCTCATTATTCGTTTTATACCTTGCCAGTGTTCTTCAGTGTATTTATCATTGAATTGACTTAAGTAATTTTTAGCATAAGCGATGTCTGGTCTTGTGCAAACTGACAAGTATAATAATGACCCAATGGCTTGTTGATATGGTACATTTACCCTTTGCACGTTCGATTTTTCTGTATCTAACGTTTTAATGTTAGTATTTGCAGGACTGGATACCGGTTTTGCATTTTGCATGCCGAACTTTTCCAGTATTTCTTCAGTATATTGTCTTTGGTCTAGTTTTATCTCTTTCTTTTCATCATTTCTCTGTATTCTTAAACCTAAGCATTGCACAGCTTCTCCTAAGTCTTTAACCTTAAATTTAGCTTTCAACTTTGCTTTCAAAGATTCAATTTTGTTCAGATTATTAGAAAAAATCAAGAAATCGTCTACATATAACGCAATAATCACTATTGTATCATTTCCCTTTTTGAAATAGACACATGTCTCGTAGTTCGATTGTTGAAAACCTAACGCAATGAGAACTGAGTGTACCTTTTCGTTCCAGACCCTGGATGCTTGTTTCAAACCATATACTGCCCTTTTAAGTAGACAAACTTTGTTTTTATCTTCTATGAAACCTTCAGGTTGAGTCATGTAAATTTCGTTTTCAAGTTTTCCATTCAAAAAAGCAGTTGTTACGTCTAAATGATGTACTATCAAATCTTTTTCTGCAGCCAGAGCAAAGAGTAATCTAATGCTTGAATGTCTAACAACGGGAGCAAAAGTCTGGTCATAGTCTATACCATTTCGTTGCGAACAACCCTTTGCAACCAACCTAGCCTTAAAACGCATAGTGTTTCCCTTTGAATCCCTTTTGAGCTTGAAAACCCATTTACATTTAACTATGTTTTTACCAACAGGTTTTTCGACTAGTTCCCATGCATCATTTTCTTGGAAGGATTGGAGTTCTTCTAGCATTGCTAGTTTCCATCGTTCGCTGTCCTTTCCATTTAAAGCTTCCTCAACAGATTTAGGCTCGACAGGTTCATCCATTGCCAGATAGAGTTCAAAGTCATCGAACTGCTTTGGATGTCTCTCCCTCAATGGATACCTTCGATCCTCTTCTGCTTGTGGTTCTTCTTGAAGTATTGGTTGATCCTGGACAATTTGCGGACTTCATTTTCATTTTCAGAATAGACATCGGATATACTTTCTTGATCTTCAACATCGAAATTATCATGAATCTCCTGTTGTACAGCAAATCCCTCTTCTTTTTCGTCAGGACTTTGGGCTGGCAACAATTCATATTCTTGTGTGTTAGTTCTTGATTCCATGTCATCATGTCCGTCTTCCTCAATTTTTTGTTCATCGAATTCCACATCTCGAGCTTTTATTATTTTCTTTGGATTCTTTATATCTAATAATCTGTAGCCTTTTGTTTCAAGACAATAACCAACGAATGTTAGTTTCTTGGTTTTTGTGTCTAGTTTGTCTCTTTTTTCTTTCGGTATATGCATGAATGCATCGCATCCAAAAACTTTTAGGTTATCCAATGCTACTTTCTCACCTGTCCACACTTCTTCAGGCGTAGCTCCTTCAACAGATTTGTGTGGGGATCTATTCATCAGGAATACTGCCGTGTTTGCTGCTTCTGCCCACATGCGTTTGTCGCATTTTGCAGTTGACATCATACACCTGACTTTTTCAAGAATGGTTCTGTTGACGCGCTCGGCTACTCCATTTTGTTGAGGCGTGTACGGAACAGTGAGTTGGTGTTGAATACCTTCCTTCTTTAGATATGACTGAAAATCGGCATTCACATATTCGGTACCATTGTCTGATCTAATTTTCTTCAACTTTTTACCAGTTTCTATCTCCGTCATGGTTTTAAATTCCATAAGACAGTTCTTGACTTCAGTCTTTGATTCAATAAAGTAGACAAATACCTTGCGAGAGTGATCA
The DNA here is from genome assembly GCA_914767705.2 of Tenthredo notha. Taxonomy (NCBI): domain Eukaryota; kingdom Metazoa; phylum Arthropoda; class Insecta; order Hymenoptera; family Tenthredinidae; genus Tenthredo; species Tenthredo notha. The sequence goes on from OU611924.1 coordinate 5,943,489, forward strand.
TCGGTTAGTGTCATCATATACCTTGCTCCGCTCCATGATTTTACTGGCATCGGCCCGCAGAGATCCGAATGTACCAGTTCCAAAACTTCTCTAGCTCTTGTGGCTCCTGTCTTCGGAAAAGGTTGTCTTCGTTGTTTTCCCTCGAGACAAGCAACACAGGGCTTCTTGTTTTGTACCTCTTCAAAATCTATGCCTGTAGCTAACGAATTTTTTAGCATTTTCATACTTGTCAAGCTCAAATGCCCTAGCCTTTGATGCCATAAATCTTGATCATTTAACAGACTGACTTTTGCTTCCTCGTGTTTCACATCAAGACGATAAATGCCATTTCATGTCGAGGCCGTTGCTAGAACGTCTCCTTTTATCATACAATCACCCTCATTAATCAATTTGCAGCCTTTTTTATCAAATACAACTACAAAACCTTTACTAACTAGTTTGCCAACCGAGAGCAAGTTTGCGTTTAGTTTAGGGACGTACAGAACATTTGAAATAGACCTTACATTTGATTTAGTTTGAAGACTTACGTTTACGTCTCCTATACCTTGAGTGTATATCTTTTCCTTGTTAGCTACTGTTACCTCTAAACCGGCGCTTGTGTTGCTTTGATACTTGACCAACCAGTCTTTTCGTGATGACATATGGGTCGTCGCTCCAGAATCGATGTACCAGTCACTCGTGTTGGTCGTCACTCCCGAGGCCGTCAGCAGTGCTCGATCTTTGGGCTTCTTGTAGTCATCTTTGTTGTTTGACACAGCCTCTGACCCGCCGCCTGAAGTCTTCAGAGTAGGACATTGGTTCCTCGTGTGACCCTTTGTTCCACAATTCCAGCACGTAGGTTTCCTTTTCTTTGCTTTATTTGCAGGCTTGCCTTTAGCCATAAGCGCAGAATCACCTGCGGTTTCGTTACCCCATTTATTGTCTTGCATTAATTTACATTTTATAAAGTCGCTCGTTAATTGTGTTCCGCTACCCTCAAGAGCCATCACCATGGGATCAAATTCAGCAGGAAGACCTTGTAGCAGCATGGCACCAATCAATTCGTCATCCATAGGTTTATTCATCGCTGCAAGTTTCTGAGCGATTGACAACACCTCGCTGACGTAGCCCTCCATTGAGCCGGAGTTTTCCAACTTAGTCGAGCAGAATGATCTTAAAAGCCTGATGCGCCTTGTCATACCTTTATCTTCATACGCCTTCTCTAGGTTGTGCCAAGCCTCCTTCGCCGTTGTTGCTGATCTTACATGAGCATAGGCAGTTGGCTTTACCATGAGGCAAATATTTGCTAAAGCTTTCATGTCCCTTCGTTCCTTGACTGCTTGAGTTGTCGTGTCTTCTTCAACGTAGCCAATTACACACGACCAAAGATTTTCCCGAATGAGAAACATTTTCATTGCAAATTTCCAATCGTTGAAGTTATCACGGCCTTCCAGTTTTCCAATACCCGACAGTGCGATCCCGCCGCCATTTGCTCCGTCCGCATCACTCATTTTTCAAAGTAATAAAGGAACACGTTTTTTAGGCAGTTCAGTTCTCACTATTCAACGGATTCATTAGTTAATACACCTGGGCCCATAACCTGTTAGAGTTTATGTTTTTCAGGGATAGGATGGCTCTTGAATAACAACGATTCTTTTTAGTTTTACGGTAATCACATTTTTATTCACGTACAGCGTCAGCCATCAACAGAACGAGAGAGCTAGGCAGGAAGCGGATGTCTCGTCATACAAAATCAGGCTTACTTTCGGAACGCACATAAACTATATATATTCTAGATATACATATTTATATTTTAATAATGATAGTTAGATTAACCTATATCTAACAAAATCACGTTCTTAAGTAGATTATCGAAATGGCCAACGATGTCTTGAACAATATTTCTAGGCAAATTAGGGTTGCCATACAAAAATAAAATAAATCTTAAAACGTAACTATAAATAAATTTATCAATATTCACATCAACCATTTTTTCAAGCGAAATTCCTACAAAACGTAAGCAGAGAGATGAATTCTTTTTTTCAAATCAACAATTTCTAAACTATATAACGATTAGCTCTTCGCAAATTTTCGTTATCTCTTATTTTGATACTGATTGTACTATTACTTTTCAGTTCGTTTTTATTGCCTTGCTAATTTTTTCGCTTCCTACTGGAATCTTTAATCGAGTGTTCTTTCCTTTTCTGCGGTACACTCAACTGATTTAGTTTTCTTACCAAATCGTCGACAGAACTTATTCCCCTACTTAGTTGTAATTTATAAATCCGTCTCTGAATAAACGACCACACTGGTTTGCACAATTCAGGAAAGTCTATGCAGAATGCCTTATAAGCTTTGAAGCAGAATTGCACAGCTTGCAGTACGTTATTAAACGTATGTTTATAGTTACATATTAGTACGTGGCACTTCTGTACTTGCTCGATGGTGCCGCACAATATTACTGATGGTGGCAACGGCAAAGACAGCTTGTGGTCTGCATAAAATTTTTCCAGCTCTGTTATTCTCTCAGTAATGTTTGTGTCATCTCCATCTTCGCAAAGTAATATGAAAGAATCTAGCAAATTGGATTTTTTGATGATGTCGTCAGGTCCGCTCGTGTAAACGTTGGGCTTGTGTGTGAGGAAAATAGGTAGCCCCAGAAGCGCTAGGAGGTTTATCTGATCCGTTAGATCATTCTCGATTATGATGGGGATTCTTCCATCAAAATCTTTCAAAAAGTTGTCGATGTCGGGTCTTGATTTTCTAGCATTCCGATAAACCTGAAGCAACTCTTTGGCAACTGCAGGCCACTGCAGTTCAAAAATATTGTGGAATTTATTTTCAGGGTCTTTTTGTTTGTATAGCTTGTAAAAATCGGACTGAATTAAGATTGGTGCAAGTTCTGATTTTAGGCACTGCAAACTTGATATGTAGACATCTATCGATGAAACTTGTTGCAGAGCACTCTGCCTTGAAGAATGATGCTGATCCCAGCATTTAATGATCTCGTTTGGATCAGATTTTCCACATATATCTAGTATATAGTCACTTTTTAACCCTTCGTAGTCACACTTCTGTAGAATCACTCGGTAGTCACACTTGGGTGAAATTCACCCAGTCAATTTTTAAATGGTTGCTGTGTGAAAACTATCAGTTCGATCAGGATCAAAAAAATACTAGAAAATACTTCAAACTTTCTAGAACATGTATCGAGAGTCGGTATGTCAAAATTCAAATGACAACATATTTAAAAAAAAAATCGTAAATAGGTCAATTTGTCAAAGAATAGATATTTGGGCCAGAATGCCTGGGTGAAATCCACCCAGAGTGACTACGAAGGGTTAATAGGCTTCCATCGTTTGTTTCAAAATCATCGTCGGCATCTGAATCGTTGTTGTCGCACCGACTAATCCCACCCTCTCTAAAGAATTTTCTCCAATATTTATACGAATTGTAATAACTGCCTCGATGACCTTGTACGGGCTCTCTTTTTTTTTGTGTCGTTATTATCACTGCTTTTCCTCTGATGCTGTGGCTTCGTTTGTTTGACGTACGGTTCATACCACAAAAGAGCTAGTTCACTTTGATTTTGGAAAGCCTCCACCGTTAGGTCTCTGAGTTGAACAAATCTTTCAACAGTTATTCTGGAAAATTGAATTAATATTTTTGACAAAAAATGTTCATAACCTGTTTATAAGTATAAAACTACGACTCGTTAATTTGAATCATTTTCGTATGAACAAACATTCTACTTGAATGGACCTAATATTTCAATACTAAGATTCTTACTTGCACATTTTAATATTCTTTTCTAATTCATTGACTATCACCAGATCTTTCAACTGTCGCTCTTTCAATACTCCAGTGCGTTCATAGATCCCAATTATGCCTTTACCAATCTCACTCTTTCGCAGAATCTTTGTTAATTCATTTTCATGCACATCTACAATAGTTATTAAAAGTAACATATATACAAATAACATGTATGGACATTCTCATGCATGCCTGGGAATGAATGTGATATGTAGGATAGAGAATTGATGAAATTACACTCGTTCGCCACAGTTACGAGCAGCTCGGGACCGCCAGGTGCCGCTCTTACGAGCGCGACAGGGGCTCCCCACTCTCAGGACTATCGTTGAATGTGTGCGCGTGTTCGTAAATGTTGTTGCGCACAATTATGCACGAGCGACGAAACATGCGGTCGTGTGAGTGCTCTGTGCTCTGTGCGGTTAGTAATTGGGGGTAAAGAGAAGGTGATTTAGCTCGTAGCTGCGGCACGACGCGTGCTCGTAACTGTGGCAGCTCGTAACTGCGGCGCTCGTAACTGCGGCGAACGAGTGTATTTGCAATTAATTAACAGAAACTGGATAGAGCGGAATCAAGTTCACAAAGAAAGGGTTGAAAAAATATAATATTAAAGAAAATTAATAACCAAAAGCAACAGTGGAAACGCTGTCTCCTTCAGCTTGTGTTAGCGTAACTTGCCGTGTGTTGTCAGGATCAGTATCGGACGTCAGATTCATTTGCTCTGCAGACAATGCATCTTTTTCTCTCGATTCGTATTTGCTTTTTTCAAGATAAAAGGCACTTGAAAATTTTTCAACTAGGCTGCTGTCTTTAATTATACTATTAATCAAAGTTTGATTAATAGTGAAAAAATTTGTCTCAGTTATTCCGTGAGCTGTCAAAAAAAGTTCTAGGTTATATAGGTGCACATAATATCTGTGGGTTTATTCCACTGATCTCTATTAGAGATGAGTGGTTTATTCGATGTCATTGCTGTATTGTTAGTGGTATGTATTTTAGTTGTGCGAAAAGATTTACAAGGATGTTATAGAAATAAAAAGCGAAAACAAGATTGAAAAAACGAACATAACCTCACAGTACAGATATGCAGATACGTGTATTATTTTTGTATTTCACCTACCTTTGAAAATTGTGGTTAGATAATCGAAATTATTCTTCCGCAGAAAGATATCCATTTCTGGATAGGTATATTTTACACAATAATATTGATCTATAACATTTCCATCGATTCGATGCGGTTACAGATCGCGCGAAACCGGAAAAACAAAGAGAACGTATAATCGACCTGAGGTGAGAATCTATACCGATTTAGTGTTGGTATTTCCCAATCAGTCGAGCAGAGGGCATAACTGAACAAATGAAAAGTGAGACGCTTGCTCGCCCGTGCGGGGAGCTGAGCTGCCCAAAAACCTGGTGAAAACGTTCGCTCGCATGTGAGGACTCTGCAACACCGACGGGGAGCTAGGCTCCCCGCATTTTTTCCCGTGTACCGGCGGATCCCTTGCGAAATAATAAGACGAAAGTTACCTATGCCAAAAAGTCCGCGGAGACTTAGTCCTTCCGTAAAAAGGACCTAATAACGAACCAATTAGCGTTCATCTATAGGAAAGACTGTCTAAAATCCACAAGAATCCGCACTCTGGAATTTTCATTGCCTGAACCGACTGTCTAATGTCAATCGCTCACCACACATTATTGTCTTGTTCTCCCTAGTAAGGCGGACGGTGATGCGGATTCTTGTGGATTTTAGAGAGTCATTTCTATAGATGAACGCTCATTGGTTCGTTATTAAGTCCTTTTTATGGAAGAACTAAGTCCCCGCGGACTTTTTTGCATAGGTAACTTTCGTCTTATTATTTCGCAAGGGATCCGCCGGTATGCTTCGAGTGCGCGAATTTCCAGACACCCTGTATATCGCGATAAATAAGTGCGATGCGGGGCACAGAGGGGGTCCAGCGGCGCAAGAATAAAATGTTATTATTTTTCACATAATAGTATTGAGGCAGGCTAACCCCTGTGAGGGGTCCAGGGCCGAAGCCCCTGGTAGGGGGTTCGGGGGGGGGGGGGGGGGGGGGGGGGCGAAGCCCCCTGACAATCGAAAAAATTAATTTCATTTGATACAATAGGAATAGTCAACCTGTTTAGAATAGAATCAAAAAAAAAAACCAATCCTGCGCACTTTGTTACGAAAAATATATTACGTTGGATAGAAAAGATATTGATAAAAATAATATACAAATTCCTCGGAACAATGAAAACATAAACATATGAAAAAGTCCGCTTCGACGTCGCGCGAAAACTATATTTATATGTATATAAATACCTAATAAAATATATTTAAAAAAATAAAGTTTTCTTCGTTTGAAAATAATTTCTAAAATAATTTTTATCAGTAACCGAAAATCAGCTGAGAATGTGAATACTGTATTTAAGACAATATGGATACACTATTTACAGTGTGCGGAGTAAATCATTCTCTACATTCAGTACGCGAATGTCTAATATACTCCAGATACTTTTGCGCACCGAGTGTGCGAATGTATCTACTCGGCACACCGCGCGCCACAGTGTGTGAATCGGGAACTTCGCACACTACCAACAGACATGAGAAATCGAAATTCGCACACTGAGTTGAAAAACATAAAATTTCCCATGTGATCATTTATTACCATTTTTGCGATAAACTTGATAATAAACGAGATAATTCAGAACAAAACGTTTTTTACCCCTATTAGCAGTCTAACTCTATAAATATCGATCCTAGGGTAAAAATTAGTATCACCAAACTTGTGGGGAATTACATTTCCCACAACTTTGATTTTTACCATTTTTACTTTAAGGTTGAAAATAAGCGAGTTATTCGGAAAAAACAAAAAAATCCCCCTTAAAATCAAGATGGCGGCAAACGCACAAGGGGGGTTTTCCCGAAAATCGAGATTCACACTCCCAACTTCCCCCCCTACCCCCTAAGTACAAAAAAAAAAATCGCACCCCCTAATTTTTTTCAGGTGAAATCCTCTATCGACTGGACTATCAGGTAGCTCTGATAAATACTTGAGCGAGGGTGAGAAACAATTAAGGATACGTGCGGAAGCTGAGGACGAGAGTAGAATAACAAAAATTTATTTCCACACAAGGTTTTTATTTAATGTTTTTTTCTCTTTGTATTGAAATACGTGTTCCCGAAATCCGAATTCCGAAGTTACTTGCGAAATCTTGAAAGTGGCAAATTCCACAAGTCGACACATACCTAACATGCCCATCATTCATTGTTTTCCTGAAAAAAGGACATTGCCGTATTGACCTCTATAGTTGGTGATAGTAAATAGTGTGACAATAAAAAAAACACATTTTTTATAATAAGTATTATTCATCAAAATAAGATTGCAAACGAAAGTAGTGGCACATAAATGCTTCAGCTTTTCAAATATTTTTCTGAGGAAAAAAAATTGTTTTAATATAGCTGGTGACGATTTTAAATAAGAATAAAGTTCTCGGCATGTTTTTTTAATATTCACCTTAGTTATCAACATTGCCTCAAAAACCGAGGCCTGTAACTGAGTTTTCTCAGATGTCCACAATTTGTTCATCAAAGAAAAGACGCGTTCTACTGGTGCGTTTAAACGGCGTGCCCGGCGCAGCGACTATCGGAACGCCATTTAAAATTTTTCGCGCCGTATCTGACACGCAGTTGATAGTATTCTTAACCCTAGGTAGGCACGCTATAACCATTTTGCCACCCACTACAATTAATATGTAATATGTCTGATTACAATCACATTGGTACAATTTAATGTTACACTATAAGTGGCTCACGTCACGTGTAGCGAGTCTACCTCCTTAAAACGACACAATTTTGCGTCCCGAAGTTTTTCTCGGGGACACCGGGATGAATTACGGGAAAACGGGATGGATGGTCACGTTGTGCATACTAGCATCATCTTGACCCCTCGAAATGCTTCAAGTTTTGTATAAAACTTTTTCTTGTATAACTTTCGGTTTTTGAGATATTCGCTTGGGGCGATCGAAATCTTCTGGCTTTCACGAGAATTAGTTGTGCAGGAAGAAATCAGAGAAAGTTCGGTTGACGGGTGCGGGATGGCTTGAAGAATTTCACGTAAAATACGTCGTTAAGAGACTCGGTAGCGTCTCGCGCCAGGTACATTAACAAGAGTTTTTAACACGGCGCGAGTAACTAGACCAAGACTCTTTACCGCATTACCGCAGCGGCAGCTCTTCGGTGGAGCGGGAGGAGGGGGGACATGTTTCTTATTTTCAAAAGTTTATTGAGATCATTTTCAGGATAAACGATTCATTTTTGCATCAGGGCTAACTCAGCTTTAGTTGAAGATCCAACTCAATACAATCGGTGCACGGATAGCCGATTACTGATGATTTACAAAATTAAGTGGGCTAGTTTCACGACGAAATTATTTTCTTCGTCTTAGTCGACATAACGTCAGCTACATGTATACCCGGCGAGGTTGATTCTGGCCTGGGAGTGATCGGGTTAGCGCTTTAAATCATATACCAAACAGTCACTTCCGGGCCAGAATCAACCTCGCCATGTGTAATTAGGGTGCCGTCCCATGTAGGCCCGGATCGCCGGAATCCGGAATGACGGAACGGAACATTGTATGCGTCGGTGTATACATAAACGCAATACATAGAAAATGTCACTAGATTCCATTCCATTTTTTATGTAAACCCAAATGGATGTACACCCACTCTCCGTCAATTTTCAACCAAACAACGTGGTTTGGTCGCGCGTCGCATAAAATACCACCTTAACTGCTCGTTTCCATGCAAGCGTTTCCATGCAGCTGCTTTAGCCACGCGCCAGGGGAATCGAGTCTCCTGATTAGTCAATCTTTAAATTAAGTTAAGTTACGGTGCTGCATAAACCAGCCATAAACCAGGCATGAAAGTTGCAGAGGAAACGGGTCTAATGGAAATTTTCCAGGCCCGATCCAACCAGCCGTATGGTGGAATAACGTGTCCAGGAGAAATTCCCTAGGATTTGAAAATTCCCTAAGCGAAATCTCTACCATAAGATTTGTTTCAACTTTTCCGGATCATCGGTTGACTATCAAACGTTGGAAAAGCACTATCAAACACCAGCCAGCGATCAACAAACGATCGCACTAGTGATAAATCGAATTCGATAATACTTAATGGTAATGAGGGGCTGACTTCACGAAATCCCATAAGCTGTTTTGTTTTAATTTTTATTAATCAACGGATCACTATCAAACGTCGCGAATACGCTAACAAACACCAGCAAATGACTAACAATCGATTAAAACAAGAAGCAATCTAATCGGGGCAAATGAGGGGCTAGCCCTTGGTTTCCATGCAAGCGTTGCCGCGCGGCAAAACGCGTGCGGTGAAACATTCAACCAATCCAAATCGCACCGCTGCGCTACTGATTGGTTGAACGCGCTGCCGCACGCGTTTTGCCGCGAAGCAATGCTTGCATGGAAACCAAGGGTAAGTATATGTAGCTCATGACGTCATCAAAAGTCGTATGGGCAATAAACTATGTAGAGAGTACCTCGATAAGATGAAAATTACATAGGTCTCAGATCAGGAGGGGCATGACGCTCTAGAATATAATTATGTTTCTATGGTCTACGGAACAGACCGATACCTACGCGGAATAACGGGCTATCTCAGAGTCCGGTTGAAAAAGCGGCTATCTCAGAATCCACTCCGAAAAGCCGCCTTTGCCCATATAAATAATATAGGCAAAGGCCGCTTTTCGGAGCAGATTCTGAGATAGCCGCTTTTTCAACCGGTTATTCCGCGCAGGTATCGAGATGATCTCAATCTTGCATTCGCGCTATGGCAAATGAAGATGAAAGCAGACAGCTGAGAATTATTACGATATCTCAAAACTTTATAAAATAAAATATTCTGTTTGATATTGAAGTGGGCACAGACGAGGAGTAAAATATCGTTTAATTCAACCTCGACATCTAAGGGAACAACAATAAATATTGCCAATTCAATCAATCCTTCACCTTATGAGCTCGAGCCTTCGAGGTTATGTGAATTATACATGGTGATTTTTTTTTAATCGCCCCAAGCTGATATCTCCGAAACCAAGCAAGATATAGGAAAACACCTCAGAGAAAACGTATAGGGTATCGAGGGGGAAAGAATATAGTGCAATCATATCTTTCATAGGTGGAGGCGCTGAGCTGCGGTGAAGGTCAACTTGTTTTTTTTTAATTGGAATGGTATACTTTTTTTCACACAACTGAAAGAGCATCAGATTCTGCAGTAAAAACACCTGAACAGATATTTTCTTCTTCTTCTTCTAGAATGGTTATATCCCCTTGTGTGCGCAGCACGGGGTAAGTACCAACTTATAGTTTTAATTTGTTTATTTCTTCTACTTCATAGTTTATAACTTTTCCCCCATTTTTGTCCGTGTAGTTTTTAATTTTCTTTTTGGTGGTACTTTTCGACTGGGAGCCGTGGGTTTTTATTCTATAGAGGTATTAGTTAGCAGTCCGTCCGGTCGACAGCGCTGCTCCTACTAAGCCCGACTTAGCCTTGGGTTAGTTTGCCTGTCGGCCGCTAGGTCTGGACTCCAGTCGTCCACTAACTTCATAGCTGGCGGAGTAGATAGAGGAGATTGGACGAACACAGACGAAACATGACTATAATAAGACAGAACAGACAACGGATCATTAGTAACATCATATCTCTAGCTTATTAGCAATTATAAAGTTGCAAATGACTAATTGGGTCCTTAGGGACCGTGTTAAAAAGATCTCCTGAATGTTTGTGCCCCGTGGAACACGCAATTTTTCGAGTCTGGGAAGAAGCAAGGATCTGGGGATTGAAAGGCTAATGTAATCCCAAATAAGATGATCGATGGACATAGATGAGAACCCACATGAGCAGCTACCATCCCCCAGGATGTTCATCCTAAACAGATGAGCTCTGGAGGAGCAGTGATTGGATCTTGGTCTATTTATTAGAGCGATGTGTCTTCTGCCCAGGGATATGCCAGAAAACCATGCCGAAAGGGAAAACCTCGGAGACCTTCGGCAGTATTGGACCCCCTTATATCGTCCCTGAGAGTTAATGACACGTTCCGAGCTTTCACCCATCTCTTTCTTGAACTTACAAACTAGATCAGACCATGGAATAGGGAAATCCTGGATGACCTCATACGTCAATGCTTCGCAGGCCAGTGCATCTGCCCTTTCATTACCCGCTATCCCCTTGTGTGAAGGAACCCAGGCAATAACGAAGGTAAACCCCCTATCGAGTATTTCAGCAATGAGTTGTCTCGCCGTGATGACTAGCAGGCATGGATTCCTACCTATCCCTAGCCCCCCTACCGCCTTAATAGTACTTAAAGAGTCAGAAAAGATCACTGACTTACTCCAGTTTTGGCTTTTGATTAACTCTAAGGCCTTCACAATGGCGTAGGCTTCAGCCGTAAAGATAGACGCCTGGGGGTTCAGTCTGTACCCGAAATAAGACTCTGATTCGTCCACCACGACTGCCGAAGAGGCGTTTGGCGGGTCCTGAGTCCTAGACCCATCCGTAAATAGTACTTTTCGGTCCTAGGCCCGAAAGTCGGACTTTACGGATCGAGTGGGAATTGCGCGTGCTCGGACCGGCGCAGCCGGTCCGAGGATGCGAAATCCCCCACTCGATCAAGTAAATCCGACTTTAGGGCCGTGGAGCGAACACTATTTTTTGGTACCCGTGTCCGTAATGTGGTACTTTACGGACTATTTTGGGTCCCTAAAATCAAACTTTACGGACTCAGAACAGTCCCTAAAGTACGTACTTTACGGACACGTGTACCAAAAAATCCATTTAAAACGCGGAAAACTCAGGTTCGCAATCTCCCGAAAGGCGCTCTCGGGGGATCTAGCATCTTTTAAATCATTACCTATTTTCGTATTAGTCTCTATGTTTTTAAAAATTACAGAGTAGTCCAGATCGAAGCAACACGGGCGTTCGGACCTGATGACGCCTATGAACGTGTCCTTAATGTCCACCCATATCTTATACAAGGCCGGTAAGGACGACTGTCTAACCACTGCTCCTTGAGATCTTTCCGAAATCCAAACGAATCTCGGACATAAGGCGTTGGAGGAGATGGAGGCTACTCTCGATAGGTATTTTTTCATAAGAAAGGTCCTTCTGTCCTTTAAAGTCGTGACCCCAGCCAGATGTAATAATATGTTTGTGGGGGTGGTTTTCAGGCAGCCCAGACATGACCTCAACGCCGCAAATTGGACCCTTTCCAACGCCTCCAACATACTTGACATGCCATCGTGGGAAAAGAACCCTCCCCAGTCTAGTATAGCTCTAACTAATCCCTTATACACCATTAGTAGTGTGACGGGGTGAGCCCCCCACCTAATACCGCTTATAGCCTTGATGATCGTCACAGCTTTCGAAGCTTTTTCCTTCGTGGCTTTGATTTGGTCTTTCCAACTAAGGGCTTTGTTTAGTATGACCCCTAAAAATTTAACCGAATAACTATTAACAATTTGGATGTTGTTGAGGGATATAAAAACCGGTCTATCGCCCGAGTTTCTCCTACTAAAGACGCACAGGTGTGTCTTTTCCCCTGATATCCTGAGACCCCTAGAGAGAAGCCATTCATCCAGCAAACCAAGAGACAGGGATACTTCCTCCAACGCGTCTCTCAGGCTACTAGCCGAACTGTATTGAACGATATCGTCCGCGTAGGTTAACAATTTTGTATCGTTTCCTATGTGAAAATGAATTTTCCTTATGTATAGATTAAAGAGAATAGGACTGAGGATGGACCCTTGGGGCAGACTTTGCCTAGCTTGTCTGACTCCCAAAAAGATCCCCTGGAAATAACAGTGAATCTGTCTCTCCCAGATCACATTCTTGATCACCATAGCCAATTTAAATGGGATACCCATTTCTAGTAAGTCTCGAATCAGTATGCTCGGTATGACGTTGTCATACGCTCCTTCGATATCTATAAATGCCGCTGCAAGGAACTTATTTCTAATAAAATTTATATGAATATCCGTCACCAATATTGCTATATTATCCAAACATTATCTGGCTTTTCGGAAGCCATAAAAACAGCCCGGCAGCAGATTGTTTTTCTCGACCCACCAATGTAAACGGTCGTTTATTATCCTCTCCAGAATTTTAAGGAGAATCGAGGACAGGGCAATAGGGCGAACCCCTTTACCCCCGGGTTTCGGAATAAGACACACGCAATACTCAGACCAACTGGCAGGTGTTTCGCACCTATCCAGGATATAGTTATAGATTTTGAGCAATAAATCCATAGCCTCTAAGGGTATCCTTTTAATAATTTCGTAGGAAATCAGGTCCAATCCCGGCGCAGACTTTGCTTTTGACCTCTTTATTGAAAAAACCAACTCCTCCCGTGATATAGGAGTCAGTAAAAGCGACTCGATAGAGAGATCCGATTCAAACAAGCCTTCCTCCGCTACTGCCGCGGGCGAGATTTTATTGAAGGCTGCGACAACGCTTGGGTCTTCAGCGGACAAAGAGTTTGGACGTGCAGGGTTAAGCCTCCCCTTAAATGCTTTAATTGGACCCCATATCTTATTGACCGGGGTGCTAGGACTTAGCGACCCACAAAAGGTTCTAAAATTGCCTTTCTTAGTCTTCATTAAGAATTTATTAACGCGTCTACAACACCGCACGTATTCATCATAATTAGTATCCGTGGGATCATTTCTGTATATAATGCTTGCCCTTCGCCTCTCCTCGACCTTGCTCGAGCACTCCTCGGACCACCAAATCGCCGGAGCCGGGGCCTTTCGAGGCTTACCTTGAACCGACAATAAGGGGACCCTGGCACCAGCAACGCCTAGAGACGACTTAATGGATTCAGTAAACTCCTCGTATGCAGCCAGATAGTTCTCTTCATCAACCTCAATCGCTTCGCATTTACCACAAAGGGTGTGACTAAATATCGCCCAATCCACCTTGTTAGTGAAAATTTTCTGACGTAACCGAACTCTAAAACTAGGAGGGTTAAGAATCTTGATAAGTACAGGATAGTGATCGCTCCCCATGGGGTCGTCCCCCACTGACCATTCCGTATCTAAAGCTAGGTCCGGGGAAGCCAGGGATAAATCCGGAGTGCTCCTGACCCCATGTGTCACATGCACTCTGGTACCTTCCCCCGTATTCAATATACATAAGCTGGAATTCAGAACTGCCTGAGCTAGGTTGTTACCATCATTGTTAATTAGTTCACTACCCCACATATGGTGATGAGAGTTAAAGTCCCCACCCAAGATCAGATTAGGAAGCAGTTCCACTTTTGTAAAAAAGGAATTCCACTCTGGAATACTTAAATACTTATTGGGGGGCTTATAAATATTGATTAAGTTAATTTTCCTGCTACCCAGATATAGTTCTATGTGTATCCACTCCAATTTAGACCCAGCGTTTGATACCTCGCGAACAGAATATTGAATCTCCTTCCTTATGTAACAAGCGACACCCCCGCCCTGAGTCGCAGATCCTCTATCTCTTCTTAATAAGTTAAAATCCTTAATGTTAAAGTTCTGGCCCGGACGCAATTAAGTTTCTTGAAGACATAATATATCATAATTAATTATAGTATTATTCAGATCGTTCCATTTGCTGGCCAGACTTCTACAATTCCATTGGCCTATGATCAATGAATTATTCATCAAGATCGTACCCTACCCCTTGCACAAAAGATTCCTCCACATCTTTTATGACCTTGACTATCTCCCCGGAATTTTCAATCTTATTAGATAACTGATTACAAAGAATTTCGGCAAATTTCGTTATCGCTTTCCTAATCTCATTCCTAACTACATCTTGAATAATTTTCATTTTCTGATCTATATAAATATCCGCGAACGACTCCTCACCCGTAATTGTATGCTCGCTTCTGACCTCTGACCCTTCCAAATCCATATCTTCCTCTATTGTGTTGCAATCTATCTGAGATCCTGATCTTGCGGTAAAACGCGAGGACGATGGTCCTGTACCTTCGTACTGATTCCGAGGAATCCTACGATCCCCATACTTCTTGAGTGACCCTTCTCTGATGATGGACGCATAACTGCGCGCCTCCGAGGAGACTACTTGCGGAGTTTTACCCGCCGACTCGTAAGTTAGCGCCGGGAACGAACCATTAGGACCGCCTCGATTGCTGTCATCTGTAACGCTATTTACACCCCCTTTCTGAGAAATGGGCTGAGAATTGGCGTTCTTAATTTTTTCATCGAGGATTCTCTTTTTTTCCACAAAAACCGGACATAATCTTGAAGACGCCCAATGGTTACCAGAACAATTCGCGCATTTACTGCCTTCCTCATTCTCCTCCCATATCTTGCATTCTTTTTCCGGGTGACCCCCCGCGCATCTGTTGCATCTGGGCTTACCCCTGCATTGAAAGCCTATGTGCCCGAACCTCGGACAGTTAAAACACTTTTTGATACCGGGGAAGAATTGATGGACGTCCCTGACAGCATACCAGATTGAGACCTTTTTAGGAAGAAAATCTCCTCTATAAAAAAGCTTCACTCTGGAAGAGTTAACCTTATCCCTCGCATCCGAGGAACCCGGAGAGTTGTATTTGATTCTCTCAATATGAAACATCTGAGCTGGCTCAGTTCCAATAACTTTAAAGTTCTCCAGGATTTCCCCCTCCGTCAGGGCGGGATCCACCCCCCTGATGACCCCTACTTTATAAATGGCAAAGTCCGGGATGTATGCATCATAGTTCGGATCTATTTTCTTAATCCTTGTCTCTATCATCTCATTAGCATCCTTAAAGTTATTAAATATAATGTTTACTCGATCCAAGCCCGAAGGGGATACCCCCGAAACACCCACTGAATTACCCCTAAGCTTCCTCCCAAAACTCATAATATGTAAGTTTCCTAATCTATAACCCCTCATATCATAAACATGGACTATAAACGGACCTGAATCCGTTGCTAAGTATCTATTTGCCAACATTCTTGCCGGAGGAGCCTTTGACTTGACAGGTGATAATGCCTGAATTTTGTTCGGCTGGTCCTCGGACTCTATAGCCTCCCCACTCTCGACGTCTAACGGTCTTTTCTTATCTTTCTCCATATTGCCTAGCACTAAGAGGTGTTATATAGAACAAAGGGATTCTTACATAGATTTCACCAGAACACCGGAAAGAGCAAGAATTGTGGAACAAGGACTCCAGCTATTTCCCTTCCAAATTCTTCCTCCCAGATGCGCCGTGCCTCCGTATTCCCTTATCAACCGACTAGGAGAGACACTGATTCCCACTTTTCACTGGCGTAAAGACCACTTAAACATCCAAAGGACACCCAGGTGACCCTCGGGTAATGAAGGAGATCACCTCACTCCGGTTCGCACAGTTTTCAAAAATCGAAAAGTATATAAAAGAAGGGAGGTTTCAAAAAACAATAAATTTTGACGATTTAATCAGAACCTATGACCACTGATAGCTTAAACACCAACAGCCCGCACTACAGATTCATGAAATAAATTCAAGAAAAGAGCACTTGGACAGCCGAAAATTTGCGACTTACTCTGACCAGTTTTCAAATTTGAATCATCAACAGATATTTTTTAAAGTTGGTGGTTTATTAGACAAGAGCTGGGTAAGTTGGTTCAAAAGAGGAAATTTAAATTACCTGCATATTGTTCTCAAGTTTTTTCGAAAGTGTCTGAGATACTTTCTCATGGAAAATAAAAATCACAAGCTTGTACAAACTGATTGAACCCAGAAGTGACAGTAACGATCATAAAATTATTGATCAATTTATTGACCTCAACTTATTTGACCGTGATACCTAATCTTAACTTAACTTAACTCCAAGCAGAAGAGTATCTCAGATACTTTTGAGAGAACTTGAGAACAGTATTCAGATAATTTAAAGTTCCTTTTCTGACCCAACTGGCCCAGCTCTTATCTCATATCTCATGATATAGAATCTGATGCTCTTTCAGTTTCTGTGAAAAAAAGTATACCATTCCATTTAAAAAAACCAAGTTCACCTTCACCACAGCTCAGCGCCTCCACCTACACAAGATATGATTACGCCGTATCCTTTCACCCTCGATATTCTATAAGTTTGATCGGAGGTGTTTTCCTGTATCTTTCTTGGTTTTGGAGATATCAGCCTGCGGCGATTAAAAAAAATCACCCGGTATATGTCACATTGATGATTGTAGCATAATATAGGTGTTTATCAAGGAACTCAGGATCTCGAGCCATATATAACGTTGACAATTGTCATTCTAAGGGAGCTATGATCTAACGCATTACACATTGAAATGATGAATGAATTTATATTAAAATATATTATATTTCTTCAATTCATGTGACTTTAATTTGAAAATGTTTGTTATCACATTATAGCTCTAGACGGATTCTGCAAGTTGGGTGAAACGAGACCTGTGCTGCAATCGTTTTCTTAATTTTACGGCATATAAGTAATCGTTCTCATGACATAACGATAACATACACGCCTATTCACCAACGCTCTCTTCAGAGTAGCTTTATAGAAGGTATTCTGCCCCAACTGAGACTGGTTCGGTTGCTCACCCTAATCAATATTTGTGATATTTTTTTTTTTTTTATAATCAGCAACCCAAAAGGAACCTACTGTCGGCGCAAAAAGGTTTGGCCCCTCTGTTCGAGTGATAATAACTTCTACAGAAAAATTGATGGAGCATCGAGTCTGGAAAAATTGTGAAGCGCCAAGTTTTCTGCGTCTGATGGTTATTCACAAATTTCTGTTTAAAAATCGTGGAAACCGTTGTAATCTCCGAAAAGTTCAAAAACGTTGTTTTTCGGAGTCCATCGCCATACGTCAACTTAAACTCGTCACCGTTTGCCTGAACTAAGTTTCAAAAATCTGTGAAAATTCAGAAATATTCCCTGAACATTGACGGGCATGATGGCGTTTGGTAATTTCAAAAATATTAAAAAATCTGGACGCCAGGTGGAAAAAGGTCCAATGGTGAGATTTGCAGAACGGATTGGTACCGGCGAACCTGAGCCAGCTCAAAATTTTCGTTAAGATATACACTTTTTGATTCCGTAATCATTTTTTGGTTCGCAAGAGCCAACTTCCAGTAACCGACTTCAACAATTTTTCAAATTTGCGCGTAGCCGCGCATGTCCCAGCCCCGATATTTGTTGCTGCATTTTCCTCCTACCGGGCCTGTCGCAGACTCAATTGTTAACAATGTAAATGCAGCTTGCAAAAAGTGATACGAAAACAAATTTCGATCGAAATCGAAAATCCGAAGGTCAAATCACTTTTGTTTTCACGTGCAATACCTCATATATTTTGCCGATTTTAATTATTTTTTTTTGCTCTCAACGAATTGCAATCGGAAGGATGAAGGATAACAATAGAAATTATCATTACTTTATGGTTTATTTTGCTCGGAAACTAAATTTTAAACAATGATAAAGATAAATTAAATTAAATTAAAGTGGTCGGAAGCGGCTCAAAATATGTAATCTGCTGAGTATTTAAGTTTTGGAAGTTCCAATGAAACGAATGAAAAAGTCGAAAAAAATTCAGATAAATTTGCGAAAAATGAAAAAAAAATAGAAACAAAATTCTGCCCACGATTAGATACGGCTCAAAAATTTTGTATTTAAATGTAGAATAATGGAGAATTTTTTCAAAAAAATCAAAAGTGGCATACTTGGCGAAAATCAAGCTTGTGTATTTTAACCTAGAAATAAAAATGAACGATCCCACACAGCACAATGTTTCAATGAACGTCGCTCAGACGTCCATTAGCTGAACTCTCTGGAAAGTCAGCAAATTGACGTCTCCGAGATTACGTGATTGTCGAACGTCCTGTGAAACTCCTACGATCGTCACGCAATATCCTGCAAATTTCCCGTAGATGGCGATAGTAGAAAAATTATATTCAATGGGCACTCCAAAGATGGCGCGTCTAAAAATCATTCATCGTTCTATCTCGTCGCGTGGTCTCCTTGAAAGTGACTCCATAGTGTTGAATTGTGAACAGCAGCAAACAAGCATTGATATATCAACTTTATTGAGTATTGGATTCGACAAAAGGTAAATATGGTACTTTGATAATGATTTTTCGTACATTTATACATCGGATTATCGTGTCAAGTCGTATAACCAAACAATATCACTTCCGGGCCAGAATCAACCTTGCCATGTGCACGTGCACGGGGCCAAACACGGTGATATACATTCATATATGAAGGATTCTTTCTCAAGTGGGCCACTTTGATTTTGATGAAAAAATTTGAGAAAGACTCTCTCATTGCTCAGAGTTTACTGTAAAATTCTTATTATGGGACCGCCATTTTTTTTTTTTTTTAAATCTGAACAAGGAAAGATGCTACAAGAATCTATTACAAATAAAAAATTTGGTTTCAAAAATCAAGCTGGGCCTAGCACTAGTAGCACCGTTTGATTTGAATAATTAAATGTATGACACCAACTTATTCAATTTCAATGAATAGTACTTATATGAAAAAATATGTTTTATTACAACGAAAACAAATGTTTTCAAAATCTCCGGGTCCGCTCTTTTTGAAAGGTGGCAGCCCTAATGACGAGGCGTGTCTGGCATTTCTTGATTTATTCATAAATTTTCAGAGTAACAAAATATTTCGAAATAGATAATATATATACACATATCGATGGACTAATGCCAAACGGGCGTAAGCGGCAAAAAAAAAAAATTCGTTTTTATAGTGCCAAAATCTTTTTCATGCAATGGAGACTCTTTTGGGCATAAGCGCAAAAAAAATTTTTTTTTGTCGCTTACGCCCCTATGGAATTAGTCCATCGATATTATGACTCACAGTATGGAAAAGCGTAAGAAGTTCGCAGAACTATCAAAAAGACAAAAAAATCGACGTGTCGCAGCAATATGGGCCACTGAAAATGAACAAAATCTTGTAGACGTTGACACTACTAGTAGTGACAACAATAGTCTTGACGAAAACGATTCAACAATCAATGAAGAAGAAATTGAGAATATTTTGAACTCTTCTAGTGACAACGAAAGTATTGCTGAAAATAATTCAATTGTCAACGAAGAACCAATTGAAAATTTTTTGAACTCCTCCTCAGATGACTCCGAGAGTGAAAATGAGATCTTGGAAGATGATGTTCAATTTGATTATAACTATGTTCCTAATGAAGAAACATTGGCAGCAAAGCTCTGTGCTTGGGCATTGTTATTCGGAGTAAAACACTGTGCTTTAGGTGCGCTGCTTTTAATATTGAGGATTTTTCTTCCAAGGGAACAATTACCACGTGATGCACTCTACTTGGTACTCCTCGAAAGACTACTGTTCGACAAGTAGCGCCTGGCCATTATTTTCATTATGGTTTACGAACAGCTATAGAAGATGATCTAATGAGTCATTCAGATCATTCTGAAATCGAGGATCCTATACTTATTGATATAGGTATTGACGGTCTACCTCTAGCGAAAAGCTCGAAAAGTCAATTGTGGCCGATACTTGGTAGAATCACAAACCCAACGACTAGCTGGAAACCATTCATTATTGGTGTGTATCATGGCAATAAAAAACCTATTTCAGTAATGGAATACTTACAAGATTTTATCACAGAGTGCAGAGAATTGATAAATCAAGGATTTCAGTTTCGAAATAGACATTTCCGAGTTAAAATAAATGCTGTGATATGCGACACTCTAGCCAGAGTATATGTGAAATTTATCAAGTCCCACAATGCATATTTTGGTTGTGGCCAATGCATTCAAGAAGGTGATTACATAAATAATCGAATTTTGTTTCTGAATGACGACTCTCTGCCACGGACCGATGAAAATTTTGCGCAGAGACTTTTTGAAGAACACCATTCTGGCGACTCGCCATTTGAAATTCTAGGGCTGGAAATGGTCACACGATTTCCATTAGACTGGATGCATCTGTGTTGCTTGGGCGTCATGAAAAAATTGATTGGACTGTTGTTACGTGGACGTCACGCGGCTAGATTATCAGCGGCTCGAATACAGCAATGACCTTTTAGTATCTTTGGCGAAATGGGTGCCAATAGAGTTCCAGAGAATATGTAGATCTTTGGATGAATTCGATCGTTGGAAAGCCACTGAATATCGGCTCTTTTTGCTTTATTTGGGTCCGGTGGTCCTGAAAAGATTTTTACCAGCAGACTATTACATGCATTTTAATTCGTTCAATTGTGCTATACGAATTCTATGCCATCCTATAGACTGTTTGGAAAATAATCAGTATGCTAAAGATTTGCTTACTTATTTTGTTCGTGAATTCAAAAGGCTTTATGGTCAAGAAAATTTAGTGTACAATGTGCACAACTTGATTCATTTAAATGAATGTGCCAAGACGTATGGGCCACTTGATTCTTTTAGCGCATTTGCATTTGAATGCTATATGCAGAAACTGGAAAAATTAATCAGAAAATCAGAAGCCCCGTTGGCACAAATTCATAGGAGAACTAGCGAGCAAACAAAGACAATTGTACCGCAAGCAAACAATCTTAATTTCCCGTATATGAGCAAACGTATTCAACAACAAGAGCTTCCATTCGGCTGTAGTAGAGCACACTCTACCTTGCATTTTTCAAATTTCACTCTCAATACTCGTGATAGTGATAACTGTTGCTATCTACATGGTGGACTCGTCGTTGTTATCGACTATTTTGGTTTTAGAAATGAAGAAGCTGTCGTTGTAGGAAGAAGTTACTCGACTCTGACATCGATAACAGATTATCCCTGCAACTCTTGGCATTTGAATATTTATTTTGTTCAAGACTTGAGTGATTTACAAGTGTGGCCAGTACAAAATATCAGAGAAAAAGCATTTCGAATGCCATTCGGTGATTCTTTCATGGTCATGCCACTGTTACATTGCGCTGGACATACTCAATAGCGTATTCACTGGGGTGGTCCTTATTTGGGGCTCGGACGAATTTTTTATCAGACGCCCCTCAAATCGACTCCAAATAATTCAAAAACAATACCCTAATTTTTTCATATTTTTATCTAGACTCTATCCTCTCCCTATAAGAGGGTGGACTTCCCCATTTGAAATACACATGTTTCGGCCATATTATCAGGATATATCTTATTCTAAAAGTAATAATTTAAAAAAAATCTAACTAGGAGATTTTAGTGTTCATTGGGGCTACAATTTGAGAAAAAAATCACATTATTGACGAATTGCACACCCTTTAATTGAAAAAAATGTCAGATTAAAGGGTGTGCAATTAGTCTAAATTGACCCGTATGATGATGTGAATTTTTTCTCAAATAGTAGCACCAATGAACACTAATCTACCTCTACGTACCTGGCCCCCCCACTTTCGCAAAAATAAAAAACCAAATATGGATAATTATGAGCTATTTATGAGCTCTCGGAATATTCGAGTCCCGATTTTTGAGCTCGAACCCTGGAGCAGGAATTCACGTTTTTGAGTGGGGGGGCTGAAAACGTAAGTAGTCGGCCCCCCCGCCCCTTAGAAATAATCGAATTAAAACAAAAAAAATACGAGAATTATGAGCTATTTATGAGCTTTCGAATCGTACAAGTTTTCATTTTTGAGCTCCAACCCCTATACTGTTTCAACCCTGAAAACTCATGTTACATCAAGAAAATATTTAATTTCATCGAATCGAAATGTTTGTCGTGCACAAATGTTCAGCGATTTACGACCGCCCGGAATATCGCGACTCTGATTTTTGAGCTGCAACCCCTACCGACTCAACCCCGAAAAACATGATTACCTCCAAGAGAGATGTACCCTTAAAATTCATAGAATCGAAATCATTTTCAGATAGTGATGTTCAGCGATTTATGAGCTCCCGGAATATCGCGACTCTGATTTTTGAGCTGCAACCCCTACCGACTCGACTCCGAAAAACATAATTACCTCCAAGAGAGAAGTACCCTCAAAATTCATGGAATCAAAATTATTTTCGAATGGTGATGTTCAACGATTTATGAGCTCCCAGAATATTGCGACTCTGATTTTTGAGCTGCAACCCCTACTCTTACTCGATACTCTTTACTTTGGCCAGCTCTTGCGTAATCGAAGTAATATCATTGCGCCGTGACATTTTGCGAGTCCCCGTCACAAGGCAATTTTATTGAAAATGCAACAGTGCGTAGCGTTGACAAAGTCTCCAGGAAAAGGGGGAAAATTGGGGAAAAATACTAAGGTTTTATTGTACAAAGTACAAATAACAATGTGAATATCCAAAGTACGAGCTTTGGAAAAAGGATTGGAAAGTAAAACGAAGAATTATATATTGTAACGTATCCAGCTGACAAAGCCTAGGTCAGCTGTGATTGGTTACGCAAGTTATCGAAATTCTGGACAATTCGCTATAATCCAGAGACGTCGCTTGTGACGTCACAAGCGAAGAGTAAATAGTATATAAACCGGCGCCGCCTGAGTACGGCAGCGCAGATGTGGTATAGCACCCAAGCAGCTCATTGCCTATTAGACTGATCGTCTTGATCAGCTAATAACTTAGAATCAGTCAATTAATTGAAATTTCGAGAAAATCACTCTATAAAACTTAATAGTCTATTGTCACTGATAACAGGAAATAGAATTATATTCAAAATACAGGGCTCTGGCTAAAGCAGCATAGTCGCTTCAATATTACAATTTAAAAAACCTTAGTTAGGGAACTAGGGAGAATAATTTATGTAACTTAAGTTTTTTTTTGTATTTAAACGATGTAAATTTATTTGGTACAAATTAATAGTAAACGATTCACTAAGCTAGATAAATTTGCCTGACATTTTCTTATCTAATTCTGTTTGAAAATTAAAGCCAACACAAGCCGAAATAGATACAGCTCTGAAAACATCAACAAAAGAAGCGTACGACACCAGTCTAGTCGACTTGTGTTCGAGGGCCAATTGTTGTGATTCCGAGTCTGACACGCAGTCTTGGATATAGCATCCCGGATCTGCAGCTAGTAAAGTAAATTCGCAATAGCAGGGACCGCAGGCTTGGTGAAATACCCTGGCTCTGCGGAAGTAGTCTAAGCCTTCGGTTTAGAATATAGACGGCTTTGGTGGTCTATGATCACCCGAGTCCGTTGGTAGCGTAGGGAATAAGATAAATAATAAAGAAATCTGAGCAGGTGGCTTTTTGTATGGCATTACCATCCCTTTTCCCCACCTTTCAGTGCTGAGGAGTCCAAACTAGAGTAGTATTTAAATTTACAGCAATTTAAGTAACTCTCGAACCTGTGACACCGGCTTGTCACAACAACCTCAAGGTTCGTGACAATCCGAAAAGTTACAATATGTATAGTAAGATGGTCGTTATTTATGAGGTTGAAGTTCGTAACGTTAATGCAACAAAATATTCGGCACAAAATTCTCAAATTCAAAACTCGAACGTTTCAAGCGGATCAAGAACGGTGCATAAAGGCCAAGGCGCACTACGCGGAAGCGAAGCGAGGCGAAGCGCGGCGAAGGCATCGGAAGCGATCCGAAGATAAACGAATTTTTCGTGAGCTATCGGATGCTGTAGGCTGGTCCACATCTTTATTTTTGATTGATTTTCTGTTATGCTCACACTTTTTGAAATAAAAATAAAGATGTGGACCAGCCTACAGCATCCGATAGCTCACGAGAAGTTCGATCAACCTCGGATCGCTTCCGATGCCTTCGCCGCGCTTCGCTCCCGCGTAGTGCACGTTGGCCTTTAATTGACTAATTAAATGTGAATAATCAATTAAATGTGATTAATTAACTGTGTGAAACATGTTTATCTCGCATATTTTACAATTCTAACAACATTTGAATCACGAAATATTGCATTTATTCAACGAATATTCTGTTACATTAACGTTACGAACTTCAACCTCATCGTTATTTCGATGAAATTTTGGATGTATGCCACGCGCCCAATATTGCAAATATATAGAAAAAATTCCTGCGAAATTTGAGCTTCCAATTTTCGCACTGACACGTGCCCCAAGATTTCGAAAGTTCCAAATGGAAAATGAATGTAATTTTTATAATCAGTTACCTTTTATTTTCTAACTCCGATGAAAATCGATGAAATGATTTTAAATGTGGCTCAGTTGCTGCTTATAGTGGTAGGAATAAACCCTGAAAATTTCAAATTAATCCATCAGTTTATTTCGGAGTTATAAAAAACAATAGTAACTGGTTTGAAAAATTACATGTATTTCTCATTTAAAACTTTCGGAATTTCGGGGCACGTGTTAATGTTAAAATTCAGAGCTCAAATTCTGCGGTTTTTTTTTCTGCTGGCCGTAAGGTATCCAAGGGGCACGTCACATCAAAATGAGAACCACGCTCATATAGTATAGTCATGTCCGAAGCTAAAGCAGGTATAATATGAAGCGTGAACCGCTCAACGACACAAGGTTTAAAATGTTTGTGGACCTGGTCGTAAGTCTCGTAGCGAAAACTCTCATTACACAGTGTATATGATGAGATGAACTTTTGCAGAAAAATCATCCGCTATATTTAGACCACTATGCTGCGTGTCATCGTACTGCACCCATGTTTGGTCCAGGCGGTAGCACAATGCAGTATAGTGACCTATTGCCTTCAGAGGATCCGATTTGCGCGTCGATAGTCCAGGAACCGTCGCTGGAGGCGTCCAGTGGACTACGCCCCGTAAATTGTACGGCTTAGGCATGAAAGAAAGTTTGATTTCCTTTGGAATGTTGCGAAGCTGCGTACTAGTATTAGCATCTCCAAGGTCCTCGTAAACATCGCAGATGATATAGCTGCCTGAAACCATATTTTATCAACGATTGACTTATTTATTACTTTATTTATTTGTTTATTTAGGACCATTTATCTAGTCATTCATTTACTTACTTGATTATAATTTATTAATTTAATTTTCTTACCCGCTGTTGGTGCAGCCGTAGTTTCAATTCCGACACAGTTCTTCTGACAACATTGGCTGCCACCACTCGATAATAAGAAGTTGTCTTCGACTAATCCGTTAAAGTCCTTGTTAAGAAGGTACTTTGGATAGATTGACAATGTCGGAAATAGTTTTCGCCTGGGTGGACAGCCCTCATCGCATGATGAAACTTCCACTACACTCGGGTATGGTTTGAAAAGTTGCTTACACAAGTAACCAACAGTGACTTCACATTTCACCAGCAGCGAGTCATGAGGACCGATTTCTGATGAAAATACGGCTACCAGGGACTCGGCTCTTAGGTGGTAAGTATGTTTAGTGATCCCTCTATTCGAGCTGTCCTGAATCATTTTGAAGAAAGAGCTATTCTCAGCCAGTCTACCACATTCATCTTTGAAATGGATGCTGTCGAATATCGTCGTCATGAAAATCTGCGATACGCTATCAAAAGCGCATGTGTTACACAGGGTAAGTCTTTTTCCTCTCAAGTTAGCTGACTTTAATGTCAGCGAGCTGCCATTTTTTAAAGTTGCTATTTTTTTTATCTTGCCATGTAAAATAAATTCATTGTCGGTGAAATTTGTTTGCAGGTATCGAGACTTTTTTTTTGGAGGCTGCATGGATAATCCACCCCAGTTTTCTTGTTCTCCAGAATTAATCATATCGATGGCAGCCTTTTCTGGAATTCTGGAGCATGTTTTGCAGAGTCGTTTTTGCCCATAGCCCTCTTCTTCGTTTGCCACTATCTTTGAGCATGCATCGATACCATGAACAAATACGCTACACACAATGCAAGTGTGGGCACCAGAGGGCTCATTCCCCATCGCACAAGCTGGACACTTCTCTTCTGTAGTATGGTTCGCTCTAGCTGCTATATGACTCGTGCGGGGGCTCGTGTCTGTCACTGCCGGATTCAAGACTTCTGCAGCTTTTGCACTATTTACAAGATTTAACCGTCCATTAATGTATTCGGTATGTTTTTTGAGAAATATATCCACTCGAATCGGCAATGACACGTTAGCGAGTAATCTTGATTTAATATTGTTGAATTCTGCTTCAACCGCCGCACTGGATGCAGGAACTCTTCCATGACAAAATTTGTCGCGGCATACGCAGGACCACAACGGTAACCACTTGATGTCCTTCATGAGACGTTCTGCAAATTGTGGAAGATAATGCGCGTTCTCTCTGTCACCCGCATCGCAAGATTCCGCTAACACCTTATCAGAGCCCAATCGTGCCAATTATTTGATTCTGAACCAAGATCATTCAACCCACTACTATCAACGGTGTCCTTCTCGAAATCTCCGAGGGCACTTGTTGTTAGTCGGCGTTTCATTATAGCTTTATGCATTTCACACAATGATGGCCTTCCGTCCTCGAGATCGCCCTCCGTCTCACTTCGGGTAATTGACAATATGGAAAACAAAATCTCCTCCGCGTCATCAATATTGCGTGTAAGTATTAGCTGTCCCAAACACGCCATATAAAATTTTTTAATTCGTGGACTCGCTACTTTCAGGAAGTTTGCATAAGTTTTGATGAAATGCGCTACATCTATACGAATGTAGCAGGCCGGAAGATCGGAAATTCCCCAACACCTGTCAGCATACTCGTCGATGGAAGTGCAGTTCGTGAATGCGCGTGTTGTCGCCAATAATAATGCTTTCGAGGCATCACATGTAACCTCTTTTGGAGGAGGAGCTCCAGTTTTCGTTCACTCCATTAGCCAATACCATATAGAATTGGTCATATGTGATTCGCTAAGCATTTGTGTGATTGGAAATTTCTCACCCTCAACTGAATTGGCGACACATGTGTATAAGAAAATATGTTTCGATTTTGTGCCGTCAGGGCGTAAAATCTTCCGAACCAAACTGCCTGTTGCATCTATTGCTACGGACGACGGCTCGGCAAGTGCATACTGCCTATAAACATTCGTTTGGAAGTTCGACCAATAATGCACGTGAAATGGGTTGAGACTCAGGTTGTGAACGAAATATTTTAATGTCGACAATTGCGCGAGCAGAATAGATGTAACCGGATTTTTGTGGTAAGTGAGTGAAGCTTGGTACTCTTCTTTCGCCTTGGTTAGTGCTTCGGCCGTATATGAGTCAATCCACGTCAAGCGGGACGGATTTGGCCAAAAATATTCGTCGATGTTTCGGATTCTTTTTTAATTTTTTTTTACACATTCTCTGGGTAAAATAAACAAATGAAACATTTTTTTTTTTTTTTTTACACAAAGGGCTTAGCAGCTGCAAGGGGTTGAATTTTCGAAAAAAACACCAAAAATTCGGGATCGCGCTCTTCTTTAAACGTTAATATCTCCGATTCCCTTTGTCGTACAGACATCGTCAAAAACTCATTTTGAAGCTCTT
This sequence comes from Tenthredo notha, assembly GCA_914767705.2. Taxonomy (NCBI): domain Eukaryota; kingdom Metazoa; phylum Arthropoda; class Insecta; order Hymenoptera; family Tenthredinidae; genus Tenthredo; species Tenthredo notha. The sequence continues at coordinate 5,971,600 of OU611924.1, forward strand.
GAATTGCACTTTCATGTTATGAATTTTTAATTCATGTAATAAACAATTTTCTATTTGTTAATAACAATTATACTTTTCAAACGCGATTTTCGAGATGACTACCACCTTCGAAAATTCTGAAAAAAATACGAGCGTGTTCCTTGATTCATTCTCTACGAAATCTATGTAAGTTCAAAAATGGAACTCCGATGGAAACTATATTTCCAAAGCGGTTGATTCATGCGGGACGTCGCGCACGGCCGGGTACACGAGCGTTGGGGCGGCAAGACCCTGTTCGTGCGTCGTTACATACTTGGAATTCAACTCAGGTGAGAAACTAATTCCGCGTAATGCAATAAATATGCCCATTATTTGAACACCTGTGTGTCGACCCTCAGGTATTTAAAATACCCTCTTTTCACCCTTCCATGGCCTCCCTAGAATATATAAATGTATTGCAGGATTCGACTATTTCAGTATCGTCTTGACGCTTACTAAAGTCACATCGATTCTTTGTTCACGTAGTTTCACACGACTGAAGAATATTTAAAAATTTCAAAGTGCATTAAAATCGAATCATAGCAATAACTATTATGGCACCAAAACAGAAAAGTTTTGACTGTTGCTTCAATCCGTTCAATTTAGAAAAGCACGGAAAGAAATACTCTAAAAATTTGAGACGTGTACTTCCGGCAATGCTACGGAAGTTGGACAGTAAAGATGCAGGGATGTCCACGATTAAAATTTGTGACTACTGTCGGTTAAAACTTGCAAAAATGCCTGAAATCACTGACAGCAGCGATAGTTCGTCTATAAAAAGTGAAATTCCTGAACCTAGTACCAGTGCAGTAATCAAATCGTTGAGCGAGGAGAAGTCAGTAGAAGCATTGGTTTCCAAGTAATTGAACCATTAATACAGTCAAACCTCGTTATATCGCGGACGATGGGGGTATAGGGGAAGAGAAAAGCGGAGAACCGCGATATAACTTAGTTCTCCCACCAGTCACTTGAATCTCTCAATCGCTCCGCCTCTTTCACGCCGCATCGGTAGAGAGGGACGCGCGCGATATTCAAATACTTTGTATGTATAATACAGTGCAATGAAAGTTTTATTAGTATATGTAGCTATATACCTATATGTACATGTTACATCTGCATAACTTAAAATCTAATATCATATTATATAAAATAACATATTTTATGAATTATCTGCTATAGAATTAGCGACTTCTTTTAGTTTTTCAAGTACAGCCATATCCGACTCCGTTGCTCCACCATTAATTTTGAAAAACTTCAGTAATAATTCTGATGCAAGTATTGCGTCATTAGGAGATGGTGGCAATTCAGCTGACTCAAAATCGGTTTCATTTTCCACCAGAGCATTTTCTAAAATATAAATGTTTTTATGCCTTTTTTTTTTAATTTGTTTTTGCAAATTGTTTGGGCAGTACTACACTTCAAATAACAATATGTGTAGAAAGTTGATGAAATCGTAATATCTCACCTTCTATTTGACTGGAAATCATGTCAATCAACTCAGCATTTGTAGGAATATGATATTCAGTATCTCTTGATTGAATCCATTCTTCAACGCATTCCCTGCTTATATCCTGCAATCCTGAAACTTCTCGAGCTGTGGCTACAATTTCTGTTGTTATGTCACTTTCGTTGTTATCGCTATTATTCGTTGAATCCTTCCCCGTATAATATTTTTCCGGTAATAATTTTTTCCAGCATTTGAAGATCGTGACATTAGACACATTATCCCACGCTGTGCTTGACCAATCAATAACATGTTTAATGTTAATTGATTTTAAGAAGGTTACCACATCTGTGCCATTTTTTTGTGCATCCAGTAGTGCACGTAAAAATAGAAACTTGTATCCTTTTTTTAATGTTTCAATTATTCCTTGATCACAAGGTTGGAGTATCGAAGTCGTGTTTGCTGGCAACGCTCGAACTTCTATTCCAGCTTTTATAAGTTTAACTGAGCCAAAATGACATGCTGCATTATCGACAAAGAGCACCGCTTTTGGTGGAAGTTTTTCAGATTCTAAGAATGCCTTTACAGCGGGTACAAAAGTCTCAAAAAACCAGAGTTTGAAAATTTCAAACGTCATCCATGCAGATTTTTGGCTGCAGTAGTGAACAGGAAGAGATCCTATAGAATCTTTTATTGCTCTCGGTTTAGCATATCTACCAATGACTACCAGTGGCAATTTCAAGCTACCATTAGCGTTAGTGCATGTCACAATTGTGATTCGCTCTTTATTTTGTTTAAATCCGGAAATTTCATTTTTAGAATTTTTTACCTTCTCAGCCAAAGTCTTTCGAGGCATTTTTTAATAATTTTATCCCGTCTCATCCGCATTGAAAATCTGACATGGTAGTAATAGTTCATCATTCATAGTTTTTTCGAATTGTGATTTGAATGTTGTAGCAGCTTCAACATCTGCAGACTTTTTTTCACCAGAAACTGAAATACCTCTGATGTTATATTTGTTTTTCCTACAAGTTAACCATCCATTGCTGGCCGAAAACGATTTCTTAATTTCCATCTCTTTGTGAAGTTCTAACGCCTTCTCTAAATGTTAAATGAATTTTATGAAAATTCAGTTTCAACTCTATAGAACGTAAAAAATATGGCTGATTGTAGCGAAAAAGCGTTTTTTTTTTGTCCGTCATTCAATAAAGATTCAATTACTCGGAATTGGCACGAAAAAAAGTAAAAATTTTACAAAAATACTCTATCAATACCAATGACGGAGGTGACAGATTTTATGAACAACAAAAGGTGAAGTCGCGTACTGAGCACAAAAAAAGTTTTTTTAGCCAATCACCCATTTTATTGTACCAACAAAAAAAATGTCGAAAATTGTAACTGTCACGGTGTGAAAATCCACAATGTTTACATCTTAAAAACTTAAGAATGTTACGCAAATACATTGTATACAGTTTTTTCTATTATTATTATTATATACCTTGAATCAACTTTCCTTCCATGGGAATGCCAGCTTTAATGCAACGATCGAACCATATGTAAGTAGCTTCTTCCATCCCATCTAAGGCCGATATCCTAATCCGTTTTACTTCAGGTGTTAATACATAATCAACTTTATCTTTTTCCAATTTCGCTTCATTTTTTTTCCACCCTCTCAACGTACTTTCTGCAAGTCCATGCTTATCAGCCACAGCTGCTAATGTTCTGCTATTGTTCAACTCTTTTAATATCTCTAACTTTTCTAAAATACTAAAATTATTACGCATATTCCTTGATTCACTGGATGACGCTACTTTTCGTTTTTTAGGATTCTTATTTTCTTGATCAGTCATTATTATTCAGTACAAAATACAAATATTTACGATCGAAAATGAAGTATATTTATGATATTTGCAAGAAGATGTCAGTTTTAATGCACGTGTACAGTCTAACAGTGAGAGAGACGGTAGAAGAGAGAAGCAGCACGGGCAGCACCTAGCCCGTGGTGGGAGAGTCGCTTGAAGCGCGTGGGAGAACGGATAGAGCAAAGGAAGGGGCTACAGTGAGCAAAACCGCGATATAACGAGGCGCGATATAGCGAGGCTTGACTGTAGCTTGAACCAGTGATCGGCAAAAAAAAAATTACCTATTTTCATTTTCTAATCACCTAGAATAATTAGTAATTACTAGAAAAATATTGCTAATTTTCTTAAAAAATTAGTAATTAGCAGAAAATATTACTAATTTTTTCAAAAAATTAGTAATTAGCAGAAAATATTACTAATTTTTTTGAAAAATTAGTAATTAGTAAGTAATATTTCTAATTTTTTTTTGAAGAATTATAATTTTTCTGAAAAAATCAGTAGGTAGTAGAAAAACATTAATAATTGTAATATTATATTTTTATTGATCGCCCTGTTACACACAAAATCAATTTCTATTTAATAATTAATTTATTATATAAACAAATTATTTTGTACTTTTTGCGGCACTGGAATTGCACTTCATAACAACCCGACTTTCGAAATTTGAGTCCGTCAATCGATTGAATTTAGGCAAGTTGAACATCGTAGCGTATGAAAATAGTCGCTTCACTGATGCGGATGATGGTAATGGCGTATTAAACTTAATAAAAATTTGTTTGATGGTAGGAAATTGATCCAGCAATGACAGGTTTCTACTCCCATTAGCAAGAAACTGTTGATATGTAATTTCTGGATCGGTTGCACCAAACATTTGCGTTACAACTTCGGGTTGATTTTCGGTATTTTGAGTGTCTGAATAATTCGCAAACTCAAAAAAACCGTCATTTTCTCCAAGTTCATGCTCTTCAACAAGGGGTGGTGGATTATTGTCAGTCAATGCTTCCTTCAAGGCGTTTATTACATTTGATTGAGCAGTTGAACTTAGCGATTTCATCCAATCAAGCTTAAACTTAGGGTGTGTTGCTGAAGCAACAGCACACACTCTTCCTGCTTTGACAACATAAAAAAAATCCGCAAATCGAGTAGCTAATGATTTTTCAATAGCTTTTACGAGGTGTTGACAATGAACAAATTTTAAATTTTGACAATGATTTAATTTCGTCCGAATAGTCACCAACGTCGGAAGTAAATATCCATATTAAGTATTTGCGTCGCCCTGCAGTATATCAATTGCCTGGGCAATTGATCGATTGCAATGCAAATATTCCTCCATGAAGCTGAAAAATCAAAATTTACTGTAGAACTGGATACATTATCTATACAGAAAGAATGGTTTACTAGAGCCAAGAAAATTTGTAGATAGACCTTGGTTGTTTTGGAGCAAGAAAAAAATTTTCATCGCTCAAGAAATTCTTACTTTACCCTAGCTAATTTATCTCTTCATAATATTTTCTTAAGACAAGATAATTTGGTTCTCTAAACAAGAAACGTACTGTAGTTTACGAAGAAGTAGCAATTAAAATAATATGGATAAAAACCAAATAAAATCTTTATTTACCGGAAATTAGATCCATCAAGAGGTTCAGTAATGCCCAATCCCTCACTCTGAGATAAAATTTCTTCTTTCAATCCAAAAAGTTGAAGAAGTGATTCATAAAGTGAATTCCATCGTGTAACGACTGGTTTCTTCAAACTTTGTCCCAAAGCAGTTAATAATTTTTCATTCTGTTTTGGTGTCGATTGTAGTTTCCAGAGTAATTCACATCGATGGATCATTTCATTGTAAGCTGCATGTAATGTTGTTTGTGACTTAATACAGCTGATCATGTCGGTCGTTGCCACAAGATTTAATGTGTGACTCGCACAACGGATATGTTCCGACAGTGTTTCTATTAAATCCGTCTCATCGCGTGTAACAAATTCATCGATAGTGGCATAATCTTCTTCGATACTATCATTCAGATTGTCAGAGTGGTCTGAAACATTTTCTTTCGAACGTATTACAAAAAAAAAGTAAAAAATCTATCGAAAAGTTGTTTCACATTAGAACTACACTGAAAAAAAAGTATTTTTTCTATCACAATGCAAGTGTTACTGAATGAGTTTAGTTCTCATTAAAATCCATAATGTGATCATCAAAATCCACACTTTGGGTCAAGAAATATAGTCTTGCGCAGTATACGTATGTACTGAGCCAAATACCATGTATTTTATTAGTAAAGCAATACCAACTTTTGTTTGCATAAGAGCTGCAGCATAAGAAATATTGTGAGTAGAAATGTATTGTTTTTTCAGTGTACCTCAAATCAACAAGATCTATTTCAAAATATAATCAGATCTTTGTCACCTTTTTTTTTTACAATTGCTTAAAAAATATCAATAACATGAAGATGATAAAAAAATACTACCTGAAAAAAATGAATCACCAACGTTGAGTCCAAATGCTTCAAAAGCTTTTATAAAATTGGAGCCGTTGTCTGTTACTGTAGCAAGTATTTTAGATCGATTCAGACCATATGTCTCATGGATTTTATTCATCGCTTCAGCAATTCGGTCATAAGAATGCGTACCTGTTAATCTTTCGCAAGCTAACGCATACGATTTACGCTCCAAAGTTTTAGGATCAATCTGCAAGTTAATATTATATTTGAATAAATTTTTTTAAAGCAAGATAATCGTTTCAACACCGGATAAGCTTGATTTACTTTGAACTATAAAGTTTATAGTTTCCAAAGTTAATTTTTTAAAACAGTTTAATAGATAAAAGGGTTCAACCAGATTATTGAACATACCAAGAACATAAAATAATATATACGACAGTGAAAATTGATTCCAATGTTGTTAGAATAGATAAAATTTTTCAAATCCTCAAAAATCAATGAACAATTGTAATCATGAGTAATGGCTTAAAAGTTCAAAAAACAAATTTCAAAAGAAAAAAAAACAGAAGACATCTTCAGTTCTCGAAAATACAATTTAAAATTTCAGATTTTAAAATCTCGACCAAAAATAATTCAACAAATTTTCTTGTATTTTATTCAGAAAGACTATCAAAATTATAAAATTGAAAAAAAAAACTTACCCAATGAATCGTCATTCCTAAAAATCGTCGGGTTTTACTCGACCATGAATCAGCTGTCGTACATACGTATTTGACGTGACTGAGCATTTCTTTTATATCAGCAACGTTTTTGAGAAATGTTTTCATGATACGTCGTTGAGCAGTTCGTGCAGAAAAATGAAGGAGGGGTTGACCACCTTTTTTTATTTTGAAATCTGTAAATAATTATAGATTCAAATAATTCTATTCTGAGTTTTGTTGCTCATGCTATTAAAAAGTTTAGAAAATAATCCACACAACGTAAATATATGAATGAATCTGTCATTACCGTCAAATATTTTTCTAAAAACGGGATGTTCAACTATGCTCATTGGAGACATAGTTTCTAAAACAAAGTTAATGACATTGTCTTCAAAGATTGGCTGAGAAAAATTACAATATGTTTTTAACTCCTCTTTTCCTGCACTAATTTTTCGTTTTTTTGAAGCAACGTATTCAACATATTGTGGATGCTTTTTGGCATGTACTTTCTTGAAAAAAAAAAATCGATTTTCAAAGATTAACAAAGAGAATAAATTTAGTCAATTTTTTTTTGTTCAATCAAGAAATATTTTTTGCAATAATTTAGTTACTTTAATGTGTGTGTTGTAATTAGACGGTGTATGTAAAGATCCATTAATCGTGCGATCTTTATTACTGTCACTGCGGCACAATTGGCAAATGCCAACAATTGTTCCATCAATAGAAGATCTATCTAAATCAGGCACAAAATATGTACCATCTAAATAAGGACGCTTCCGACATGCCTTTGCCAATTCCTCCTTTAAGGTGCTTCCCTATGCAATTCCACCAGACCTGAATACATTGGGAAAAGAGGTGTTATTAAACGGAATATCTCTGCCTGGGCACCGAAATCAATGAAACAAACTTCGTCGCGCAATTCTATGTATGATCTCGAATACGTACGGCCAAAAAAATGTTTTTTTTACGCGAAAATAGAGAAGATATCCATGTAAAACGGATTTGAAAACGTTTTACATGGATATCTTCTTTATTTTCAAAAAAAAAAAACATTTTTTTGGCCGTACGTGTTCGAAATCGTACATAGAATTGCGCGACGAAGTTTGTTTCATTGATTTCGGTGCCCAGGCAGAGATATTCCGTTTAATAACACCTTTTTTCCCAAATTTTCAGGTCTGTTGGAATTGGGTAGGGAATCACCTTAAAGCCTCTGAATTTCTCACAACACCAACAATTGCTGTTGGTTCCGATTGACTAGAAGAACTGTCATCACTTGTCGACATGATGATTTTCTGTAAACATGCAACTTAGTAAACTAAAAATTTACGGGTGCAAAATGACAATGAAGTGAAAAGTACGAACAATGACTGGCAGCGTCGTGATTTATCTATCATTCAACTTGAAAAAATGTTCAATAAAAGTTCAAACGAATATGTTTCAAAATATGTGAGCTAAATAATTTAAAGTATTGTACTCAAAATAAAAATAAAGAAAACTACCGAACAAATAAAACGCCTAATATCTGATAAAATATTTTAAGAATGATTTATTTTAGCTGGAAGTGTCCTTCAAAAAATTATATAATACAATAAATCAATGACTTACCTTTATAATATATTGTATAAAAAAAGGTATTAATTAAAATTAGCAACTTAAATTCACTTATTTTATGTACTTGTAATTAACAAGTTAACTGTAAGAGCACTACGCGTCTACATTAACCGGGAAAACTTTAGTATATGCAAAAGATTTTTGAGTATACACAATGTGCATAACACATACTACTGTTGTCGGCTTTTATCGATTCATTTCGGGTTACATCGATTACTTATTTCCACTACTTTAAATAATGCGGGATAATTGATAATCAGTGTCACTAGAGGGACGTTTGCTTTGCAAAGCTCTTGAGGTAAGGCAGGTGACCAATTACTAATTGGCAATTAGTAAGAAAGATAACTGAAAGTTGAAATATAACAATAAAAAATTTTATTACTAATTTTCTTTATCGATACAGAGTACAGACCAATAAGTTTTTTTTTATTCAAATTTATGAAGTTTGAGTTACTATTTTAAGTTTCAAGACTTAAGAAATTACAAGTGATTCTAATTTTATAAATATACATCAAACAAGAATAATTTTAATAATTTCATTTACTTAAATTTTTGATATTTTCATAATTTTAAAAAATTTGTAATTATTAATTGAATTACAAATACTCAAACAAGCTAAGAAAAATTGACTCGAACCAAGAATGATTGTATTTCGCGCCTCCTCCTTTAGATCACCAAATGTAGTACCCGCTCTCTGTGCTGATGGCGCCACAAGGTTTGAAGTAACTAAAAACTTTCTAGTAACTTACCCAACCGGTCCGCTTCCGGTCCATATTCTTCATTCCTTTTCTTTGTGTGAAAAGAAAGCCACGTTAATTTTTAAACTGTGAAAAGAAATATGACTTCAAAACGCAAACGAAACGACGAGGATAAAGAAAACAAGCTCAAAAGACGTCTCAAACGACTGAAACGAGACATGGAGAAACAGGAAAAAGAATTTCGACGCTTACGCCAAAAATGTAGGTATAACCTTACTTTTTCCCACAGAAAGCCTCGTGGCACGTTTTTCTATACATGCAACAGCATCTCGACCAACGATGCAGCGTTCAAGTAACGACTCATCGTTTTGCCAGTATTTACACACAAGTAATACATCGGCATTGCGGACAAGTTTCCGCCCGATAACTAAATGTTTTCGTACGAGACGTATAGTGCAAGTCACTAGAACATACGCTCGTATTATCATTTCGGCCGAGACGGCAAAAATGATGGCCTATTCGGCCAAGTGCAGTCAAGTACTCACTGGATAGACATGATTGAGAAAACTCATAAGGTCTACTTCATTGTTTTCAGACAATGATTCCCCATGGTCAAGCCCTTCAGAGAGCGAGAGCTCTAGAAGAGGGCCTTCAGCGCACAGATCTCCACGTCGTGGAGCCGTAGTCACCGAAGTTCCTATACAGAACCAAGAAGACACGACCATTGAAGGCACCTCCGAGCATACTTCCCAGGTCGTCAGTGAAACTACCACAGCAATAGAAGGAGGGGGGGGGCGGTACAACCCAACCTGAGATATCCGAATCTAATCAGGACGCAATTCTGGTACCTGAAGTACTTGAGGCCATAGGAAAACGTCTCGACAGAGAGAAAAGCTGGGCCCCAGCAATTCACAATGACATTGCTGTACGTTGGAACGACGTTATTAAAGAGGGGCTTCCGAAAGAGGAACGCTTAGAATTATTCAAAAAACATCCCACCCCAGAAAACTGTGTCTCATAGAACCTCCAAAGCTCAACGCAGAGGTCAAGGCCTCCGTACTAGACCAAATCATCACCAGAGACAACCGGATTGCTGAAAAACAGCAGAAGGTAACAGTTTGCCTAGCAACGCTGGGAACAATGCTATCAAACCTCCTCAAGGGCATTACACTGGACACTTTGTCATTGATATCCAATCTGAGCGATGTAGGACGAATCCTGGTGGACCTACAGCGAGACGAGACACTAACTAGGAGACTGATTATATCAGCAAACCTAAACTCATCCCTAAAGGAGACGCTGAACACCACTTCAGCGGATGAGTGGTTGTTCGGGAAGGACCTGGGCAATACACTGAAAGCAGCAAAATCCTTGGAACAATCTTCCAAGGACCTTAAGCCAATGCCAAAGACCACAGCTGCATCTACATCCAAAACACCAAAAAACTTCAAGGGCCCCCGCCGCCCGGCCTTCAACCAGCGTCAGGCGACGGGGGGGCAACGCAAGCCGTTCTACCAGAAACAAAAGAGCTCCAGCTATCGGAGCTCGAATACCAAGCAGGAACAAAATTCCTACAAGAAACGCCACTAACTACTCCGGTAAGTTTATTGGCAGGTCGACTGAAACAGTTCGCTCCTACGTGGAGAAGACTTTTCTCAGACAAAACTGTTCCTGTCTGGATCAGTGGTTATGTTATCCCTTTCAACCACCCCCCCACCCAAACGACAATACCAGGGGAACCAAGCTGGTCAAAAAGTGAAAAATCACAAATGTCTGAACAAATTAAAGATTTGCTTCTTAAAGGTGTGATTCAGAAATGTAAGGAATGCGTAGATCAATTCATTTCCAGTATCTTTCTCACCCCAAAACCCGACGGCTCCAGTCGGTTCATTTTAAATCTCAAAAAGTTAAACGACTTCATAAACACTGAATACTTCAAACTAGAGGACATAAGGACAGCTCGTGATTTGATGCAACCAAACTGTTTCATGGCCACCATAGACCTTAAAGACGCATACTACCTCATTCCAATTGCAGACTCTGACAAAAAATACCTAAGGTTTAGATTTGAAAGCGACACGTACGAATTTAACTGTTTACCCTTCGGGTTAAACACTGCTCCATACGTATTCACCAAGGTGATGAGGGTGGTCGTTACCCGGTTGAGACAACAGGGGTTCACTTCGGTAACATATCTCGATGACTTACTCCTACTTGGAGATTCCAGACAAGAATGCCTAAAAAACGTACAACAAACGTGTCAATTGCTGGAAGAACTAGGGTTTGTAATCAACCAACAGAAGAGCCAACTGGTGCCTTCCCAAGAACAAAAATATCTGGGATTCATACTAAATTCAAAAAAAATGCGTGTTGAATTGCCTGAAGAAAAAAGGACCAACACAGCAAAGCTACTCCAAAAATTCAAAATAAACTATACTTGCGAAATTCGCGAGTTTGCATCCTTGGTTGGGGTTCTTGGCTCGTTATGCGTAGCAGCTAAATATGGCTGGGTTTACATTAAAGATCTAGAGCGCGAAAAATTTCTCGCCCTAGAAAGAAATAAAAACAACTTTCAAGCACGTATGACACTGTCATCAAACGTCCAAGAAGACCTGACCTGGTGGAGGTCAAACATTAGATCAGTCTTTAATCCTATCAGAAGCGCTCAGTATGTAATAGAGATTTTCTCCGACGCATCCCTATCAGGCTGGGGTGCATGCTGCGGCTCTGAAAGAACCCACGGTTTCTGGAACCTGCAGGAACGGAAACATCATATAAACTACCTAGAGTTACAGGCGGCCTTTTTCGGACTGAAATGTTTCGCAATAAACCTTAAGAATTGCGATGTGTTGTTACGCATAGACAACACGACAGCTATTGCATATATCAATCGCATGGGGGGCGTGCAATATAAAAATCTCAGCAGAATCAGTAAAGAAATCTGGAAATGGTGCGAATACCGGAATATCTGGATTTTCGCCTCCTATATTCGATCAAAAGAAAATACTGTAGCCGACCTTGAATCAAGACGGCTAGAAACCGAAACGGAATACAGTCTGTCCCAAGAAGCGTTCGATGAGCTGTGTAGAGAGTTCGGCTACCCAGAAACTGATCTCTTCGCCAGCCGAATCAATAAAAAATGCCAGAGATATGTATCCTGGAAGAAAGACCCTGGTTCTTTTGCTATCGATGCTTTTACAATAAATTGGGGCAATCAATTTTTCTACGCATTTCCTCCATCTGCTCTTATACCTAAGGTATTAAAAAAGATCCAAAATGAACAGGCCAGAGGGATCATCGTAGTTCCTAACTGGCCATCTCAAGCATGGTTCCCCCGGTGTAAAGCGATGTTCGAATCGCCCCCTATAATTTTTAAACCAAATCCTAATCTTCTACGATCCTCCAACAGGGAACCACACCCACTCTGGCCCCAGCTTTCCCTGGTGGGAGGAGTGTCATCGAACAGGCTTACGCCTTGAGAGGAATGACACCGGCAACCATAAAAATCAGCATCGCATCGTTGGCTGATTCCTCATTACGTCAGTACGATTCGGCGCTGAAAAAATGGTGGATGTTCTGCACTTCAACCAACACAGCCTTTTTCTCAGCTGATATACCAGACATCTTGAAGTTTCTTACCAAAGAATTCGAAAATGGAGCATCTTATGGTACCATCAATTCCTTGAGATCTGCAATAGCCCTAATCCTGGGGCCAGAAGTAGGAGAAAACACCAACGTAAAACGGTTCTGTAAAGGAGTCTCCAGACTACGACCAATGCGCCCTAAATACGACGTTACCTGGGACCCTAAGATCGTTCTGGACTTCCTCTCTAAATGGTACCCAAACGATACAATCCCTCTACAACAACTATCTGGAAAACTAGCGATACCACTCGCGCTCACAACAGGGCACAGAATTCAAACCCTGAGCGCAATCGACATAAAAAACATCACCGAAACTGACGAAAAAATTGAGATTAAGATCCCGGCACAACTGAAAACGTCAGGACCTGGAAAGGTACAACCTAACCTAATCCTACCCTTCTACTCAGCAGATAGGTCGATCTGCGTAGCAGGAACTCTTCAGACATATCTAAAGCGAAGTGACAACTTACGACAGAACACTTCAAGCCTTTTCATTTCTTGGAAGAAACCCCATAAGGCGGTCACGACACAGACACTGAGTCACTGGATAAAAAATATCCTACAACAGAGTGGCCTGGACACGTCAATTTTTTCGGCCTACAGCACACGCCACGCTTCAACATCAGCAGCGAATCGAAACGGCGTTAATATCGACCTTATTCGTAAGACCGCGGGTTGGACACCAGCTTCCCAGACTTTTAACAAGTTTTACAACCTAGAAGTTAAAGAAAATCGCGACATCTTTGCCAAAACTATCCTAAAGCTGTAAAAATATACAAAAAAAAAATCAGCTATGTTAACATAAAATATAAGGTCACAGTTTAAAAGCAATTGCTTGCCGTGCATAATTCAAACATCTACATTTGGTGATCTAAAGGAGGAGGCGCGAAATACAATTGAACGATTAAACGAACTTACCTAAGTGAAGTTCTATCGTAATTGTATGTAGCGCCTCCTCCGAAAGATCAGTCCCACCCTATTGCATCCCAATAACAAAGGTTAATCCCCGAGAGAAACGGCAAGCACTTTAAAATAATGAAGAATATGGACCGGAAGCGGACCGGTTGGGTAAGTTACTAGAAAGTTTTTAGTTACTTTAAACCTTGTGGCGCCATCAGCACAGAGAGCGGGTACTACATTTGGTGATCTTTCGGAGGAGGCGCTACATACAATTACGATAGAACTTCACTTAGGTAAGTTCGTTTAATCGTTCAATTTCTCGGCTTAAAACTTTTTTTTCTTGACCGAAAAAAATTATTTTCTCTAAAACGATCTTCTTGGTTCAAGATTTTGTCTCTTGCGTCAAGTTAACATTTTTATCTGTTTAAAATTTATAACGTCTCTAGAAAGAGCTAAAATTTGTCCAAAATACTAAAAGGAGAACATGCAATAGTCTCTTAACTTTTTATTTTAATTTGAGACATTTTTTCTAACGTGAAGAGGTTTTGGAATTCCCGCTTTTCAAAATCGAGTTTTCATCAGGCTATTTTCAACTTGAAGTCCAGTGCGTATTTTGTTGGAATTATTATTTGAAACAGAGCTTCGTTAATAATTCCGTGAAAATTATTTACTTAAAAAAGTAATGATTATCTTGTCATTGAGTACCAATTTTTTCCACAAAGATCGCTATACCGCGAGGACCAGGTGAAAGAGAATGGTCCGTCCGCCCAGACACCTAATATTTCGTATTTTCATGGGGATAGCCACCCGTAAGTCGTAGCGCTGAAAATCCCTAGGGTGATGCAACTCGGCAGCCATTTTTGATGGCAGCCGGCTGACTGCCAATAGATCGCGGAAGGTAGACATGTGTGGTTATGTTCGTTTATTTGAAGCAAATGATAAATAAAATGAATATAACCTATGTGAATAAGCTATGAATATTTATCAAAAATCGATCAATCAGTTTTAAATGACTGTAACGAAGACTAATTTATTACAACATGACAATTATCCTTGTTATGCATTGAATGAACTTTTACTCAGCTTCAATAAAGTTTTTCTCCCTTACCTAGTTCAATTTATTGAAGCCTCGACCCCAGGATACAATTAATAATTTCGTTTAAATTGGTTCTTCTCGATGAACTCTTTATTTCTAATTAATTTCCGGTTACAGCTGAGGTTAATTCGTTGATAGATATCATTCAAAACTGATTGATCGATTTTTGATAAATATTCATAGCTTGTTTACGAAGGTTTTATTCACTTCATTTATCATTTGCTTCAAATAAACGAACATAACCCCACACGTCTACCTTCCTCGATGTATTGACAGTCAGCCGGCTTCTATCAAGAATGGCTGCCGAGTTGCATCGACCGCGCGCTAAAATCACCCTAGGGATTTTTCAGCGCAACGAGTGGCTATCCCCATGAAAATACGAAATATAAGGTGTCTGGGCGGACGGACCATTCTCTTTCACCTGGTCCTCGCGGTATATGTTTTTTTTTTTTTTACTAAAATCTACTTTTTCAGAAAAATTAGTAATATTCATTACTAATTTTTCAGAAAAATTAAAAATATTTTTTTTCTAATTTAAAAAAAAAATTAGTAATATTTTCGGCTAATTACTAATTTTTTAAAATAATTAGTAATTTTTTTCCACTAATTACTAATTTTTTAAAATAATTAGTAATTTTTTTCCACTAATTACTAATTTTTTAAAATAATTAGTAATTTTTTTCCACCAATTACTAATCTTTTAAAATAATTAGTAATTTTTCTCAGCTAATTACTAATTTTTCGACGGGGCTTCCGTTTCCGGTGCGAAGAGTGACAGACGTGTGAGAGAGTGCTGCTTGAATATCTAAGGTAAATTTGGGGAATAAAAGAATCGATTGGGGAGTCGGTGAGTAGGGTGAGGGCAAAGGGAGTAAAGAACGCAGGGAGCGGAATAGGGTGAGGGAAAAAAGCAGAGTAAAAAGTAGGAAAGGGAAGGGAGAGGTAAAGAGGTTAGGTGTGACAGGGGCGATAGAAGGAGGCGGGAAAAGCTACACGGGAAAGGAAGAGAGTGGGTAGGAGAGACATCTAGGAGACAGAGTGAGAAGAAAGGTCGATAAGGTAGGAATAGGAATAGGAATAGGAATAGATAGACAACAGAGAAGGAATAGATAGACGGCGATGAGCGGGAGCGATGCGGCGGGTGGGGCAGCTGGGGGAAAGGTAGGGAGGCCGACGAACGCGGCGAGGCTAGCGGCAATGGGGGGAGCGGGATACGGGTCGCTAGACGACCTGTTCAAGAGAAAGAGAGGGGGGGATGGAGGAACAGATGAATGGGAGTGGGGAGGGGACGAAAGCGAGGCCTTCGCGAAAAGCAGAAAAATAGGTAGATCGCCGGAGAAAGAGAAAGAAAAGGAAAAAGAGAACGAAAAAGAAGATAAGGGGAAAGGGACTGGTGTAGAGAAAAGGGAGGGGATAGAGAAAGAGAAGGACGAGGGGATAATGCAGCTATTAATGCAAATAAGAGGGGAAATGAAAGCGGGGCTAGAAGAGGTAAAGGGGCAGGGAAAGGGAATAAGGGAGGAAATGGAGAGGATGAACGGGGAGCTGAGGAGAGAGCTAGAGAAACAAAGGGAGGAAAATAGAAGAAAAGAGCTAAAATGGGAAAAAGAAAGAGAGGAAATTAGTAAAGGAATGCAGGAATTGGGGAAAAGAGTCGAGGAAATAGAGAGTAGAGCAGGGGGAGGGACAGCAGAACTAAGGGGGTTGGAAGCAAGGATCGAGGGTTTACGGGTGGATAGAGAGAGGGAAAGGGAGAAGGTAGGAGAGAGGAGGGAGTGGGAGGAGAGGGTTAGGGAAATAGAAAGAAGAGTGGAAATGAAAGAGAGGGAAGAGCGGAAAAAAAATATTGTGATCAAAGGGATAAGGATAGGGGAGGGGGGGATGAAAGCTAGCGTGGAGGAGGTAATAGGAGCAACAGGTGCGCGGGTAGAAATAGAGCGAATAAGAAAAGTGGGAGCAGAGGATAGGGAAAGAGGAAGTATGGTTGTAGTTGAGCTAAAGGACGTGGGGCAGAAGTTAGAGGTGATGAGGAATAAGCGGCAACTAAAGGGTAGGAAGGAAAAGATAGAGGATGACCTAACATGGGGTGAAAGGAAGATGCAGTGGAAGCTAGAGAGGATAGCCGGGGAGGAGGGGCGCAAGGGAAAGGAAGTAAGAGTAGGGTACGGAAAGATAGTGATAGAAGGGGAAGTGTGGAGGTGGGACGAAAGGCAAGAAGTGCTTAGAGGGGCGGGAGGGAATCTGTGGGCCTGGGAACCAGAGGAGACTAGGCAGGGGGAAGAGGGGGGAGCGGGGGGATGGGAAGGGGGCACGAGAGGGGGACGGGGGGGCAGAGGCAGAGGGACGGGAAGAGGAAGGGGGTAGATAGAAAAGGAAAAAAAGGGAAAGAGGGGTGGAAGGCGACATTCTGGAACGTAGCGGGGTTAGGGAAGAAAGACGAAGACTTCTGGAAGAGACTGGAAGAGTGGGATGTCGTTGTGCTAATAGAAACGTGGGTGGAGGAGAAGGGATGGGATAGGATTAAAAGCAAGCTCCCGAGGGGGTACGAGTGGGAAGTGCAATTCGCCAAGAAAAGGAATAGGAAAGGTAGAGCAATGGGGGGAATGATTACAGGGGTAAAAAGGGAAATAGCAACTGAGGGGAGAGAAGGGGAAGAGAAAAGAGAAGGGGTGAGCGAAAGGTGGGTAAGGGTAGGGGGAGAAAGATGGATGGTTCTGGGGATATACGTAAGCGGGGACATCAAGGAAAAAATAGAGGAAATAAGGGAACGAGCGGAGAAAGGGGGTAGCGACGTGAAAGTGCTGGTAGGAGGGGACTTTAACGCTCGAACGGGGAGAGAAGGGGGAAGTTATTGGGGGGGGGGGGGAGGAAGAAGAGGGAAAAAGAAGAAAGTCGAAAGATAAGAAGATATCGGCGGAGGGTAGGGAACTAGTAAGGTTCATGGGGGAGATGGGGTGGTCAATAATGAATGGGGACACAGAGGGGGATGAAGAGGGGGAATTTACGTATGTGGGGGCGGTGGGGGAAACAGTGATAGATTACGCGATAGGGGGCAGCGAGGTAAAGGAAAAAGTAGAGAGAGTGGAGATAGGAGAGAGGGTAGATTCGGATCACCATCCGGTCGTAGTGTCGATAAAGGGGGAAGTGGAATGGGAAAGAAAGAAGGGAGGGCAGAAAAGGGTAGAAAGAGGGAACTGGTCGGAACAGGGGAGACAGAGATTTGCAGGAGAGGTGAGATGGGAAGGAGTGGGAAACGCGGAGGTGGGGAAAGAAATAGAGGAGAGGATGGGAGAATTTAGGAGAGCAATAGAGGCCGGGGGTAGGGAGGAGAGTAAAAAGAAGGGCTGGTGGGATGAGGAATGTAGGGAAAAGAAGAGGGAGGCAAGAAAAAGCCTGAGAAGGTGGCGCAGGGGGAAGGGGGACGCAGAGGAATATAGAGAGAAGAGGAGGGGGTACAATAGGATGTGCGAGAAAAAGAAAAAGGAGCAAAGTGAGAGATTTATGAGGGAAGTAGAAGAAGCTAGAACGGAAAGTAAGGTGTGGGAAATCATAAACAGGGAGAGAAAGGGCTGGAAAAGGGCCAACGAGGGCATAGGAAAGGAGGAGTGGAAAGAGTATTTTATGGGGCTGCTGGGAGGGGTAGAAGTGAGGGTAGTGGGGGGGGGAGGAGCAGCGAAAAGAGGTGAGGACGGGGAGGGGGATATAGAAAGAGAGGAAATTAGAAAAGCGATAGAGAAGATGAAAGACGGAAAGGCGCCAGGAGGGGATGGGGTAGTGAATGAGGTATGGCGATACGGGGGGGAAGAAATAGGGGAATGGGTATGGAAGGTTTGCAACAGGGTGTGGAGGGGGGAGGGATGGCCGGAGGAGTGGAAAGAGGGTATAATAGCGCCGATAATAAAGAAAGGACGTGGGAAAAGAGTAGAGGAGTACAGGGGAGTAACGCTGATGCCGACTCTGTACAAAGTATATGCCACGGTGCTGGCGAGCAGGATAGAGGAGGAAGTAGAGAGAAAAGGGATGGTGCCGCACAATCAAACGGGGTTTAGGAGGGGCATGGGAACGATAGATAATATATACGTGCTGAATTATCTAATAAGCAGGCATATAGGGAAAGAGAAAGGGAAAATGGTGGCGCTCTTTGTAGACTTAAAGGCGGCGTTCGACTCGGTGGACAGGGGGGTGTTGTGGGAGGCGATGGAAAGTAGAGGGGTGAGGGAAGGGCTAAGGACAAGGGTGGAAGAGATATATAGGGAAACGAAGAGCAGGGTAAGAAGCGGGGGGACTGTGGGAGAAAGCTTTTGGACTGCGAGAGGGGTGAGGCAGGGATGCCCACTTAGCTCAGGATTATTTAACCTGCTGCTGGCGGACCTGGAAGACGAGATGGCGAAGGGAGGAAGTGTAGGAGGGGTATGGTTGGGAGGAAGCAGGGTAAGAACACTAGCGTATGCAGACGATATAGTAGTGCTAGCGGAGAGGGAGGAGGATATGGAGGCGATGATCAGAAGATTAGAAAGGTATATGGATAGGAAGAGGCTAGTGGTAAATGTAGGAAAAACGAAGGTGATGAGATTCAGGAAAGGGGGGGGAAGAAAGAAGAAAGTAGACTGGAGATGGAAAGGGAAAAGAATAGAGGAGGTGGGGGAGTTTACTTATCTAGGGTATACAGTGAAGAGTAATGGGGGACATGAGGCACACATAAGGGAAAGGGCGAGGAAGGCGGGGGTGGTAATGAAGCAGGTATGGGGGATAGGGAAGAGGAAGTTTGGGAAAGACTGGGAGAGAAGGCTGTGGTTATTTGATAGATTAGTATGGACGGTAGTGGAGTACGGGGCCGAGATATGGGGGGTAAGAGAATGGGAGAGAATAGAGGGGATGCAGGAAAAATTTCTTAGATGGACGTTAGGAGTGGACTGGCGGACACCAGGATACGCGGTGAGAGAAGAACTGCAGAGGGACAAGTTGAGGGTGAGGGCCGGGAAAAGGGTTTGGAATTTCGAAAAGAAGCTAGAAGAGGGGGGAGGCAGTGACCTAGCAAGAAGGGCTTGGGGGGAAGTGAGGGAGAGAGTAAGGGACGGGAGAATAGAGTCAAAGTGGGAAAGGGACAGGGAAAGCTTCTATGAGGAGAGGGGGATGGAAGGATGGGGTGTAATAGAAATGAGGGAGAGAGGAGAGATAGAGTGGAGAGAAATAGAGGAGAGGGACAGAGAGATGCAAGAGGGGGAACGGTGGGGGCGAGTGGTAGAATCAAGTTACAACAGATGGTACAGGGTGGTGAAAGGCGAGGGAATACCAGGGTATTTGAAAAGGGGATGGGGAGAGAGTAGGTGGAGAAGAATAGCGAGATTCAGGCTGGGGAATGAGATGGGGGAGGCGCACTACTGGGAGGAGGAAGAGAGGAAGAAGTGTAGGGTGTGTAGGGGGGAAGTGGAGTCATGGGAGCATGTGTGGGAAAGATGTACGGGGGGAAATGGGCGTGAAGAGAGTTGGCAGGAGGCTGTAGGGAGAATACTAGGGGGAGAGGGAGAGGGGGAGGAATGGTTAAGGGAATTAGAGAAAAGAAGGATGGAAGGGGGGGCAAGAGAGGCCGCGGGGTTGGGAAGGGGGGAAGGAGTGAATGAGGCATGAATGGGAAACGGAGGTGCGGTAGGGGCACATAGGATAAGACTGAATATAGGTTAAGGTAGAATTAAGGCAAAATAAGAGAGATGGCTAAAAAGAGAGTAGGCGAGAGAGAGAGAAGAACAAGCAGAGAGATAAATAGGATAAGAAACGTAGCGTTAAGATAGGCTAAGTTAGTGGTAAGATAGATGTAAGGAAGAATGTAAAGAGTGTAAAAAGGAGGTGCGGAAGCACGTTGTAACCCCGAGGGGAATCAATAAAGAACATTACATTACTAATTTTTCGACAAAATTAGTAATATAATCAAAATCGCTTTCAAAAAAATCATTATTGCCGATCACTGGCTTGAACACTGAATTAGCGCATTTGAAAATAAGATTTCCCATGTATTTCGAATGTCAAAATTTCTTTATCTTAGTTTTATTTTCATAACTCTCTTCATTCAACTGATAAGAATAAAGTATGTATACGATTTTGTAAAGAATTTTATGATCTACAAAAATAGTCCTTTGGCCCAAGCTGCTCAATTGAACCGTTAACGAGTTACAGTGGTTTAAAAGTCATATGTATTGTAACGTTTTACGGTGTATCACCTTAATTGGCAAGTTAAGGTGGACCGTCGTTATAGTGAATACTTCGTCCTAGCCTGCAAAAACAAGTCTTAGATGAAATTAATTGGGAACTTCTTCAATTTCTAGGCGAAAATAGTCGGTTCTGCCGACGACAAAAAACCTTCGATCTCTTTATCTAATCTCTTACGGACTCGGACGTTTTGAAAGTCAGAGCCGCGGTTACTCGAAACAGGGTGTTGAAACCGTGTCTGAGTCCCTAGGTCAGAGCAGGGTTTTTAAGCCGTGCCTGCACTTGATAACTAATCAGAGCAGGGATTTTTATGCCGTGCCTGATGCTTAATACGATTCTAGCTCAGATCTGGGTGGAATACCGAGACTGTGTACCAGACTTGGGTTGGTAAACCATGGCCCTCGGACATGGGTTTTTAGCCGATGCCGTACGCTCTTATGGAATTACTTTCCGAAGCTGTTCCCTATGCTGTTTCGAATTAGGAATCGAATGCGAGACAGATAAGGAATCAAACAATGGCACAAATTGTATTAAATTATATTTAACTAGAATAGTACAATAATTGTAATGAAAGAGTCAAAATCAGTGTAAGTCTAAATTGGTCTTAGTCGGGTAATCTATCAGATTATAGTTATGGTTGTTTCTATTTTTGTTTGGCTCGATATAAAGTTATTTAGCGCTTTGCTAACGTAAGTGTTTGTTGGCGTAATGCCGTTGCTCAATGCAACTAAATTTTGTATGTTATATATTTAATTCAATAAATTAAACTGATCGCTTTGATCATGATTTTAATTATGAAGCTATATTAATGAAGAGAACCGATATCTCTGTCATTATACCAAATTTGTGTGAATCACTCTGAGTCGCTCTGCTCATAAAATGCTGGTGATGCCTAGCACTCGTCCGTATTTATTGTCGTTCCCCCACCATTTCTGTACTCAGCTAGGATTATCGCGTCATAATCCTTGCTATGTCTCGAGTCTTTCTTTTTCTTCTAATTTCATGTACGTCATACACCTTTTAGGTATAATGCACAATGCACATGTTACAGTATATTTGATTACTACTTAATTTTCGACAAATTAATTCAAATTATTTTTTTCATAGATTTTCTAAGAAACTTTTTTTCCTACAAAACACTATATTTACTTTATTTTTATCACTCGAATAAAGAAAGTTATGAAAATAAAACTAAGATAAATAAATTTTGCCATTTGAAATACATGGGAAATCTTATTTTCAAATGCGCTAATTCTGTGTTCAAGCTACATGGCTGAGCTTTGGGGACAATTGTTTTCATATTAAGGCCCATCCTTAGTCGCCCACCTCCTTTCCGTACAATGTAACGAAAAAGGGGCCGGGGAGACACATTTCGATGATTATCCGAGCCCAGGCGTCGAAAACGCAAAAAAGGCCAACGCTGCGCGAATTCTATTTCAATTCCAAACACATACGTCCAAAAAAATTTTCGTTTCATGCGAAAATAGAGCCAGCGTTTGGTTATTTCTTTTTTCCATTGTCTAAATGGTTTTTCATTGTCCTTGGCTTTAGACAATGGAAAAAAGAAATAACCAAACGCTGGCTCTATTTTCGCATGAAACGAAAATTTTTTTGGACGTATGTGTTTGGAATTGAAATAGAATTCGCGCAGCGTTGGCCTTTTTTGCGTTTTCGACGCCTGGGCTCGGATAATCATCGAAATGTGTCTCCCCGGCCCCGTTTTCGTTACATTGTACGGAAAGGAGGTGGGCGACTAAGGATGGGCCTTAAGCACTAACTATTTTCGAAAAGGCCCGAACAAAAAGAAGATGTCGTTTTTTTTTTGACACAGTCTAATAATTATATGATTAGCAGCCTATGACATTTTTGGAAATATTTAGAAACAATATTGTTGAACTCTTATAATGTTATCATGAATGTTCCAAGAAGTCATCCAGAAAAAACACAAGACACGACTGATTTTATAACAAAGAATCTTCCCTGTGCAATTCATAGTTGTAGTTGTAATACTTTTCATAGAAAAATGAATTGGTGTAATCAACTTGAAAGTCAGATTTTGATTACTACAAGTCAAGTCAGTGCTAAATACATTGTAGAATTTGATATGAACATACTTTCGAGGTCCCGTTGATCTGAAATATTATGGATGACAATCGGAGTCACATCGAACAAGCTATGGTTTTCATTCAACATATTCGGAGGATCAGGGATGCTTTTCTTTTTCTGGGAAGTTGCTGCTGTCTCAGTATCTGAGGATTCTTCGATCACAGCTGGTACAAGTGATTTATTTTTTTTCCTTAAGCGACGTTCTGGGACTTGCGAATTGGTTTCCTCACTCGATGATTGAATAGAATCAGCCTTTTTTCGTGCCTTCTCTAATGTTTCTAAACAATTGAATTCCAATTCCAATACATTCGAATTGTCATTACTCTTATGCAAAAACTATTTGGTTGGATTGAATGGTGAATTCTAGACAAAACGGCCTGATAGAAACTATAGCTTTATCTTATGTAAGCGCAGACTGCTAATTGAATTAATTATGAAAAGTCCCACTGCAAGGTGCGCTAGGGACAATCAGGTTACCCCGAATAAGATATGTCTGGATGCTATACTCCGCAAGCAGCTTAAATCATTGAGCAAGGCTTGAATTATGGAAAATGTCCTATTGATGCATTAAAATAAACTATCCAGAAAAACTGAAATTCTCATAGCATTTTTCTATACCGTAAATTCTACACAAAGCAGCCTGACAGAAACTGTTCCTCTATCTTATATAAGCGCATACTGCACATCAATAGTTGTTTTATTAAACCTTATGAGGTAACGACTACCTCAACGCTAAGGTGTGTGTTGGTTATACCAAGTACAAGTTTATTCAAATTTCTATGGTTTCTACACCAATTTTTTGATAACTTGGGATGAGATAAAACTACAGCTTCAAGTCTACGATTGGATTAAATGACACCCAAATATCATCAACAAAGCACTTTGATAATTATACAAATGGCATCGGCTTAACTTTTTTGATCGGGTAGAAAAGCAAGGCAATTATAGTGTTGGCGAAAAGTTTAACAAACGTTTATTACGCATGGGCAGGTGATCCTCAGATCTCTTCGAATAGTTCATTAACATTGAAGGATAAATAACTTAATTGGGACAGTGATTATATATCCCGTCCATCTTCATCAGCTGCTTCGTATTCCGTATCTTCATCGTATTCAGTTTCTTCATCGTTCTCTTCTTCCCCTTTTTCCTCCTTTTCTTCTTCGTCTCTTTGCTGTTTATTATTAGTGCGCTGCATCGCACCAAATATTTGTTGCGCTCGTCTTTTTTTCTGTCTTAAGACACTCTCCTTCTTTTGTTTAGGTTCGCCAGCTTTTTCTGAGTTCCGGTGTCGCTGTTTTGCAGTTCTAATACACTCCTTCATTTCTTCCTCGAAATGAGCCAATGTTGGTACAAATGGCAGATGTCTGTTAGCAGCAACAGCTTCTACATGAAAAAAATATTGTGCATCATTTTTCCAGTTACGATTTTCCAGGTTCGAATATGCAACAAATATTAAAAGTATACTTTATACGCTACAAACGACAAACGAAAGCTCATTCCTGAATAATCCGTCGACGTGTGATCAGGAAACTTTTTTTACTATATTGATTGCTTCAGGGCAAAGCTACGTGTGAAAGTGAAACAGATGTACCGTAAATTGCAGTTGCAATTTTTTTATCATAAAATGAATGGCAAGTCTCAGTCCCCCAATACGTGAATTTCCTACAGCACTCGTCGGTTAGGCATTCCTTCAGGCTGTTATTGAATGCGTCCCTCATGGTCAAACCTCCCACATACTTCAGATACTGCACCTAAGGTATTTTACCTTGTCTGAGTAATGAATTAGAATAACATATATTATGTAACACAAACATAATATATGTGCGTACAAGTTCACGATAGTCGGTGCGGTTCATCGTGTCCAAAAACTTAACATCAGCTGCTCGTCTCGCGGGTATAAACGCAGGCTTACGAGGAACCTTGGGGCTGATGTTGTCTCGAAGTTCATCCATTAAATCTGTCAATTGATTCTTCACCAGTCTGTAATAAACAATAATCATACAATTTTTTGGATGTGGAGTTGAGAAAGTTTCAAAAATATAGGAAAAAATGATTAAATGTAATGCATAACATATGCGCTTACGTTATTTCTTGCGTAAAAGTATCCGATAATGTTGATAAGACTTTGTGTAAACGTCTGAAATTATAATATGACAATGAATTAAACTATAAACATTTAATATCGTATTATGTTGAGCATAAACCTTGAAAAGAGAGAACGCATTACTGTATTTCAACTTTTGATGAAACATCTTGTTCATCAGTTCCCGACAGGTTTGTTTTCTGTGCTACTGGATTTGAATCTATACTTCGGTTGTGTGCATTCCGGAGAGTCCCCGAGCTTCCTGTCGGATACCAAAGTGTTGCATTATTTTCTATTATGGATATTAAAGCAAACTCGTTGAGAAAAGAAAGTAGATAGGACAGTGTGTTTACAGAATCTAATGATCAGAAAGGATTGAACTTACCGGGTACGATAATTGTAGAATCTACTATGCGCGGCATGACTTTAGGAGGCACAAGATTTGAAGATGCATTACTTTCAATCCGCCTAACTGTTGAAATATACGATATGACAATTTTTTGTGAATTATAAAAAGAAGAATAACAAAGTAAAGTGCAGTATCAAAACCTCCTTCATTTAAATCGGGTGTGGAATCAAGAGGTGAGGATAACAATTCAATCAAATCAGATGTGGACTGTTTCTGGCGCTCCGTTCTTTCAAAGTATGCCTGGTCAGCTATATAATGAAATGTTAGAATTTCAATAAATAAATAAAATCAATCATAATTACTCCGAAAGATAAAATATAACAAATCATTTTAATAATTTACCGAGTAATTCAATAGCATATAAGTTGTAATAAACCATTGATGTAACCAACCTGGTGAAATATGTGGATCATGACAACTAGGTCTTAGGGGGATCGGGTTGTACGGTCCCCTGGTATGCAGCTCATATGCAGCTGCTGCCGTTTTTGAATGGTTGAAAGAATAAGCTGGTATTACCGAAAAAGAATTTGGCTTTAGCCCTACAAGAATATACGGCATATCAATTGATGAAAGTGACAATGATCACGGAAATACAGCAGTATAACAACTGAATTAATAATACCTTGAGTATTTGCATGATTAAATGAATTCTGGGGGGTTGTGAAGTTCTTTTGCTGCGAATGTTGATGCAAGTTAGGATCAGGTGGTAATTTTTCGTTCCATTGGTCTGAAAAATATTGAATATCTGTAACATGCACTTCTCAAATATTCAAGAAGTTCAATTTTTGAAATATGAATGTATGATTGATTACCATTTAAACTCTGATTCGGCGAAACAGCGGACACAAAACTAGCAGGTGATGCCTGTCGTGACTCACTTTCGTACTTCGATAAGATAACCTTTTTATGTGAAATAGATGCAGCGCTTAACGATTGAGACACCTCTGTTTTTTTATCTAGGAGCGCAAAATAACGGTTATCACATAGATGCATGGAATTATTATGCCTGAAAAAAAAACGTATATCTTTAAATCAAAACATTCAATTTACATTACCATGAGAACGCAATTCTCTATGGATATCTTCTATATCATCCTTTAAAGAAGTGTCTACGAAGTTTGTTTTGACTCTTTTCAACGCACTTTGTGAATCGTTCTCTGACGTAGATTTATATCTTCTCGATTTTTTCGTCACTCGTTTTGGCCGAGTTGTTTGAGAGGCGCTTTTTTTCATAGTTATTTATCTGTAACAAACCTTTACTTAGAAAAAAGCATGTGCGTATGTAAGACATTTCAGGGAGGAGTGACATACCATATTGTTCCATACGTTGGCGACTGTTTTCGTCCCTGTTAAAAATTCCATTAGAAACGGATAGGATGTGAATTCTATCCGTTGCTTCTCGTTCTAGTATGTGTTTTTATTACTGCTTTTACTGACAGAAGCAGATTAAAACAATTATACATGCATTTTCGTACAACAACGTATAGGAACGACATTCGAATCTATCTGGTTCTTGACGCAGGCATAGATAGCCGTAATAATGAGCAAATACAAACAGGAAACCTTTCCGCATTTATCCGCGAGGACTCTAATCGTATTTGTCCGGAGAACCGGGATACCAATGTATCTGTTGATATATTGTCTAAGTACTACTGTCTGTTTGTATGCGCAATGCCAGACAGAACACGGTATCGTTTTATTCGCCCCAACTGTATCCGACGCTATGCATACATATTAGGATGGCCGTTAAAAATTTAATTTTAAACAAAAAAAAATTCTTTCAAATTTTCAGAATTAAAAAAAAAAAAATTTGTTTTCTGTTTTCCATCAGTTTTGGATCAAATCTGCATATTTTGTGAGACATTTCAAAATAACTGCGGATTCCTCGAAATAAAAACTATGGTCGTCTTGCGCCAGTGTTCTTTACGTTTTTTTCACCTAAAGCAAATTTCCCTCATGCACGCACACTCCTAAGAAAACATTTTAATGAAAACTTCCGATCGCTTCGCTTCGGCATAGTGCGCGTTGAGCTTTATGTGTTTAATTCACAAACGCTGTAACACACTTAGCTTCGCAGTGATAAATTCAAATGTGTGAGCAATGCGTGCACGAATCTGTGCCATTTACAACGGGCTTGTAGATTCGATTCGGTGACGTCCAAAGATGCGTATACATGCTGATAGATCTTGTTGCCGAAGTCGCAGTCAGAAGCGACGATTTCGACTGCATATGAGCAATGCAGATAAGAAGCGTTACATTTCACTACGGAATTACAGATCCGATCCGATGAAGTTCGAAGATGCGCACACATGCAGATGAATATGATCGCGGAAGTCACAGACAGGAGCGATAGAATCCGACGCGCGAGCAATGCGAATAGGAACCGTTACATTATAGAGCGGGCTTGCAGAGCAAATCCGTTAAAGTTCGAGGATGCGTGTGAATCCGGACAGATCTGGTAGCCGAAGTTGCAGTCAGAAGCGATCGAAGTTTATTACGTGAGCAATGCATACAAGAACCGACATATTATGAAGAGGGATTGCAGATCCGATCCGGTGACGTTCAAAGATGCGTGTCTATGCTCATAGATTTAGTAGCCGAAGTCGCAGTCAAAAGTACTGAAATTTGATTGCACGAACAATGCGGACAGCAGCCGTTACTTTAAGAATTGGAATTGTAGTTCAGATCCAACCGAGTTCGCATGTACGTATTGATACGGATAGATCTGGTATACGGCATTGCAGTAATGAATGAAACGAGTTCGATTCTCACGGAATTGCGATCTCCAACTGTTAGATTGTATCGCGGAATTACGGATAGGATCTGATAACCAAAAGCGACGCGTACAGAGACGAATACGTATTTCATCTGAAACTCCTGGCAGAAGCGAAGACCTTAGGGTGCGCACAGAAAAGCGAACAAAAATCTTTAATATCTATATACGTTATGACAGACAAATACAGATGGACCATTAGAATTCAGATAGCTGACGTTAAAGATATATAGCTGTGCAGATATCAGACGTATAGACACGCATTGAAATACACTCATCGATTATTTCTCGCAGATGGAGCGGATAGGATTCCGTTAAATTCTCATAAGTTTGACATGAAAATTCTGTGAGCTTCTGATGGTTTTCTGTTGGAATTTTTAACAGGGGTGTTCAATTATTTCAAGCTAGGTAATCAAAACCGTAATATTGCGAATGATAACTTATCAACATCTTACTGTATGAAATTCATAGAAACATTAAGTTGTATACACTATATATACGGTTCTTATTGAGAAATATTTAGGACTATGCTTATACTTCTATGACTTAATTTCCTATTACTTTCAGAAGAAAGAATCGACGATGCCCTCACGGGCGATGAGACAATAAAGGAAGGAGAGAGAAAGAATCGACATGGTAAATGAATTGTAACATTTTGAATGCTATTAAGATTTGTGTTATACATTTCAAGGCGTTTCTAGACGATTATTTTTCCCATCCAAATTCCAGCCAATAGAATTGCACCATTCGACGTTATTTTGCATAGCGTACACGATATTCAACTGATAATTTTGATAATGCCACTCGTAATCTCACTTGTGCTTTCACCGCGGTAATTTTTCATGTAACTGATATATATAAAAAAACAAAAGATTCTCCAATCCAGTTAACCCTCCATCAAATCTGACAGATTAAATTATAATTATAATTCTGTGACTTTGAAATTTTGATTCTGAACTGTGGATTTTGTCTCATGGTGCAATTCTATCGGCCGAAATTTGGATGTAAAAATAATCCGCCGAATACCATACGAACTTCAAAATTAATCGGATATTTCTCTCAAGATTCCTTGCAATCAAACGAAGGGAATAAATTCACACTCGTAAATACCAGACGAAGAATTCCCTACTTTCTCATTCATGCATGACAAACACAACAATACTTAACGTACAACAAGGCCACTCTTTTATAATCTCGCATGTAAAGAAGACTCGCCATATTTCAAAAGTTTTTCCTCAAAAAAATTAAATTTTTTTTGCGTAATTATTATGTACAGAATTCATAAATTTCGATTGCTTATTCTAATTTAAGATAAATAATCATCTATGTGTGGACAGACCTATGTATTTGCCATGAACAGGATAATTATTATCATCTTCATCGTCGGAATCTTCATTGCAATGACTTTTCCAATATGGCATTCTGAAGCACTTAGCTTTAACATCACGAAAAGGAACAACCATGAAGTTAGACAACATTGTGTAACTTCTTGCATATGTTTCACCAGCGGAAGGCCGGTGAAATTATGCGAGTTCGCGTGAATTCTTTGTCACGGGTATGAATTTTGGAGCTCCTCCTAGGAAAAATGTGTAAAACCTTTTGTTACCCTAATACAGACTCGGATAGACACTATGGTCTACCAGAGCTGCGTCCCTGATACAGACTCGGATAGATACGTAATGATCTACCAGAGCTGTGTCCCTAACTCAGACTTGGGATTGTTTTACTTCACAGACTCGGATAGATGCTTGATCTACCAGAGCTGGTATTAGTTTATCGCACCGAAGCTGTTTGCTACAGACTTGGGATTGCTTATTGTTGAATACAACGATATCCGAATTGTACTCACCGCCATCTGTAGGAAAGAAGCAACGCTGAAAACGAAATTCATACACACACACAAAACTCTCACACAGTCAAGCACAACTCTCCTTATATACACCATACAGAACTCTCCGAATAAAGTTTCAATCTATTTGTTTAACAGATTCAATTAAGCTTCCTTTTTCTCTCCCACCGCCACATTCATCTCCCTAGGATAATATATATCAACAGGTTATGGGCCCAGGGATAAAGTAAAGACGGAAACAATAGATACAGTTAACGGCCACCACGTGTCAAGTTTTGAGGTTAAGGATGTCGGAGACCACGCGGTTCACTATAACTAAATTGAACAACGAAAATTACCAGGTATGGAAATATAAAGTGGAACTTCTGCTCATAAGAGAGGACTTATGGGGACAGGTGAGCTCAGTTCAACCTACGGAGACAGCTCTGGCAGAAGCATGGAAAAGAAAGGATGACAAGGCTCGAGCGACGATTGGTCTTCTCGTTGAAGACTCACAACTGATTCACATCCGTAAAGCAACAACTTCAAGGCAGGTATGGGAATCACTAAGGAATTATCATGAGAAGTCCACACTTACCAGTAAAGTGTACTTGCTACGACAGATTTGTAACTTAAAATTACCTGAGACAGGAAACATGGAAGTAAATATAAATGCTATGTTAGATCTAATTGAAAAGTTAACAGCACTGGGCGAAGAACTCATGGATCACCTAATCGTAGCAATGTTACTCAGTAGCCTCCCGGACTCTTATAGCACTCTAATAATTGCACTCGAGAGCCGCTCCGAAGAGGAATTAACGCTGGAACTGGTTGAAGGAAAACTACTTGACGAATTTAAGAGACGCACAGGCCTCACAGCACAAGACAACCAAGAAGACTCAGCACTAAAGGCAACACAAAAACATTCTGGCGCGACAAATCAAGAAATTGAATGCTTTTTTTGTAAAAATAAGGGGCATTGGAAAAGAGAATGCAGAAAGTACGCAAATTGGAAATCTAACAAAGAGAAAGGAAAAGTAAAGGCGAACCAGGTTGTAGAAACTGAAACAGATAGAAATGCAGATGAAATCTGTTTTAGCACACATTACGGGGCACAACATAAGGGATGGTTCGTTGATTCAGGCGCATCAAGTCATATGACTAGTAATAGGGAATTCTTCACAGAGCTAACACCGAAGACCAACATAAAGGTAACACTTGCTAATGGAAGCGTAGCGAAGGCATCCGGGATCGGACGAGGAACAATCAACTGCACCAACAAACACGGTAAGGATATCAAAGTCACGCCAACCGACGTTCTCTATGTGCCAGAACTCGAAGAAAGTCTCGTCTCGGTGAAACGCTTAACACAAAAGGGTTTCGCAGTGCAGTTTAAAGATAATCGCTGTGAAATATCCAAGGATGGATCTGACTTGATAATCGCTGTACTATCACAGCACCTGTATGAGTTAAAACCAGCAGAGACGACTATGGTTGCTAAAGAAACTCAGCACACGCAAGATTGTCAACACACATGGCACCGGCGCTTTGCCCACCGACATCCTAACGCCATACAGCAGCTACAAGATGAGCATCTCGCTATAGGGATAAAGATAAGGGATTGCGGCATCAGAGAGGTGTGCGAACGCTGCATAAAGGGAAAACTAACCAGACAACCGTTTCCAGAAGCGTCATTAACCAAAACAAGGTCGGTTCTAGAGTTAGTACATACAGACCTCTGCGGGCCAATGCCGATACAGACCCCAGGGAATAAACGCTACATGATGACAATGATCGATGATTACAGTAGATACTCAACAATATATTTCCTTGAGCATAAGTCAGAAGCAACGAAATTCATAAGGGAATATATACAGTTTGTAGAAAGAAAATTTGAAAAGAAGGTAAAGACGATTAGATCAGATAATGGAAAAGAGTTTGTAAATACTCACCTAAAGGAAATACTTTCAGACAAAGGAATACAAGCACAATTAACAGCTCCCTACTCGCCTCAACAGAACGGAGTAGCGGAGCGCAAGAATCGAACGCTAATGGAGGCAGTAAGGTCAATGCTGTTTGATGCAAATATGGATGCAAAATACTGGGCAGAAGCGGCAAACACAGCGAATCACCTACAAAATCTTCTGCCAACAAGAGCTATCAAGGGAACGCCATTCGAAATCTGGAATGGAAGAAAACCAAATGTGGAACATCTTCGAATATTCGGAAGTAAAGGATTCGTGCACATTCCAAAAGAAAAGCGCAAGAAGCTGGATCCAAAAGCTACACTACTTACATTCATCGGATACTCAGCAGAATCAAAAGCTTACCGAATGCTCGATAAGAAGACAAACAAAGTAACGATAAGCAGGGATGTAGTCTTCATAGAACCACTTGATATAGACAAGACTCTAGCCGAAAACAATCTCAAAGCAAAGATAATCCAGAAAACCACCTCGCGCATGCCAAAAACAAAAGCAAAAGAAGGAAAGGAAACCGAAGTGGAAATCTCGACTCAAGATAGACCCGAAAAAGTAAGTGATTCACAAATTGAAGGTGACACCACAGAAGAAAATCAAGAAGAATTTGAAGATGCCGAGACTGGAGATGAAGAATCCATCCTCATGTCTGATACCTCTGGAACAAGCGGAAGGGATGAGACATATGAATATCCAGGACCGGAAGAACTATTCGCCGATGAGATAGTACGCAGATCAGAACGACAAACAAGAGGCGTTCCACCCGAACGGTACACGGATGTTGCAAAGTTAGCAACAGAAGAAGGCGAAGAACCAAAGATACTAGAAAAAGCATTAGCAGGACCAGAAAGGGAACAATGGATGCAAGCAATGAAGGAAGAAATGGAATGTCTACATAACAACGGAACTTGGGTACTAACCGAGCCACCAAACGACAAGAAACCCATTGGTTGCAAGTGGGTATACAAAAAAAAGAGAAATCAAGAGAGTGGAGCAATACGCTACAAGGCCAGGCTGGTTGCTCAAGGCTTCAGCCAGAAATATGGAAAGGACTATGATGAAGTCTTTGCACCAGTGGTAAGACCAGAAACATTTCGCCTGCTCTTAACGATTTCTGGAAAAAGAGGAATGAAGGTTCATCACTACGATGCAAAAACAGCGTTCCTCAACGGAGAACTGCAAGAGACAATATACATGAACCAACCTGAGGGTTATAAGGAACCCAACAAGGAGCAAATGGTATGCAAACTCATAAAGAGCATTTATGGATTAAAACAGGCAGCAAAAGTCTGGTATGAAAAACTGCATGAAATACTCACTAACTGTGGTTTCAAACAGAGTATTGCCGACCTCTGTCTATACGCGAAAAAGTGCAGCGAAGCTACTATATACATGACAGTTTATGTAGACGATTTACTAATCGCCTGCAAAAGGGAAGAATCCATACACGAGACAGCAACACACTTGGGAAACGAATTCAAGCTAACAGACTTGGGAGAGCTGACAACCTACCTAGGGATAAATGTCACGAAAGACAACGAAGGAATATACAGCATGAACCAAAAGGCATACATACAAAATCTAGCTAACACATATAAACTTCAGGACGCAAAACCGTCAAGTACGCCTATGGACCCAGGATATACCAAAATAATCGGAGAAGGAGAACTCATGCCAAGAAATGGGGAATACCAGAGCTTAATGGGGGCTTTACTTTACATCGCAGTGAACAGCAGACCCGACATCGCAGCTAGCGTGTCAATACTAAGCCAACAAATAAAGGAACCAACGTTCTCCGACTGGACCGAAGCAAAAAGGATCGTCAGATATCTGAGGGGTACGGAGAACCTAAAGCTAAAGCTAGGAAAAACAGAATCAAGCAACCTCAACGGGTACGCCGACGCAGATTGGGCAGGGGACAGAAAAGATAGAAAATCAAACACA
Organism: Tenthredo notha; assembly: GCA_914767705.2. Lineage (NCBI taxonomy): Eukaryota > Metazoa > Arthropoda > Insecta > Hymenoptera > Tenthredinidae > Tenthredo > Tenthredo notha. Next base: position 6,005,342 of record OU611924.1, read on the forward strand.
GGTTTCTTGTTCCAATTCAATGGAGGTACGATCGCGTGGGCATGCAGAAAACAATCATGCATTGCGCTATCGAGCACCGAGGCGGAGTACGTTGCACTAGCGGAAGCTTGCCAAGAGGCAGTCTGGATAAGAAGACTCCTAAGGGATTTTGACGAAGAACAGAGCGAAGCGACCACGATATACGAAGATAACCAAAGTTGCCTAAAACTAGTCGCAAACCACAGACACAGCAACAGGACCAAACACATTGATACAAAATACCACTACGTAAGGGAAGCGCACAAGAAGGAGATAATCAAATTGGAGTACTGTCCGTCAGAAACTATGATAGCAGACATGCTCACAAAACCACTGGGAGCAATAAAACTAAAGCAGCTTCGAGAACAATGTCTATTGAAGGAAGAATAGACGCAGTCATCGTTGAGGGAGGGTGTTGAATACAACGATATCCGAATTGTACTCACCGCCATCTGTAGGAAAGAAGCAACGCTGAAAACGAAATTCATACACACACACAAAACTCTCACACAGTCAAGCACAACTCTCCTTATATACACCATACAGAACTCTCCGAATAAAGTTTCAATCTATTTGTTTAACAGATTCAATTAAGCTTCCTTTTTCTCTCCCACCGCCACATTCATCTCCCTAGGATAATATATATCAACACTTATCTCACAGACTCGGATAGATAGTAGATCTACCAGAGCTGGTGTTGAATATAGCTCACCGAAGCTCGTGTTACAGACTTGGGATTGCTTATCTCACAGACTCGGATAGATACTAGATCTACCAGAGCTGGTATCGAATATTAGCTCACCGAAGCTGCCTCCTACGCTAGCTAGCTAAACACGATTTTATTCTGCAAGTGAATTTACTCTGAAAGAATTTAGGTTAATTAAACAAAGAAATAATTACACGAAATGAAAAGCAAGGATATGATTGAATATTTGATTTATAATGGATTCTGCTTTAGCAGATATTATTTACAATATTTACAGTCAAAAAATGGCTTAAACTAAAATTGTGGCTCGATATAATCAAATAATAACTCCTTATTCTCTTTTTCTATTACTGTGATTTGATTGCTTTGTTTCTAGTTCGTTTTCTAAAATCGCTTTGATTTTAATTGATTTATTTTTTCTTTTAGGTAAGATCTCGCTTTGAATAACTTCCTTTTATTTGTTTGAATTTTTTATTCTTATTTTTTTTGTATGGTAAGACCTCGCTTTGAGTGCCTTCCTAATTTGAGGTTATGTGAGTTTACTTTTAATTAATTTTCAATTAATTGAATTGATGTGAGTCGATTGACTGCTTTAGTACGAATCGCTGCCTTCTGCCTCTGCGTGGCAGCTTATACAGGATGTATCACCTCAAGTATCGAGAATGGGAGGGAATTGTTTGACGCGAAGTCACGCCCCATCAGCCAATCAACAAAGAGAAAAGAATTGTTTCTGTTAGCGTCGAAGTAAATAAATACGTAACAGCCCGATTCGAGTCGTTGTTGATATTTTTTCCCCTATACCAAGAAATTGTATTTACTATTTTTTGTAAGAATTTTGGTCTACGAAATTCTTCTCTTTGTTTATTGGTTGATGGGGCGTGAATTCGCGTCAACTAAGTCCCTCCCATTCTCGATACTTGAGATGATACACCCTGTATAGTAATTCTTATCAGGGTCTTCTGATACGTGACATCATTCAGGGTCTTCTGATAATGTGACGTCGTGTCAGGGTCCTCTGATCGCTGCGAGTCACGGTCTTCTGATGCGCGGCCCGTTTGCGCGGTCGTATGGTCGTGATTCGGTCGTTCTGCTGGGTGCAATACTTCGAACACGTTACAATTGAGCATCTAAATGTTCCCACTAACGACGATGGGATGCCTACATCGAAAAAATCTTCTACCGCGATGAACTTTTGCACTAATAAGTAAATTGAGTCGTCAGCGGTTTGGAGAATATTGTATACAATACATATTGACGAATTTTTTAAAATGCAACAGTTATCGCTTTTTTATATCGATAAACACATATTTGCCACTTTTAATTTCCTGAACGTACGCACTGTACACCTTACATCATCTGTCATATTTGAGGGCAACGGACCTCTTTCTTTTCTTGGAAATAGTTTCACGCTGTTGTCATTGCTTATTGCGATACTATTCCTTTCAACTACTTGTTCTCTTTCTTTCAGCCTGAATGATATTTGTTGTAATGGCAGCGCCGGTTTACGATAAAACTTACGAAAAAATGTGATATTGTTTTCATATGGAAAAGCAGAAAAAGAATCCAAAGGACCGAACCTTTCAACATCGTCCACAAGATGCTGCAAAGCATGAATATTGTAAGAAATAAAGTTCAAATCGTAAATTGTTTCACACCTTAGAATAAATTTTTTCAAAGCCAATCTGGCGAACAATAATTGTGAATTGTTAGGCGATTTGCATGTGAGACAACGCAACGCTATACTCAAAAGTGAAAAATGAAGGTACACTTCTTCACTCAAAATTCCGTGCATGACCACCATACCACAATACAGGAGAAATTGACGATGTTGTGGCCTTGTAATGTTTGTACATTTTCAATGATTCAGGTTTTCGAGAGAATTCACTTGGACAGTATTTTGCGATAATTTCCATCCTTTCGGAAACCAAATCAATTTGCCTGCCATTCAATTTAACTTTTTTACCATATGATCCCTTTGTCCAAGCGGTAAGAAGTTTGTCATTAATTCCCATGTACATATGCATGCCATCAATGGGCACTTGAGATGGAGTATTCATAGGTAAGTTCAATAGAGGACTTTGTTGGATATGGTGATCTTCATCATCAGCTCGTCGATATTCTTCATCTGTCCGTGACTGGTGATCAACACCCCGAAAATTCATTGTCTTATTATAGCGGTAACCGTACACCTTGCATTTTGGACACGGTGCAGCAGAGTTATGACCCTTATGACAAAAAATCCAAGATCGAGCTACCGTATCTGCGATAAATGCTCGCAGCCGTATTTCGTGTCTTCTACCATTATACTCTATACCACCGCTACTTACGATATCATTTACCTCAGTTATAAAAGAATTTAGAAAATCTTCAGGATTTGCAGGTTTCTTTATCCCTTTATATATACCTATGACTTCCGGCTTACAATTGGGAATATTGGCAACTCTAATTTGAATTGGCCAAATGTCATATCTCTTATTCAGCTTCGCTCCATCTGTACTCCAATCGATTTGCAATGTTAAAGGAATGATTTGTACTGTAGCTTTTTTCAGAATTCGAAGTATAGATTTTTCAAATCCTAAATGCAAATATTCTCCAGGTACAACTTCATATATTGGATCTGGGTGAACGCGAGGAGTTTGAAGGAAAGTTCGCATGTCTTTTGCCAAATATTGTAGGCATCTATGAGTCCGCAGAGTTTTTAAAATTATATTGCCTTGCTTATGAGTAAGAGATCCTTGTAGAAAAGCTGATGCTAACTGTTGATCGAAAGCATTTCTAGTACAATTAGCCTGATCAACATTAATATTAACCCTACTGTCATCAAAATTAGTACAATTAGCAGAAGATTCATGATTTTCAACTTGAACATAATCTATTCCATCATTATCTATAGTAGTCTGCGGAAATATGTTATTGGAGCTGCCGGATCGAGATGGTATCGAAATTTTATGACTGCGCAGGCATTCGATGGAAGTCTCGTATGGTTGAGGAAATAGCGTATTCGAAGAGTGCGAATCTACTTTTCCCATGCTGTAAACCGCAAAACGTCTTCTGATTCTCCTTTTGTGACGAGCAGATGTTAGGTGCAGGGGCTTACGATTAACTGGAAAGTTACTTTTTTTTTTTGAACCCATATCTCTCCAATTGTTCCCCAGTTTCTGAATAATACAAATTCATGATATAAAGAATACATTTTCTTTTTTGAAAGAATACAATTATTGAACTACTATATACCATGAATATTCGTGGATCCGGGTCACTCCAGGTTCACTCGATTCAGCTCGACAAAGGCCGTTTTCCGATATTCGCTTGGAGCGCTGAAAATCTAGAGGGAGAGAGACGGAGTTTGGGGAAAATCAAGAAGAGTCACAAAGACACCTTATTACTGACAGCGCTTCAAGCTAATATCCGAACACACCCAAAGATATTTGCATCTACGGCAATGCGAATATCTGAGCTGAATCGAGTGAACCAGGAGTGACCCACATCCACGAATACGCATGGTTTATATTATACAGGGCGACCCAGGTTGGACGCACCAAATTAGGTGAGTGTACTCCTCTCGAAAATCTAAGACTAAAGTTCCTTTACCAAAACTTCGAGGTACTAATATCTTAGGAGCTACAGGGGATCTTAGACGACCAATCAGAGGGCTTATAAGGGACCAAGACAGGGCCGGTTCAAAAGTGTAAGCCGAGCAGTGCCCGCGTCGGATCGATTTTTATCGTCCGCCGTTTCAGTCCTATTCCTGGATGATTATGATGGCGTCATCTCCTGGAGATGTCTTTGTACGGCATACGCATCCGTTCTCGTAGTCCAGGTCGTTCGCTACGTATTTCTCGTAGTTCAGGTCCCCGGCTTCGTAGTTCTCGTAGTCCAGGTCCTTCACTACGTATTTCTCGTAGTCCAGGTCTTTCGCTAAGTATTTCTCGTAGTCCAGGTCCTTCACTACGTATTTCTCGTAGTCCAGGTCCTCGGCTTCGTAGTTCTCGTAGTCCAGGTCCTTCACTACGTATTTCTCGTAGTCCAGGTCCCCGGCTTCGTAGTTCTCGTAGTCCAGGTCCTTCACTACGTATTTCTCGTAGTCCAGGTCTTTCGCTACGTATTGCTCGTAGTCCAGGTCTTTCGCTGCGTATTTCTCGTAGTCCAGGTCCTCGGCTTCGTAGTTCTCGTAGTCCAGGTCTTTCGCTAAGTATTTCTCGTAGTCCAGGTCCTTCGCTACGTATTTCTCGTAGTAATGAATAAATTTGAACAAATTCGATTCATTTGTCCGCCAAACCGAGTTGTTATTTTGCCGAACCGATGCAACTTATTATACCTAGAGCTGTAACGAAAAATCGGGCGTGATCGAAAAATAATAAAATATCCTTAATGAAAGTATCGGTAAGCTGTTGATGCTGTTAATGTGCCTGCGTGCCATTCGAACAGTACGCAGAGAGAACGCGAGCACCTGTATTAGTGATTTTTTTTCAAATCTAATAATAAGAATTATTGCGTATTGCGTATAATAAATGTAATTGCAATATCATACGAGTCGCTATTGAAAATTACTTGTCAGTTAATGCCAGATGAGAATAAATATGAGTCTACATTCGAACGTTCCCAGACAGCACAAAACATATCAAGAATATCGGAAAATGTCTGAAAATGTTTGAAAATATGTGACATATCTATATAATATTTCCAGCATATTTACAAAACAATATTCATGGTTGAATATACATGAATGTTCACAGTATATCTGCGACCGATATGATATATTTTCAACACATACTCAGACAATATAAATACAACATTAATAAATTTACGTTTCACAAATATTCACAGTGTATATTGAACTATACTGCTAGAAACTGCAACTATACGTGTATGGTCATGTACATTACTTCAATATTTTCTCGTAAGGCGGCGACCACCGCTTTTATTATTCTCGCGAGTGCCAGTTATAGAAGTTGGTTAGTATATATAGACGCGGAAGATATCACCTATAAGCGCCGCTCGATATCTGTAGTACTGATTTGTTGATAATATGTATGTTGTTAACGGATGTTTCTCCCCCTGCAAAACTATTTCCGTGATAATCGATGTAATTACAGAGACTAGGTACGACATAGGTAATGATAACTCGTGGGCCAACGCTAATATCCAGACGTGGGTCGAATTGGGGTGGAATTCCCTATTATATACATATTAAGCCGTGAACTTTTGATTATTCGAGAAAGTTTTTTATGTTACTTTATTATATATACAGCAAATATTTCATGGATATACACAAAATATTCTTCTATAATTAATCAGACATTGAAAAGTATGCCTATATACAGTAAATATGATCGAAATATTTGTATAATATCTCGGGAATATATATTGAATGTAAAAAAACGACCAACTCATATTACCATGATATTTCAATCACGTGATTAGAATGTATACAGATATTTTACTAATATTGAATGTAATTTTCTAAATATTCCATACATATCTTACATATATTTTTGTGCTGTCTGGGTTAATTCAACAGCTGTTACAGTGATCATCGGATTAATTTGTTGAAAGTATTATAAAGGCTAATAAATGTACAACATCAATGAGAACAACAACATAATGACCAATAATCAATAATTATTTATTAATGATGATGGAAATAATTATGGTAACATCATATTTATTTATTTATTTATTTATTTTTTTTTTTTTTTTTTTAACGCAGGAGGGGAAAAATGCATTATGCACCGTCAGGGGGATACCCTGGTGTATGGGACTCGCACCCACTAAAAAACCGCCTCCTCGGTAGCCATGGACTGCTAAACTGCATTCGGTTGACGCTGCAACATTTCAAACAGAATCCTATTTATAATGTGAGTCACAACCATCGCAGAAATAATAAATTACGAAGACCAATGATAATTAATAGACAATAAATTAGGAATTGTATGACTCGCCAGCTTGAGCAAGTGTTCAAAATGGCCTCCTTGCATTTGAATACACAAGTTCGCGCGTTTGATCAAGTTTGACTGTGCCCTGTCGAGCATTTCCGGCGTCAACGTCGCAAGGGCCTCGTTGATTGCATCGCTCAGTTCATCTACGTTATGAATCTCGCTCCGATAAACATGCTCTTTTATGTGGCCCCATAAGAAGAAATCCAGAATTGTCAGGTCTGGAGATCTTGGCGGCCAGGCAATCGGTCCACCACGGCCAATCCACGCGTTCGGGAATTCTCTGTCCAGCACATTACGCGCGCGTGCCGAAAAATGTGCAGGCGCGCCGTCGTGCTGGAAGAAGGTGTTGGGATCGAGGATGATTCCCGCGTCCAAGAGTAATTCCGGTAGGTCGTTTTCTAGAAAATCGGAGTAATTTACTCCGTTCAGGCGTCTCGGTAGTTCAATTGGGCCGATCTGAAAGTAATTAATGACCTGTTATCTTTTCACTCGAGGTGCATGATGCAGCCAAACTGATTATTTTTACTGATATGGTGTAATCTAATAACGTTCATCATTTATGTTTAAATGTATTCTTCGTATAAAATTACAAGACTAATGAACTTACTAAAACGTTGCCTCTTATGCCTGCCCATAAATAAACCCCGAATCTATTTTGGAATCCTCGTGGCATCGTGGCGGCGAATTTTCTGAATCCCATAAGTGATAGTTATGGGCATTAAATGTGCCTTCTCTTCCAAAAGCGGATTCGTCGGTAAAAATAATTTTTTTCGTGAACGTCGGGTCCTCAAGATTCCTCGCCACCAGCCATCTACAAAAATTGAGACGCTGTTCGTGATCGCCCGGGTTGAGGCTTTGCACTCGCGTATAATGAAATGCGTGCAATTTATTTTCGCTAAGGATTCTTTGCGCCGTGGAGTAACTGGTCTCGCACATCCTTGCGACTGCTCGGATTCCCAGTGTAGCATCGTTATTTATCGCATCAAGGACCATTTCTTCAGTTGCCGGCAAACGTGCGTTTACACGGCCTCCTATGGCATTTCCGTCATTCCTATTAACGAGGAGAGATCCTGTCTCCCTGGATCGATGGACTAGTCGGGTGATGACGTTTTTATCCGGATGGCGACGATTTGGGTACCTCACAGAGTATTCCCTCGAAGTAGCCAGCGCACTTTGCCCGCACTCGCCATATAAAATTAACATGTCACAATATTCTGCAGCAGTATAATCCATTTTTTTTTTTTTCAATTATTCTTTACGATACGATTCAATAGCTACAATACGAAGAATGCCATACGTAACTATGTATTAAAAAAAACACAATCGCGGATTGCGATTGTTTTTTGGACCGAGCGCGCTGAATTACAATGCATATTTATTTAAAAAAAACACAATCGCGGATTGCGATTTTCTTTTGACCGAGCGCGCTGAATCCGCGATTGTGTTTTTTTTAAATAAATATGCATTGTAATTCAGCGCGCTCGGTCCAAAAAACAATCGCAATCCGCGATTGTGTTTTTTTTAATACATAGTTACGTATGGCATTCTTCGTATTGTAGCTATTGAATCGTATCGTAAAGAATAATTGAAAAAAAAAAAATGGATTATACTGCTGCAGAATATTGTGACATGTTAATTTTATATGGCGAGTGCGGGCAAAGTGCGCTGGCTACTTCGAGGGAATACTCTGTGAGGTACCCAAATCGTCGCCATCCGGATAAAAACGTCATCACCCGACTAGTCCATCGATCCAGGGAGACAGGATCTCTCCTCGTTAATAGGAATGACGGAAATGCCATAGGAGGCCGTGTAAACGCACGTTTGCCGGCAACTGAAGAAATGGTCCTTGATGCGATAAATAACGATGCTACACTGGGAATCCGAGCAGTCGCAAGGATGTGCGAGACCAGTTACTCCACGGCGCAAAGAATCCTTAGCGAAAATAAATTGCACGCATTTCATTATACGCGAGTGCAAAGCCTCAACCCGGGCGATCACGAACAGCGTCTCAATTTTTGTAGATGGCTGGTGGCGAGGAATCTTGAGGACCCGACGTTCACGAAAAAAATTATTTTTACCGACGAATCCGCTTTTGGAAGAGAAGGCACATTTAATGCCCATAACTATCACTTATGGGATTCAGAAAATTCGCCGCCACGATGCCACGAGGATTCCAAAATAGATTCGGGGTTTATTTATGGGCAGGCATAAGAGGCAACGTTTTAGTAAGTTCATTAGTCTTGTAATTTTATACGAAGAATACATTTAAACATAAATGATGAACGTTATTAGATTACACCATATCAGTAAAAATAATCAGTTTGGCTGCATCATGCACCTCGAGTGAAAAGATAACAGGTCATTAATTACTTTCAGATCGGCCCAATTGAACTACCGAGACGCCTGAACGGAGTAAATTACTCCGATTTTCTAGAAAACGACCTACCGGAATTACTCTTGGACGCGGGAATCATCCTCGATCCCAACACCTTCTTCCAGCACGACGGCGCGCCTGCACATTTTTCGGCACGCGCGCGTAATGTGCTGGACAGAGAATTCCCGAACGCGTGGATTGGCCGTGGTGGACCGATTGCCTGGCCGCCAAGATCTCCAGACCTGACAATTCTGGATTTCTTCTTATGGGGCCACATAAAAGAGCATGTTTATCGGAGCGAGATTCATAACGTAGATGAACTGAGCGATGCAATCAACGAGGCCCTTGCGACGTTGACGCCGGAAATGCTCGACAGGGCACAGTCAAACTTGATCAAACGCGCGAACTTGTGTATTCAAATGCAAGGAGGCCATTTTGAACACTTGCTCAAGCTGGCGAGTCATACAATTCCTAATTTATTGTCTATTAATTATCATTGGTCTTCGTAATTTATTATTTCTGCGATGGTTGTGACTCACATTATAAATAGGATTCTGTTTGAAATGTTGCAGCGTCAACCGAATGCAGTTTAGCAGTCCATGGCTACCGAGGAGGCGGTTTTTTAGTGGGTGCGAGTCCCATACACCAGGGTATCCCCCTGACGGTGCATAATGCATTTTTCCCCTCCTGCGTTAAAAAAAAAAAAAAAAAAAATAAATAAATAAATAAATAAATATGATGTTACCATAATTATTTCCATCATCATTAATAAATAATTATTGATTATTGGTCATTATGTTGTTGTTCTCATTGATGTTGTACATTTATTAGCCTTTATAATACTTTCAACAAATTAATCCGATGATCACTGTAACAGCTGTTGAATTAACGTTCGAATGTAGACTCATATTTATTCTCATCTGGCATTAACTGACAAGTAATTTTCAATAGCGACTCGTATGATATTGCAATTACATTTATTATACGCAATACGCAATAATTCTTATTATTAGATTTGAAAAAAAATCACTAATACAGGTGCTCGCGTTCTCTCTGCGTACTGTTCGAATGGCACGCAGGCACATTAACAGCATCAACAGCTTACCGATACTTTCATTAAGGATATTTTATTATTTTTCGATCACGCCCGATTTTTCGTAACAGCTCTAGGTATAATAAGTTGCATCGGTTCGGCAAAATAACAACTCGGTTTGGCGGACAAATGAATCGAATTTGTTCAAATTTATTCATTACTACGAGAAATACGTAGCGAAGGACCTGGACTACGAGAAATACTTAGCGAAAGACCTGGACTACGAGAACTACGAAGCCGAGGACCTGGACTACGAGAAATACGCAGCGAAAGACCTGGACTACGAGCAATACGTAGCGAAAGACCTGGACTACGAGAAATACGAAGCGAAGGACCTGGACTACGAGAAATACTTAGCGAAAGACCTGGACTACGAGAACTACGAAGCCGAGGACCTGGACTACGAGAAATACGTAGCGAATGACCTGGACTACGAGAAATACTTAGCGAAAGACCTGGACTACGAAAACTACGAAGCCGAGGACCTGGACTACGAGAAATACGTAGTGAAGGACCTGGACTACGAGAACTACGAAGCCGGGGACCTGGACTACGAGAAATACGTAGTGAAGGACCTGGACTACGAGAACTACGAAGCCGAGGACCTGGACTACGAGAAATACGTAGTGAAGGACCTGGACTACGAGAAATACTTAGCGAAAGACCTGGACTACGAGAAATACGTAGTGAAGGACCTGGACTACGAGAACTACGAAGCCGGGGACCTGGACTACGAGAAATACGTAGCGAACGACCTGGACTACGAGAACGGATGCGTATGCCGTACAAAGACATCTCCAGGAGATGACGCCATCATAATCATCCAGGAATAGGACTGAAACGGCGGACGATAAAAATCGATCCGACGCGGGCACTGCTCGACTTACACTTTTGAACCGGCCCTGTCTTGGTCCCTTATAAGCCCTCTGATTGGTCGTCTAAGATCCCCTGTAGCTCCTAAGATATTAGTACCTGGAAGTTTTGGTAAAGGAACTTTAGTCTTAGATTTTCGAGAGGAGTACACTCACCTAATTTGGTGCGTCCAACCTGGGTCGCCCTGTAGAAAGGTTTCAGTGAACTTTTCCACTCAGTCACAGCCAACTCTGCACACTCCAGGTGTTTCGTCTGTTTATCGTAGGCCGGCCATCTGCAATTGTTCTCTACTTGAATTGATTTGCTTTCGGATGACATCAATTCAAAAAAAAAGTTAATGGCCAGCCTGCTATGGACAGACTAAAACGGATGTAGCCCTGGTAAAAAAAAGGCTACTTTATCGATTATCCATACGAATCATACTAATACCTTCAATTACATGCGGCCAAAGTATTCATTTATAAGATAATTGCTTCAGTAGATCCACAGAAAATGTATCTGCATATGCAAATGTACTGTGTACACAAATTGGTGTGTATAGTCTAGCTAATGATTGGAATTAATTATTTGCAAATAAGTTATAGGTGAATTACTGCTATATGGCTATATGTATGCCTAGACTTTGAAAATATAAGTTAGCGCGGGCATGCCACGCGCCTCATATAACCTCTAATTATCAATTTACTTACATATTATGTACTATATACTAATATACTTACATATTATAGTTCTTCTTACAGAGACAACAGATCTTGGCACAATGCACGGTAAACAATCCACAATATTTCTGGAAAATATAATAATCGACCACTTTCACAGAACGTTTTTATTTCCACGTGACCGGTATTCGGTTATACGTGCCTGTTGCACTATATGGCTGCCATTCCATGTGCCATGCGTTTCGCAATTTCTACAGCGGACTGAGGGAACGATGGGCCAATTTAGAGCGGAATTGACCCGGCGCGACATTCAAATGATACAAATATAGTCATACGTATCTATAGTTACTGCACAAAATGAACTTACCACCACTTTTTATGGGTGATTTCTTTCACACTGCAGGATTGTTAAATACAATAATGAAATTTACAAGGATTACAAGTTAAAAACTTTATACTGGAAATTCTGGTATAAAATTAAAATTCATGCGACCTCTGAAACCCCAGAACAATCATATTTTTATAAAGATCTATAATCACGAAATCATATCTGCCGTACCAATGTCTGCTATTCAGAATTTCATATTTCTGTTATCACATCGGAATTCAGTGACCTCAAAAACCTTCTCACCGTGCTCATCACAGATTTTTTTTAACACAATTAATAAAAATCCGATGGCAAAATTTTTTTTTAAATTTACGATTGGAATCAATTCAGCCATAGGGCGGAATGAAATTCGAAAACGTTTATATTTTTATGCAAATACATCTTTTTATCATAATATATAGGGCATTCCATGGTCATTCACAGAGGATGAAACGTTCAACTAACTTGAATTTCGACTACATGCCTTACATGGCGATAAGTCATAAATGGATCAACTGACTAATTAACTTGAATTCGCCTAATATTTTTTTGTATTGTTGTTATCACTGAAAAGGGCGTCTATCTGGGCAATTCCACCTCAAATCGGCCGATTTTGGGTGTTTTTTGACCTCGTATTTTTTGAATCGATTCAAACTTTTTTGACGTGAATTCTACGTCAAAATAAAATAAAAATTTGAAAAAGATCAGAGATTCCGTTGATGATAACAACAATACCAACAAAAATGTTGAGCGAACCCGCACGGAAATATATATCACACGAAAATCACAATTGCTTTATAAGCAAAACGATTCGCCAGTCTCTGTCGTGAAATCAAGAAAAAAGCCAATCACCGAACGTACAACTGCGATCTCTCAGCAATTTGTTTAAAAAAAAATAAAAAAACTCAAACTCAAACTCAAGCCTACGTCGTGAAGTCGGAGTTTCGTGTGACGATATCGAAGCATCATTCCAAGAGCTACGTACTTGGCGGGCACATTCGGTTTTTTTTCTTTGTGTTTGTTGTTCTCACGTTGAATTGATATGACCTTATCGTATTTTGCGAACCAGTCTCAAAGTACTATGTTTTCGGTCGCTGGTTATAAACATGTCATGAACTTTGCATCGACTGACGAATGTTAGATTCGCAGATAACATATTGGTTCTATAGGTATAAATTTATTTAAAATGCATCTTCCGATCTTGTCGGACGACTATGTCGTGGCAGTTGAAGGATTAGCGCTTGCGAGTTCACGGGAGTGCGTAGTGCGGGCGCCAAAGGCACCCGCCCTACGCACTACCGTGAACTCACAAGCGCTAATCCTTCAACTGCCACGATTGTGTAGTTGCAAATGATTATTCTCCACAAACGAATGAGCAACAATATAGTACATTATGCTACTAGGGAGGAAAGTGTGTGGTTTTTGCTGAGTGCGATGTTCAGCACGAGCACGAGGTGAAAGTTCGCTCCTCCCGTGTGGCATATATCACTTTTTACCCGACTAGATAAAATGTCCATATTGCATCCACTAGTCAAACACAGCAATTCAATCAATCAAACTTAGAATCGGTCAAATTGAGAGTTTTTTTCTGCCCTTCAAATTGACTTTTTCGACCGCAAAATTCACTTCTTCTTCCCTCTGACCAGAAATTGATTACTTTCCGCCCGCGTTGCAGGGATGGAGTATAGTAATTTTATCGTAGTCGGGTAAAAAATATTATTGCACTCAAGTGAGGCCGAACTGTTACGAAGATGGGTTTCAGGTATTGCAATTGATCCTGATCCCCACTACGTGTACACGCTCGTGCACTTGCATATACGCATGCATCGTGAGCAAGATTGTATGACATAGTATAGGTACACCAATTAAGCAATCATCAACTGAATTTTATATTTATCATTATATCAAACTGTCATACTCTATGCTACTTATAGCATATACGTATATCCGTAGCTGTATGTTTTAGGTTGCATGCCGCAATAGCAGAGTAGAGTTTTCTTGATTCGATCGTTTTGCAAGTGAATAAGTTTATTCTTCCATAATTAATACTACCTAGTGAGGTATGTGATTCCAGAGTTCCGAGTCTGATTTGATAATTCAATGACAGTGGGAACGACCAAGATTTTTATTGATTATACAAGTATTTATGTCTGTCAAGTCATACACATAGTTAAAGACACGTAGAAGTATTGTCTGCAACGATTATTGGTTTGAATAACTAGTTTTTCATTGTACTTGAATGCTGTCGCATTAAAAACTCAATTTTCGCGTAAAACGAAGCGGGTTATCCGTATAGCTCTAAGGAACCGAATGTGCCCGCCAAGTACGTAGCTCTTGGAATGATGTTTCGATATCGTCACACGAAACTCCGACTTCACGACGTCGGCTTGAGTTTGAGTTTGAGTTTTTTTATTTTTTTTTAAACAAATTGCTGAGAGATCGCAGTTGTACGTTCGGTGATTGGCTTTTTTCTTGATTTCACGACAGAGACTGGCGAATCGTTTTGCTTATAAAGCAATTGTGATTTTCGTGTGAGTACTTGGCGGCTTTTTCTACATCTTTGGATGTTTTTCGTGGGATTTCACTTCTTTTTGCAAGTACCAGAACTAAGAAAGATTGCTCATTTCATTCCAGCAGGGTTATACGTGATTATAGTTTGATCACCATAAGAAATACATTCGGAATTTGGACAAGGGAAGAAACATTCAGCGAAAGACAAACGCATTTACTTCAATTGTCAACTGTGACAAACATAAATAATTTATTAGGCAGAACTTAATTTTGTCTCATACAGTATCAGGTTGAAGTTCGTAACGTTACTTCAACAAAATATTCGCCAAAAAATTCTCAAATTCAAGGCTCGAATTTCAAATGGATCAAGAAAGATGTATAATTCCTCAAATCGTGTGAAACACGTTTATCAAGCATATTTTGTAATTCTAACAATATTGGGATCACGAAATATTGCATTTCTTGAACGAATATTCTGTTATTACGTTAACGTTACGAACTTCAACCTCAATATACAGTTTTAACTTGAATTTAGTATTTAATCAGTAATTTTTCCACACGAACATCCAAAGGTCAATGAATTACCGAAGATTTTATACATTCAGTTTGACACTTATTAGACGGGTTGTTGATTTTGCTGCCAAACGTAAGAGCCAAGGCTTGAAATTGGGCAGTTATCAAAGAATCAGCCCTCTTCCATGTATTGGAAATGAATCTCAACAAGCATCGTTCAGGGAAAATCTGGAGAATTTTTTTTTGATAATAGAAGCTATCAAGGAAAAACGAAAGCACTTGGCTACACCATTTTTGAAACCATTAAAACTTTGTGCAACACACCTTGGATGTTTTACGCACACTCCGCGTGTGTGAGAATTTCATACGTCATAAAGTAAAATTTTGTATAATACTCGACGGAAAAACTTTTCCTGACCTTGTGTGATTGCAACACTCGCCTTCGGCTCGTGCTGCAATTTCACACTCGTCAGAAAAAGTTTCATCACTCTCATATCATACTAGTAGATAGGGGCAGCTATGGGGAGACACAACAAACCCCCCTTTCCCCCCCGTCTCCTGATAAGGGGGTGATAAGGGGAATGTGGGTCAGTGTGTTATCTTATCAGTCTGGCCCACATCCGGTCTGGTGTGTACGCGGACCTCCTTATCAGCTCCCCCCTCCCCCCACCCCCGTCTGCGGTCACTGGCCCTGACCATGATACCCCTTACCCCACCTCCCCCCGGGGTCCGTTATGGGGTGAGTGCATCGCTCTGTCTCTTTCTAGTCTGGGTCTATCTCTCTCTAGTCTGGGGCAGCTATGGGGCGATGACGCGTTTGCCCGGACACACACACACACACACGCTCGCCTTACCGTGTCCGTGTGTTCTAGAATCTTCCAGAATGTTCTAGAAGCTTTCTGTCTCTTTCTAGCCTGGTCCCGTCTCTCTCTAGTCTGGGCCAGCCAAGGGGTGATGACGCGTTTACCCGCACACACACACACACACGCTTGCCTTACCGTGTCCGTGTGTTCTAGAATGTTCCAGAATGTTCTAGAAGCTTCTGGAAAGCGATGACGCGTTATCCCTACTCCAAAATTTTTGTACTTAGAAATATTTCAGCAACGCGGCATCCCTGTTTACTATATCTATGCTTAAAACTACGGGAGGCTGGTGAAGGATAGAGATTTGATGACGCAACAAATATATACATATCAGACGTTTATTCAATAAATCTTAATTCCACATATACAACTATGCGGTTATTCATGGCAATTAAATGAACTCAACAAAATGAAGGGCAATATGAAAGAACCCAGCATTAAAATCATTATTGACACAAACAACAAGCCGTAGGTCTCTAAAAGTTCAGAGTCGATGTTTGTTACACTGTAATTTACACCGGATGTTTTTTCACCGGCATGGTGTGAGATCATACACGAATGCTGTCTATCAGAATCCGATAATGTCACCGCTGCCGTTGCGTCGCGAGATTCTTCTGCAGAGCCAGAGCCAGAAGGCATATGAACGAAAACCGACATTGCGTAGGCGATAATTTGCAAACAATGTTTAGTTCGATTCCTCTTCCACCTTCAGTTTGATTCCTACTGCGAGATAATGCGGGAATAATTTTGTCAATTCCAGGAGAACGATGTCGCAATAATTATTCACAAATTCTGCCTCCAGTTGTGTCTTGACGTGTGCCCTTGCAGAATCATACTCCCTTGCAGAGAGCAGGGTTATTCGATGAAGTGATGGTTCTCGAGGACCCTGTATCTTCACCTTCTCCGCTATATACTCGATGTACAGTTTCTTACACCGATTGACACTGTTGGCAAGCCGTTGAAGGCGGTGCAACTGTTCTTCTACACACACGAACACTGTCTTCAACCCGTCAAACGTGGTCTTCTGCATCACTATCGTGGGACGATA
Organism: Tenthredo notha; assembly: GCA_914767705.2. Taxonomy (NCBI): domain Eukaryota; kingdom Metazoa; phylum Arthropoda; class Insecta; order Hymenoptera; family Tenthredinidae; genus Tenthredo; species Tenthredo notha. The sequence continues at coordinate 6,022,306 of OU611924.1, forward strand.
AGACAGTTTCCGCTTGACACCCCCATTGGTCGTATCGAGGTTTTCTTCTTCTTCTTCTTCAGCATCAGCACCATCCGTCTCCTCGGCGATATTATTTGCTTCGAAACTGATACTTTTTGAACCGTGAGAGGTGGTAAAAGTTATGGTACAACCGCCTAGCGTAATATGTTCGAAATACCAATCCGCACCCGAATAGCCGCTCGAATCCAGATACTCTGTGATGGTGTCCAACTCGTCTGCCAGTAGCGACCACTCCGATGCGTTGAAATATATACAGCATGAGGAATTGCTCTCGAGTTTAATCACTGGCACAAATGACTCGTCTGCACCAAGTCCGAGACCGACAACAATCTTTTTAGTTATTGAATTGTTCAATCCGTACGTAGTCGCGAGAACCAGATTTCTTTGAGATTTTTTCATTGGTTTCGTAAAGCTCTTAAAAATTCTACTCGTGTTTCCCATGACTACTTTTGATTTAGGTGTCGACATTGTACTACAACTCGGTTTGATCGAGGCTGCAATATTACTGATTTAAATCTAGACGACACGGTCCTCTAGACCCTCCGATTTCCCCCTCCACCTCCTTTTTGTTTTACCATTTCCCTGTGTTGGTTGTAGAGATATTTCCGGTCAAGACGATAAGCTTATTTTGAATATTTGAACGACAGTCTGATATCACTAACGGAAACTGAGCAACGAATACTATTTTAATAATATTATTCTTCTAACTAATCTTATATTTATATTTACACTAGAGTATTGGGGAAGGTTAGAGATTTGATTACGCAACAATTACACAATTGAAGCTACACATTTATTTGAAAATAAAATAAATTTGAATAATAAAAAATATAATAATAAAAAATTATAATAATATGTATAAGTAAAAAAGTAAAAATATTAAAATAATAAAGTAAAAGTAATATTTAATAATAGGCACACGCACACACACACACACACACACTTACTTTAAATGACTTATCCCTCTTACGAGGATGTAGTCAACTTAAAGTATCTTTTAATAAATTAAAATCAGCCACGCGCCGGGAAATTTTCTGGGAAGGGACGAAACTCCTTCGCCCCCAAAAGCCGGGCTATTGCCTCCCCGACCATGGCGCGACAGGTGTCGCATGGTTCCGCCACCCATCTTCGACGCAACATCGTCATCCCCTGTATACGCCGGATGACGGCCCACTGGCGGAAGATGTCCACCGCGAACTCTACCTCGTCCACGGAGAATCTCCTGGCTTCGTGCGGGTCCATGGCCCGCATCACCTCCGCCACCTTCGTCTCCCACTCCAGAGCATCTGCAAATTACGAGATTGAATCAGTTATTTGTATAATATTCCGGAAAGCGTCGATTGCGTATGACGTGTTGTTTCGAGAAAAAATAACAATGACAGTATCGGAAATGTAGTTCAAAGTTATAATGCTACGTGATAGTATTACAAGTAAGCTGATGAAGTTTAGCATAACTTACCCATTTCGTGCGTGCAACCGCTTGATGTACAGTATAGTCCCGATTGTTCGGCCATTTTTTATTCGCTGGATTTTTGTTTTACTTTTTAAAAACGTTGTTGAAGCGGTATGCTTTCCGTAAGTTGTGAGTAGTCTGGTGAAAACTGCTCGTCTTTATATACGAAAAGTCAGACCCGTACCCCTCTCCAAAATTTTCAAACACATATACGAAAAGTCAGATCTGCACCCCCTTTCAAAAATAATTTTCAAACTCCGCTTATAACTCGGTTTTAGACGTACGGACATATGTAAGAGATTGTGCCAATCCCTTGGTACAGTATTGTTGGAGCGACGTGTCCGGGAACAAAAATAACAGACTTGGGGATAGGGAAATACCGAAATTTTGAAACGCACTGATGAGCTGACTTTTGGCTAATGAGTGGAAGCGATTAAGGGGTTACGGTGAACCGTTACTAACATACCCGCTATATCTAACAACCACGATTCGGTAAAGGCCTCTGTGCTTATAAGGCGGTTCCGGACTAGAGGACACATGTAAGAGATTGTGCTGTCAATGGTACAGTATTGATGAAGTGGCGTGTCCGGGAACAGAAACAACGGACTTGGGGGATGGAAAATACCAAAATTTTGAAACGCGCTGATGAGCTGACTTTTGGCTGATGAGTGGCAACGATTAAGGGGTTACGGTGAACCGTTACACACTAACATACCCGCTATATCTAACAACCACGATTCGGTAAAGGCCTCTGTGCTTATAAGGCGGTTCCGGACTAGAGGACACATGTAAGAGATTGTGCTGTCAATGGTACAGTATTGATGAAGTGACGTGGCCGGGAACAGAAACAACGGACTTGGGGGATGGAAAATACCAAAATTTTGAAACGCGCTGATGAGCTGACTTTTGGCTGATGAGTGGAAGCGATTAAGGGGTTACGGTGAACCGTTACACACTAACATACCCGCTATATCTAACAACCACGATTCGGTAAAGGCCTCTGTGCTTATAAGGCGGTTCCGGACTAGAGGACACATGTAAGAGATTGTGCTGTTAATGGTACAGTATTGATGAAGTGACGTGTCCGGGAACAGAAACAACGGACTTGGGGGATGGAAAATACCAAAATTTTAAACGTTCTCAGGAGCTGACTTTTGGGTGATGAGTGTACGGACTTAAGAGATTACGGTGAACCGTTACGATCTAACGTACTCACTATATATATATGTCAGATATTAAAGAAATAAAGCTGGTTAATAATACGATTTATGATGAACAATAATTATTTATTTCACTGATTGCCGCAGTGATCACAGTTAACGTATTTATCTATTTTAATAGTAAATTCAATGTGTTTTCAAAACATATCATAATCAAAATCTTCTCAAGGGTAATGTTATTTTGGTAACTAAGAGAACAGCGCGTTTTCCATCGTTTTCCAATTCTTCTATTTTAACGCTCGACTCGATTGCTTAGCTTTTCAAATCTTCAAAATCTACAGTGATGCGACACGGCCATACTGACTAGCACGCGTCTCGAGTGCCAGGTATCCATTTTTTTCATTTTATTTCTGAAACAATAAAACAGGTATCGAACCAGCAAGCATTAGTTTTTCGTTCGGCTTTCCTGACTCTACAATTCTGCAACAGCAACACATTTTTTAAAGGACAAGTCTCCTTTTGTTTCATGCGTGCAATCATGTGTATCGTTCTATGTTAATTCTCAGTACCTTGCAGTTACACTGCGAATTTGACGTTTTCCAATATCCAAGGCACCAATAGCTCTGCGGGCATGCCTCATGCATCCTCACAATTTCTAACCATTGACCACCTCCTGCAATAGCTCTGTAGACATGCCTTACGCATTCTTACAAGTTCTAACTATCATGTTCCACTCACAATAGCTTTGTAGGCATGTGCTACGCAGCATCCATACAATTTCTAACCATTGCGACATGCTGGTTCATTCTCAAGTTACATCCAGACTTTGGGTTCAAGGATTCTGAGTGATCAAGTTCAGCAAACATTGAAAGCCAAAGTCGCACTCTCAAATAAAAACAGCGAAAACCAACGACAGAGTCCCATGCTCTCTTCGGATTTCTCATATAAATCCGGCTCAACCAGAACCACATGTTCTCTGCGAATTCTCAACAAAATTCGGAAACCAGACTGCGTCTGTTCGACAACTTCTTGTTTCAACACGTGAGCACAACCTCTCAACAAACCCCATGTTTGCACTCATGGCAAAGAACTATCAATACCACCATAATTTTGTTTTAAAACTCACTCTCATCACATTAACCGCTTCGCTGCGTAATTCTATTCTTTTTGTATCTGCGACACAGTTATCCCTGACTCGTCTCATCTCCTGGAGCTGCGATGAGTTTGTCATGCGATACTTTAATGCTGTTACGGCCTTTCAATCCAGAGCCTACTTTTTTAACCAAATATCTATCGTTTGGTAACAACGCCACGACTTCTACTGGACCACGATATTTTGCGTCCAACTTCGTTTTAATCCTGTCATTATTTCTGACCATCACAAAATCTCCAATTTTGTATGGTTTCACTGGCCTATTCTTTCTGTCAAATCTATCTTTTTCTTTCACAGCTTGTGCTGTTATGCTATTTGAAGCTTCTGCCCTGAGCTTGCTCAAAACAACCCTATCAGATTCAACGCTACTATGCTTCACTTGTTCTATCTCAATCGCATTTATTTTTGTACCAAACAAGATTTCAGCAGGACTTTTCCCTATCGTTTTCTGAATCGTGGAATTAATTGCCAACTGCACTCTGCCTAACTCATTCTGCCACTGTTTTCCCCGAGCTTTACTTATGGATAGCATATTTCTCATGGTTGACATAACTCTTTCAACCTGACCATTAGCTCTCGGGGTTCCCGAAGCTATAAGATGTAACGAAATATTCTTGTTCTCACAAAATTCTTTGAATTTCGAATTTGTAAATCCTGAACCTTGGTCACAAATGATTCTTTTCGGTACCCCAAAAATAAAGGAATGTTTCTCAATTTGACTAATCGTTGTTTCTGTGTCTAGACGGTTTATCCAATTTAACGTAACAAATTTGGTAAATCCATCTATAACCACAAAAACGTACTCTTTTTTTTCAGATGGACCTGATAATTTTCCCGAAATATCTATATGAATAGTATACCACGGAACGTTGTCTTTCTCTATCGGATGTAGCTGAGCTTGCATTGGTCTCGATACAGATTTACAAGTTTTACACAATATGCAATTTCCTACAAATTTTTTTACCTGCTTTGACATGTTAGGGAACCAATACAGTTCATACAATTTATCTAAAGTTTTTTCCCAGCCCAAATGGCAAATATTTTCATGAACATGATGGATAAGTGACCATACCATCTGTCTCGGTACGACGGGTAGTGTTATTTGATTTGATTTCCTTTCTATTGTCCTCATCAAAATTTTGTCTTTTATACTATAAGTCTTGGTTGTCTCTGACCCGTCTAGTACTTCGCGATATAAAGTTTTAATTTCATCATCTCTCTGTTGAGCTACGATTAACCAGTCATCGGCCAGTTCGACTATCTCATTCGCGTTATCTTTGACTATTTTCATAACTGTCTTTTCCGGTATAGGGTTTCGCGAGAGAAAATCTGCGTGCTTCATTCTTTCACCCGCGCGATATTCTATTTCAAAATTAAAAGATTGTAAAAATGCCCACCAACGATAAACTCGAGGCGTCAGGTCTTTCTTGAGGCTTGCAGCTTTTAGCGAGTTACAATCTGTCACTACTAAAAATTTGCGTCCGACTAAATATTGTCTGAAATATTTAATCGCGTTAACAACAGCGAGTGTTTCTAGTTCATATGAATGATAGCGAGTTTCCGCATCTATGGTTCGTTTGCTATAATACGCGATCGGATGTTTCTCCTTATCGACACGTTGAAGTAACACAGCACCATATCCGAGTGCGCTAGCGTCAGTATGTAGTTCAAGTGGAAGCTCAGGGTTGAAAATACGCAATAGCGGTTCTGAAGTTAAATGTTCAACGAGTTTAGTCCTAGCATTGGTGTGTTGGTCCGTCCATTTTATTATCTTAGTACTGCCTGCAGTAAGTTTATAAAGAGGAGCTGCTATCTGAGAAAATTTTGGTATAAACCTTCGAAAATAAGATGCTAATCCTAGTAATTGTCTAACCTGGGTCTGCGTACGAGGGATGGGCGATTGCACCAGGGCTTCGATTTTTCGAAGGTTGGGTCTCAACTCACCATTGGATACAGTGTATCCCAAATAATCAATTTTGGTTCCTAAAAATTTGCATTTACTCAAATTAAAAGTAAATCCGTTCTCAGCTAATTTTGCCAAAACAATTTTGAGTCTATCAAAAGCCTCTTGCTCAGTTTTGCCAGGTATAAGGACGTCGTCCAAATAAACGATTGCAAAAGAATATCTCAATTCTCCTAAAGCGTTATTAATTGCTCTCTGATACACGGATGGTGCATTCATCAGTCCAAATGGCATTGTTAAATACTCGAAATGTCCGTCAGGTGTAATGAACGCGAGCTTCTCAATCGATTTTTCTTCAACGGGAATCTGATGGAACCCAGCTACCATATCTAAAGATGAAAAATAACGCGCCCCAGACAAACGATCTAATTGGTCCTGTATCAACGGCAATGGATAACGATCTGCTACTGTGTTTGAATTTAATTCCCTAAAATCTACACATAGTCTATCGGACCCATCCTTTTTCTTGACCAAGATGATCGGACTGGAAAAAGGACTTTTGCTTTCTCTAACTATTCCTGCCTTAAGCATTTTGTCAATCAGACCTCTCACAGTTTCTCGCTCTACTGTGCCAAGTTTATAGGGTCTTCTCTGTACAAGTTTATTTTCGTCTTTCAATCTAATTTCAAGGCTTCCAGACGTAACTCGAATCTTCGGAGCCTCAACGCTCATGTGTTCCGCATACAGTTTCAAAAATTTAACAAGAGGTTCTCGGAATTCTGCTGAATCACAATCAACTGCGTTGATGTCAATTTTCAAACTACACGAGCCAACAAATTTATCTTCTCTCTTGAACTCAACTATGGTTCCGTCTAATGTGACTGAAACACCATCTGCCAGCAATTCTTTTCCCAGAATTAAATCCGCGGACAAACTTCCGTCCGGAACTACGTATAAATCAATCTCAACAATAATGCCATTCAGCTCGGCCAACACAGAGATCTGTTCACAACAATCTACAAATCCGTTTCCAATCCCTCTTAACCGTGTACAGACTGATCGTCTCCTACCAGGAAGCCTTTCTACTAAACTCTCTACGACAAGAGAACAGTCTGATCCAGAATCAAAAATAAATTTTAACAGCTTACCATCAGCCAGCTTCAAAGTATTTTCAATAGAGGTCAATTTGCAAAGCCTCACTACCTTTAGATTCTTTTTAGGGCAATTCGGAGCAATATGTCCCTCCTGATTACAACTGTAGCAAGTCACAGGCCTTTTACAGTTTGATCCTCTGCTGTCCGAATCCTTGTTGTCTCGTTGCCGCGGGGCTGATCGACAGTCAGCCTTACGATGTCCTTTCTTTCCACAGTTGAAACACTCGATTTCCGAACGGTGCAACTTCCCATCTCGCGGCGTCGAAGTCTTCGTATGGGGACTAGGGGCTCCGAAGGATGCACGCGGTCGATAGAGATCGGTCGTTCGTCCATCAAGAAAGGCCACAGCTTCTTGTAAACTCTTAGGAGATTCACGAACAAAGATATTGCGAACGAATCGATTTTGTGCCGAAAAAGATAAGCCAGCAAGTTGAGCAGCGGTCTCGTCTACTGTTTTTCTGTCATTGAGCCACGCTTTGAGTTTTCTTCCTCTCTTCATAAAGTTTTCCTGCGTGAATTCAGCGTCCTCTGTCCAAATCGTATGAAGTTCTAAAGCAACGTTCTTATTTTTCGCAAATGCACTCAGAAATTCGGCACGAATTTCTACCCAACTTTTTCCAGAAGGATCTATTCCAGTAAACCATTGTGCTGCCTCGTTTATGAAGGCTTTAGCCAAATGCTGGACGACTTCCCAATCGTTCGGTTTATTACGTCGAACCCATTCATCAACCATCTTTGCCCAGCCAGTAGCATCAGTATGTTTCGGGTCAAATTTTACTAAATCCATGGGAACTCGTTCTCGTCGAGTAAGTAAAGCCATTAGTCTCAAATTCTCCTCCTTCAATCTCGACTTACGCCTTTTCCGTCTATTTTCTCCTCGGGCCGATTCATCAGATTCATCAGATTCAGATGAAGAATCTAGATCTCGAAATCTTTTTCTAGTACGAGATCTTACATATTCCCCACGGTCAGCCTCATCTTCACCTTTATCAGCGTTTTGCGTTATCTCATTTCCACTAAATTCACTGTTATTTTCCATTTTTATGTTTTATTTTTACCGCCCGTCACAGTCGTTTAAATGTTCTTATCCCACTTCTGATGTCAGATATTAAAGAAATAAAGCTGGTTAATAATACGATTTATGATGAACAATAATTATTTATTTCACTGATTGCCGCAGTGATCACAGTTAACGTATTTATCTATTTTAATAGTAAATTCAATGTGTTTTCAAAACATATCATAATCAAAATCTTCTCAAGGGTAATGTTATTTTGGTAACTAAGAGAACAGCGCGTTTTCCATCGTTTTCCAATTCTTCTATTTTAACGCTCGACTCGATTGCTTAGCTTTTCAAATCTTCAAAATCTACAGTGATGCGACATATATATATATATAAACATAAGGATTCGCGGTAAAGATCGCATTTAACTTTAGGTAAATTAACGTTTTTCAGCGACGAGAAACAGGGTAGAGTTAGAGGTGGAAAGATGAAATTCAAAAAGAGAACGAGATAGGATATTTTCAGAATTTTCCAGCATATCAGTCAGCGAGGCATCCGCTAATGTTATGTTCCGAAGTATAGTTCATTGGTCATTCAAACCACGTGGTCCCTTCGGAAACTGATATATAGCTTGACACGAGGGATATTTTTTTCAGTAGGAAATTTTTTGTATGCAAGCTCCAATCTTACACTCTGTATGATGCCTGTATGTGTGTGTAAGTGAGTGTACGACCGATATTGTCGGAGTTGGCATCGTTTTGTGTGATCTTTCAAGAAAAACCACGTTCAATTTAAATCATGCCTGATACGCAGAACAGAAAGTATCGCGCTATAGTGTTAAAGGCTGCATCTTATGCCAGACGTAGGAGTATCGCTTTCGATAGGTCCTGCGGTATACGATGGAGACGATCGCTTGCCCGAATGACCCGGAAAAATTTGCTGCGGCAGGTGCGACGAATGATTGCTATGTGTGATGAGAGGTCTATTTCCCGTCTGTACAATCACAACGTTTTCGCGGAGTCGTGGGATTGTTTACGAATCGCTGCCGAAACGGTGATTTCGCGTGGTACTTCTACCTTCTGGATATTGCGGGGACTGATGACGGAGTATTACGAGTGTCTGAATGTGATCCGTGCACGTAGCCGGAATAACATCTATGAAACACCGCGGCGACGTCAGGTGTCAAGACTTGGGAGGATCGAGAGAACGACTAGGATGACTACCAATGCAGACGACGACGACGATAACGGGGTGCAAGAACGCGGAGGTCAACTTCCGAAAACTCGGCAGAATCCCATGCCAGTTTCAAATGACACGGATATGCTCGAAGATAACAGTATCACCGATGAGATGCTGTGTGCAGCAGTGGAAAGATACGAGGCCCGGATGGCTGGTAAACAGACGATAATGAGCGCCGACAGCGATACGGAAATGTATGAAATTATACCATCGTCTATCGACACCGAAGAATCTCGTCATCCCTGGTTATCGACTGTTTTGAAAATCCCGAATAAAAATTGGGTCGTTCGACCTATGCCGACTTGGGGCAGCAATGCGGCTTCCTCAAGTGATTCTTCTGACTACGCGGCCACAGGGAGTGACGCACGCGGCCCAAATAACCAACGCCGTGACGAGTCGCACGAAGAACCTGATAATCAGCTTCATCATCGCCATCATCATCAGGCACCTGTAGCGGAAAATTTACCAAACGAGCACTATTCTAACTCTACCTGTAAGCCTTGTACCAGTTCGATGAACAATTTCTCAAATAAAATTTAAATGACTTATAAATACGTAGAATATAACATCCTTTATTTACTTTCATTCTTGACCAACTCTATCTTAAATACAAACAGATGGGAAGACCACAGCAATGGGTTTTCGTAAATTCCATGTTAACGAAGGAGCCAGTACCTCGGGACTTCAACACGGCGGACACGTGAACAGACCTGTCACAGATAACTCTGACGAGGACGGAAGTATTGTCGAGGATGATAGCGAGGAGAGTTCAGAGAGAATAGCTAGGGAAAACCCTGCATCGGTAGAACATCCTGGGGGAGACGGGGTGGCAAGTTTCGAGAATAGGTCTTCTCTGACGGAAGATCGTTTCCAAGTGATAAGCGAGCTTAGTAAATATTACAAACGATTCGAAATTACCGGTCGTCAGATGGTTATCAGGATAGAACCGGTTGCGGAAGGTGCAAATCCCATTAAATGGTTAGAGGGGGCGTTCAGGAATATTCATGCCTATGCCGTCGGTTCGTGCCGCGAATCAGACTACATTGGAATCAGTTTCAATGCCGGTGGCTTCAATCTTGGAGCCGCTGGTCTTTCGTTTCGACCTGTTAAAGATTTCCGTTACGAAGATCTGTGGAAAATTGTGTACGGTGTGACACAAAGCGCGTCCGAGTTCACCGTAGATCAGACGATCACCGTCACCGTGAATACCGTTAGAGTTCCATCGGGGCGGGGTAAGGCGATGAGATTGACGCATGACGGGGTAGGGAAACGCTCTATTTTGGAAATCGGGAACTCTGACAACATGTGTCTTCCACGTGCTCTTGTTGTGGCCAGAGCTCACGCTGAGAGGGGATCCATCCGTAGCGGGGCGTTACACACGCGGTGGGAATTGATTAGACATAAAGTATCACCGTCTCAGCGCATCGCCGCCTATAAGTTGATAAAAGACGCGGGTGTCGAAATTCCTGCGGACGGTTGCGGCGTACCCGAGATCAATCTGTTTCAATCTTATCTGGCCCGTGAAGGTATAGCAATCGTAGTTTATGAAAGTGGGAAACTGGGGAACGGCGAAGAGACGATCTACGACGGTACGGATGTGGTTACGGCGAGCGGACGACACGGCGTTACGTATAAACTGAATATCCTCTACTTTCCCGCTAAACGGCATTACAATCCTATTCTGAACCTGACGGCTGCAGCGGCTGCGAGATATTTCTGCGAACCCTGTAACAAAGGGTACAGGACCGGTAACGAGCACCGATGTTCGCGCAAATGTCCTCAATGTCTTTCGGTTCCCGCCTGCGATTCAATCGGCGCGAGTCTAGACTGCCGCTTCTGCGGACGTTTTTTTCGCGGAAACGAATGTCTGGCGAGGCATCGAAAAACGGGGTCGTTCAGTTCGCGTCGTAGCGTGTGCGAAACTCTTCAGATCTGTGGTAACTGTACGCGTTTCACGGATCGTACGAAAGGTGTACACTCGTGCGAGACACGGTACTGTGCCACCTGTTGTTCTCAGCAGTCGTATAATCATAACTGTTACATGCCCACCATCAAACGCGATAAGAAGCAACCCCGCTATATCTTCGTGTTTTACGATCTTGAGACGCAGCAGAGCGAGACGGTTGAGGGTGATGAAAGAACGAACATACATGTGCCGAATCTGTGCGTAGCGCATCAGGTTTGCAGCGAGTGTATTCACGATTTGGATATAAAAAACGGTTGCGACTCTTGCGGTCTCACGCGCGAGTATGTCTTCAAGATCGATCCTATCAGACAACTTGTTGACTTTGTCACGCGACCGATCCGAGATTTCACAAAAATTATTTGTTTAGCTCACAACGCAAAGGGATTCGACGCTCAGTTCATATTGCGATTTTTGGTAGAGCGAGGCAACGAACCGCCGCAAGTAATCTTGAACGGAAGTAAAATTATTATGCTAGAGACGGGACACACTCGCTTCCTTGACTCGCTAGCCTATATGCCCATGGCGTTATCTGCTCTTCCCAAAGCTTTCGGTCTGCCTCCGAGCACTATCAAGGGTTTCTTTCCTCATCTTTTCAACACACCCGATAATAGTGGTTACGTGGGGCCACTTCCTGAAGCTAAATTTTACATACCGGACGGTATGAGTGTGAGCGCTCGAGATGATTTTTACAACTGGTATAATAGCGAGGTAGCACAAGATCGTCAATTTGACTTTGATGTCGAGCTGGTGACTTATTGCAAGGCAGATGTAGATATTCTTCGACGTGCGTGTATCGCGTTTAGGGACATCTTTCTCGAGTGTGGGCGTGTGTGTCCGTTCACAGAGAGTACGACCATAGCGTCGGCCTGCATGACGGTGTTTAGGAAAAATTTCTTACAACCGTCGCAAATCGGTATTATCCCCAGCGGGGGTTATAGGCGTGCCGATAATCAATCGCAGAAGGCTCTCGAATGGCTTGTCTGGAAGGAGCATGAAATGGGTATACTAATCACCCATGCTGCACGGGCACGCGAGTTTCGTATACCTGAAACGGGTCGTCCTGTTGACGGTTACTATGAAAATAAACAAACGGGCGTACGTCAAGTGTTTGAGTTTCACGGGTGCTATTGGCACGGCTGCCCGCTGTGCTACAAGATAAACAGAGATAATAGACTGACAGCCGGTGACACGATGGATAGGCGGCTCGAAGAAACACGCTCAAAGACTGCTAAAATGACCGAGTTAGGATACATCGTTACAGAGATCTGGGAATGTGAATGGGATCTACTCAGAAATGAGAGCGACGAATTGCGCGAATATATTTCGAATCAGTTATTAATTGCAAACAAGGGTTCGTACAAGGCGTTGAATCCACGTGACGCGTTCTATGGCGGTCGTACGGGTAACACGTCGTGCTATCGCGAAGTAAACACAGGCGTGGATGAGGGTGTACGCGAGGAAATACGCTACGTGGACCCATGCTCTCTGTACCCCTACATATGCAAGAACGGTCGGTTTCCCATGGGGCACCCGACAGTTTATGTCGGCGACGACTGTAAATTCTTAACAGGAGCGAACGGTACCGATATCCAACGACTCGACGGATTGGTCAAGTGTTGCGTTCTACCGCCGCGAGATCTCTTTCATCCCGTATTACCGATACGCATGCACGGTAAACTAATGTTTGCTCTGTGTCGTACTTGTTGCGAGGAAATGTTGCAAATAGACTGTCCGCACGAGAACGCTTCCGAGCGTTGGTTCGAGGGTACTTGGGTGTCCGATGAATTGAAGAAGGCCGTGGAAAAGGGTTACACGGTGGTGAGCGTACGTGAAATCTGGCAGTATGCAATGACACAGTTTGACCCTAATACTCGGAAGGGTGGTCACTTTGCGGGCTATATAGATACCTTCTTGAAAATTAAACAGCAGGCTAGCGGATGGCCGGCCGAGTGTGTAGACGAGGAATCGCGAGAACGTTACTTGTCCGAATATGAGAGAATCGAGGGCAAACGACTGGACCGCGATAAGATTTCAAAGAATCCCGGCCTACGTTCTGTCTCAAAACTCTGTCTCAACTCGTTTTGGGGAAAGTTCGGTCAGCGTGAGAATATGTCAAAGACCGAGGTTGTAAATTCCCGTAGACAATTGTTAAAAATATTAACCGACCCGGAGATCGAAGTTACAGATCTCCTACCCGTCAATGAGAAACTGTTATACATACGATGGGTTCACTCCGAGGCGAGCGTTAAACCGACACCCCTGGCAAATGTTGCTATAGCCGCATATACTACAGCCCAAGCACGTCTAAAGTTATACTCGTATCTGGAAAAGCTCGATCGGAGGGTACTGTACTATGATACCGATTCGGTTATCTATACACGCGATGCGAAGCATACTGACGAATACGAGCCAGAGACGGGAAACTTTTTGGGTGATCTCACAGACGAGTTAGAGGCTTACGGAAAGGGTAGCTACATACGATCGTTCGTTTCAGGGGGAGCAAAGTTTTACGCGTACATCGTTCGTCATGCGAGCGGTGAGGAGACCGAGGTATGCAAAGTCAAAGGTGTTACATTGAATTACTCGACTCGTCTTAAAGTCAACTTTGACTCGATACGGCGCATGGTGGTAGATAACACCGAGCCAATACAACTACAGTATCGCGCCATCCGTCGGACAGTGTTGCACCAGGTGGTCACGCGTACAGAGTCCAAGACCTGCAGACCGGTAATTGTCAAGAGGCGTCGTTGCCCCGATAACTTTCAGACCTTGCCCTACGGCTACAGGGAATTTCCATCGAACATTGAACGCCTCCAAAAGTAACACGTGTATTTGGGATTATCCCCTAACGCAGCCTGTACCGGGGTAAACTAGTATCTGTACATAATCTTTTACAGTCTCTCGACAAAACTCTCTCTATTTTCCAACTTTATCGCACACTCTGTCTCTCGCTCTCTCTCACTCTCCGACTCAAGCCTCTTGTTCACACACACACACGCACACACGCCGCTGCCGCAGAAGATAAATATAGAAGATAACGGTTATATACGTTCACAGTAAGGTCAGTATATTCACGTTATCTGCGTTTCTGAAGAAACACTATACAGAAACAATTATGACGCGGGGATGCAATAAGCTAGATCAAGGGGTGCGTGCGCCGGCAAGCTCGTCAGCCGCGATAGATCTATCCCGCCGCATGAGGCTGGTACCGCGGGCGCGCGAGGGTACTGGTTGATACCCTCGACGCGTACACGCGCGCTGATATGAGCTCATAGCTCAGCGCGCTCCGCGACCGCCGCCGCCGCCGCCGCCGCCGCCCCCGTGAAAGGCTGATTCCCGCGGAATATACAGTTACCCGAATGTTTTGATTCTGATTTTTCCACACATCTGTACAGAGAGAGAGAGAAACATTATCGAGGACGATGGACACGCGATGGAAGCATCCGTTCTCTGCGATCGTGGCCGGTCCTTCGGGTTGCGGAAAATCGAATTTTGTAAAGAATTTCTTGAGACACAGCAGGAGTATGTGCGATGCGGAATTCAGTCGCGTAATCTGGTACTACGACGAGTGGCAGCCGCTGTACGAGTCGGGGAACGGAATAGAATACCGCGAGGGATTACCGCAGCACGCAGACTACGACGGTGACACGAAGCCCAAACTATTGGTGATCGACGATCTGATGCGCGAGGCGTCAAACAATGTGGTCGTCGATCTGTTCACCAAAGTCTGTCATCACAAGAATCTCAGTGTTTTTTACATCACGCAGAATTTGTTTCACCAAGGACACGGTCAACGAGACATCTCTCTGAACGCCAATTATATCGTTTTCTTCAAAAATCCGCGCGATCGCGGTCAGATTCAACACCTCGCGCGACAAGTCTACCCCGAAGATTCACGATTTCTTCAGGAGGCCTATCACGATGCTACCTCTGCGCCGCACGGTTATCTCTTGCTGGATCTGAAGCAATCGACGCCTGAAAATTGTCGGTTTCGTACCAATATCTTTCCCACGGACGTACATCACCACGTCTACGTTCCACGGAGGGATATAAAGAAGAGCAGTGCTCACACAGTACCAGTCGCACGGATATAATGCCGAAAACACCTCGTCGCACGTGTGAGCAGGAGTGCCTGGCCAACTTTAGTAAAATAAACACTCTCCTGCTGCACGCGCTGCAGAAATTAAAACCAGGTCAACGATTGGCTCTGCTACGTACAGCCGATAACACTTTGATTAAGAACATCTGCGAGTGCGCGCTCAACACCTTGGAGGGAAACGTCGTGCTTTCCCCGTCGCAGAAGACGCGACTTCGCCGTCACAGACAGACGCTTCGTCGATTGGCCCGTAATCGAGGTAGCTGGAAAAGCAAGAAAAAAATTCTCGTTCAACAGGGAAGTGGATTCTTTGCCCTGCTGTTAGCCCCTATACTCGGAACTCTGGTGTCTAGACTGTTTTCTAAATAACTGTGTGTGTGAGTGTAAGCGGTGGTGTTGGTAAGATGGAACGGGCAAAGAAGATGATTTTAATTCCAATGGAAAGTATGGAGAGATTCCAACGTCGCGTCACGGACGGTGCAGCAGCCGGTATATCGTCCGCCGCTGCCGAGGAGACTCCTAATTCCGGCCGCGGTGATCCCATCACCAATCTAGATAACGATATGAGAAGCATTCTGAAGTCAGAAACAACGGATGATGCCGAAAAATGGAAACTGTATCAACAAGTGCTGCAGCGATATCTGTATTTTACCAAGGAGTCTAGAAAACCGTTGGAGCTGCTCATTCGCGAGGAGGAGGGCACGGGTAAAAATGTTGGCGGGGTACCGCTGAAACAGGAGATCGGAGCCGCGCCTTCGAATGAGGGAAAAATGGATCCGGGGCGAATACTGGAAGGCGTTCCGAAAAAGTTTTTAGCAAAAGGCAAACTTTTGTTAAAAATGTTGAGCGACATGCCGACTCGTTTCACGTCGAATAATGACGGGGCAGTTGCGATCGACGGAGTAACGGTACCTGGTGCAAATATTGTTGATCTGACGAACCTTGCCACGCGATCGAGAAAAAGTTTCGATCCTGTGGGAAGGTCTCAGTTCGCTCGTTTTCTTCACGCGGTCAACGTACCGCGAGATTACGTCGGTAACGAGACTTTTTGGAGAGACATACGCCTTTTCGACAACGATAAGTTGGCGGACGCCGCTTCCTCGGCTATAGCACATCCCTCGTCATCGTCCGTGATTCGAGGCACGGGTGACGGTAGTCAGGGATCGTTCGCAAGTGCTCGGGGTTTTTCACGCAGTAGGGCCGGCGAGGGTAATCGCAGTGAAAGTATCGGCAGCAGTGGAACAGAGGACGGTAATATAACCGAAACACCTGTAGCGACCAAACGTAAAAGCCAGCGAAACATTCTACGCGAGGGTAGCAGCAACAGCAACAGCGGTAAGAAAAACAGACGCAGTGGGTGGATGGAACTTCGCTTGAAGAAATAACGATGCCGAGACTTGAAGATATATATTACGACCCCTCGCATCCGGCTGCCTACACGGGAGCACGGAACCTGGAACGTGTCTCGCGGGGGGACACGTCGCGGGAAACGGTCAGAAACTGGCTATCCGGTCAAGATGCCTATACGTTACACAAATCGGTAAGAAGAAGATTTCCGCGGGCAAGATACAACGTTTCCAACATCGATGACGTGTGGGAGGCTGACCTGGCCGATTTGAACTCTGAAAAGAAACATAACAACGGGTATCGCTATCTGCTAGTGGTGATTGACGTTCTGAGCAAGTATGCGTGGGTAGTTCCATTGAAGCGTAAGACAGCAACAGCCGTTGCCGAGGGATTCGAACATGTGTTGAACACAACCAGACGCAGGCCCGTACTACTACAGACAGACAAGGGTAAGGAGTTTGTCGGCTCTGTTTTTCAGAACCTGCTAAACGCTAACGAGATACGTTATCGGGTCACTCGAAACCCCGACATAAAAGCGGCTATCGTAGAAAGATTCAACCGTACGCTCAAGGAACGTCTATGGCGATACTTTACGCACAAGAAGACCCGTCGCTACGTGGATATCCTTCCTCAGATCGTACAGGCGTACAATGATACCATACACTCGAGTATCGGAATGGCCCCGTCGTCGGTGACGTTACGCAACGCGGCCGAGGCACGTGCCTTCATGCAGAGACGATATCCACAGCGATCGAAGGGTAAACCAAGATTTCGCGAAGGTGACACTGTACGAATCAGCAGAACCAAGGGCACATTCGAGAAGGGATACGTGGCAAACTGGAGCGAAGAATTGTTCAAGATTCACCGCGTGCTCGCGCGTTCACCGGTAGTCTACGTCTTGGTGGATTTAGAGGGAGAGGAAATCGACGGCGCGTTCTACGAGGCAGAGCTTCAACGAGTAGCGGAGGGGGCAAATTTGGAGACAGTCACTCAGAACTGACGAGGAGGAGACGGGTCAGTAGTCGTGTGCGCGTTGATTGAATTATACACACCCGCGTACGTTCTAAACTCATCATGAGGGGTAATCAATTTTACATCACGCTACCGAGCAACAGCTCAATGCAGTTTTTTCCCGATAACCGTACCTGCTGCTACATGACACAGTTACCGCGTGCCATCGAATTGGACGGTGAGTGGGAGGTGGGTCTAGCCGAGATCCATTATCCGCTCACGTTTTCATCGCCGTCGTCGCAACGAGCCGAGGCTATCTCCGCAAGACCTAAATCATGGAGAACCGCCCATGTTCCGGTATCCGATGGTGCTGAGAACCCCGTTCCGATAATCCCGTCGTGTCAAATGTTTGTCTACTGTGATCTTGTGGAGCCTCGCATCGTCGGTGATGTTTACGCACCTTTGTTACGCGTTATTCATGCCTGTGGGAACTCGCATTCGATTCGCGGAGAATCGGAAATAAAGACCCTATCACCGCCGTACTACTTGCCACTGATGCTTACAAGTTTCCGTACAGTCGAAATCAATATAAGGGATCATCTTGGCAGACCTGTGCCATTCGAAGGTGGGACGTTGACCGTCACGCTTCACTTTAAACGCGTTCGCTGATGTGAGAATTCTTTCATCATCATCATCATTATCGTTATATCGCAGGGAAAGGAAAGTTCGAGGGCATCGACACAACGAAGAAACAGAAGAAGAACGTAAAAGACCATGGACCATTACACCGAACACTACGAGAGTCAGTTGGGGGGCGGTATGGAGATTTTCTACCGAGGACACCCTCACCAGCGGGGTCACGGTATCGGTAGCTTCTTGGGAGGATTATTTCGTAGGATATTACCATTGTTCAGAAGTGGGGCTAGGGCTGTCGGAAAAGAGATTCTACGCACGGGGAAGAACGTTAGGACGGATATGCAGAACGATACGCCGCTCAAAAAGTCTCTACAGTCACGCATCAACGAATCGAGTCGGAATCTGAAACGAAAAGCTGAGGAAAAACTTGAGTCATTGATGAAGGGATCGGGGTATATGAGCGGCGTGGGTGGACCGAGACATCAGTCGATGCTCGCACGCGTAAACAGGCTAGTCGACGCTCGAGCTTCTGCCAAAAAGGGAAGAATCAACAGAAGACGACCGAAGAAATCAGCCAAGAAGAAGAAGAGCAAGGGCAAGAAGAAACAAACCGTGTCCAGAAAAAAAGGAAATAAAAAGAAGACCTCTAAAAAACGAGCTTTGACCGACATCTTTGGACCCCGATAGTTTATCTCTCGCCCTCACACACACGGATAATGGCATTCCTACACGCGCACTCTGGCGAGTGTATGAAGTCTGAGCTAGATTTGTTTACTCTTCCTCCTACACAAACTTCGATTGAGGGTGGACAGTGGGTGCACTACAAGCCCGTCTCATCGCTAACCGATGATTCGCCGATCGAATTCTCGGTACCGGGCCAAGGTGACGAGTACATTGATTTGGCACACACCATGTTAAGCGTACGCGTGCAGGTGCAGTTGATTAAACCTGAGAATAACCCCCCAGCAGCGGCGGCGGGTGCTGCACCTGCCCGGTACGCTACACCTGTGAACAACCTTCTACACTCGATGTTTAACCAAGTGGATATATTCTTCAATCAAAAACTTGTTTCACCAGCCAACAACTCCTACGCTTACCGTGCCTACGTTGAGACTCTATTAAATTACGCCCCATCCGCGAAACGTTCGCATCTCTCGTGCGGCATGTGGTATGACAGCAAGGAAACCGTATCGGACGTCTGCGATGTCGACAGTGAAGATGCCGACGAGGGATTCACTACGCGAAAACGTATGATGCAAGACTCCCGTATAGTCGATCTAATTGGACATCTCCACTGCGACGTCTTCAATCAAGAAAAGTTTTTACTCAACGGAGTGGAGTTACGACTACGTCTCGTAAGATCGAGGGACAGTTTTTGCCTAATGGAAACAAATCCCCTTCACACGCTGCACATTGTCGACACTTCTCTGATGGTTCGCCGCGTAAAGATCAGCCCAGGTATCCTACTGGCCCATGCACGTACCCTTGCCCAGGGAACGGCCAAGTATCCCGTAACAAGAGTAGAGGTGAAAGCTTTCACCATTCACGCTGGGGTACAAGCGGAGACGCTGGACAACGTGGTACTCGGACAACTGCCGAAACGTGTGATTCTTGGATTCGTCAGCAACAAGGCATTCAACGGAGACAGACTACGCAACCCGTTCAATTTCCAAAGCTTCTTGCTGAATTACTTGTCGCTGTACGTGGACGGTGTGCAAGTCCCCTCAAAACCTCTGCAAACAAACTTTGGTAAAGATAATCTGTACGTCGACGCGTATCACACCCTCTTCTCCGGCACCGGTATTCATTTTCTCAACGAAGGCAACGGAATTAATCGTTCACAGTACAAAAAAGGGAACTGTTTGATGGCGTTCGATCTCACACCCGACCTCTCGGCCAACTGTCCCTCGCATTGGTCGCTAATTAAACACGGTACTCTCAGGATAGAAATGCGATTCGACAAGGCGCTGGAAGAAACAATAAATTGCATAGTTCACGCAGAGTTCGACAATCTCATAGAAATAGATGCAGCGAGGCAGGTTATCACAGACTTTGGCGGCTAGAAAGTGGGCGGGAGGCAAAGTTTCCTGTTTTTTCGTCAGTAACAGGGTTCCGTTATCTTCGTGTGGTCCAACCGACAACTTTATCGCCGGAAACAGCAACCCTCGGAAAAACTGTAGAAGAAGGAAGACAAAAATCGGGTGATTGTAAGGTTGGGGGAAAAAGGTGATTATACATTCGACGATAGGGTCAGTTGTTCTACAAACCTCACCACGTTCGGGTCTAATAAGTGTTAACCGTTCCCACCGTTCACAAATATGGATTACGTTGTGGATATTCAAGGATTTAGTGATGTGTTTGGAAATTTGCTACCGAAAGAGGTGGCCGTAGTCACCCTGGATCATCCGTACCACGCCCACTGGATTATCGAGCCACCTTATCCGTTTGTCAGCCTGACTCAGAGAGAACGCATCGCCAACAATTATAGCACGTGTTACCAGCACGGTATCGAGTGGTTCGAGGGGGATACTTCGGTGAAAAAGCTGGAACTCAATTTACGGGAAATAGCTCGGAACGCATACCGTATTGTAACCCGAGGTAAATACGAAGCCAAGTATCTGCAGGAAATTACGTCGCGCCAAGTTGTGAATCTCGAGGAGTATGACTGTCCCGAACTTCCCGAGCTGAATCCACAGTCTGATTATTGTTTTCATCACGGAGTCAGGAAAGAAGAATTTTACGCCTGTGCGTTAAACAATGCCCTCAAGCTGAAACATTGGGTCAACGAGAAGAAAATCCTCGACAAGTATGATTATAAATCTCATGCGAATACGATAATTGGCAGTCGTCGTTTGAACCTGGGGGAGGGTTCAGGCAATAGCAGTGTTAACAGCAACAGCTCCAGTGGATATCATACTGCCCACACGTGTGACAGTTCCTCGCATCAACCTGACCAGTCAATGTTCGGTTCCGCAGAAACGATAGTGAATGTAGAGGCCCAAGAAATCGAAGTCTCGGACTCGAGTCTCTCCACAGCCACGACGGAATTGTCTATCTCACCTTCGTCTCTGGAGATTGTTGACGAGAAAAATGGACAGTCTACAGATCCGGAAAGCATTGCGGACATTTCTGAACCAGAAGAAGATACAGGTTTACCCAGCAGATCGGATACCGTTGGTATGGACACGACCGATGGCTTTTGTTGCTAACACCGATGATCACACACAACCCGGTACGCACTGGGTGGCGTTTTACATCAACGCAGCCGGACACGGAATATATTTCGACAGTTTTGGTATACCACCGCTCGTGCCCCATCATAATAGGACTTTACGCAGAAATTCCGAACGCTACACATGGAACATCGTACGGCTGCAAAGTTTTTCGTCAAACGTGTGCGGGCAATACTGTGTTATGTTTGTGTGGTTCATGGCTGCCGGGTTTGATTTGCATCAGTTTCTCGATATGTTCACCGATAATTATGATAAAAATGACTCTATCGCTGCTTCATTTTACAAACAACTCACCTCGTTCTCAAGTCATAAGTCCCGCGAAAGTCTGGATTTGATTGATTGTCACCAGTGTTGTACTTCTAGAAACAAATGTAATCTGGCATAGCGATATACATGGTTAGTTTTTAAGTTTTTTCATTTAATTTCACCTAATATAAACATAGTAATAGTATTTTGATTGTATACTTAGCTTTAATTGATCGTAATTGTTCTTTGCTTTTAATATCATATTACACAATATTTTTAAATTTTTCTTTTTCTTCTCATTTGATTACTCTTAATCTAATCGTAGTGATAGTTTTGATTTTATTTCATTTTTTCTATATTGCCCTTCATTTGGTATCGCTCATTTGAGCATAATTGTATGTAGATTTAAGATTTATTGAATAAACGTCTGATATGTATATATTTGTTGCGTCATCAAATCTCTAACCTTCACCAGCCTCCCGTAGTTTTAAGCATAGATATAGTAAACAGGGATGCCGCGTTGCTGAAATATTTCTAAGTACAAAAATTTTGGAGTAGGGATAACGCGTCATCGCTTTCCAGAAGCTTCTAGAACATTCTGGAACATTCTAGAACACACGGACACGGTAAGGCAAGCGTGTGTGTGTGTGTGTGCGGGTAAACGCGTCATCACCCCTTGGCTGGCCCAGACTAGAGAGAGAGAGAGAGACGGGACCAGGCTAGAAAGAGACAGAAAGCTTCTAGAACATTCTGGAAGATTCTAGAACACACGGACACGGTAAGGCGAGCGTGTGTGTGTGTGTCCGGGCAAACGCGTCATCGCCCCATAGCTGCCCCAGACTAGAGAGAGATAGACCCAGACTAGAAAGAGACAGAGCGATGCACTCACCCCATAACGGACCCCGGGGGGAGGTGGGGTAAGGGGTATCATGGTCAGGGCCAGTGACCGCAGACGGGGGTGGGGGGAGGGGGGAGCTGATAAGGAGGTCCGCGTACACACCAGACCGGATGTGGGCCAGACTGATAAGATAACACACTGACCCACATTCCCCTTATCACCCCCTTATCAGGAGACGGGGGGGAAAGGGGGGTTTGTTGTGTCTCCCCATAGCTGCCCCTATCTACTCATACTGTACTATTTTCAACTCAGTGTGTGATACTTGATTTCTTATGTCTGTTGATAGTCTGTAAAGTGTCCGATTCACATACTTTCATATGTAAAACTAATTAATTTCTCTCCGTTTGAAACTAATAATTTATAAAATATTTTTCTTCCATTCAACTTTCTCAATTTTGTGTCAAATTGTGTTGAGACATACATATTTACTGATTAAATAATAGTGTTACCAATATATCAAATCAACATTACATGTTATTTATAAATAAAATAAAATTCATGTGAAACATAATATGATTCTATCAAAATGCGTTTCTATCGATAGACCACGAAAAGGGATGTATAGAAGTGGAAGAAAAACAGTTTTTGTCTTTGATTTCCTCATTTCTTTAGTTTCGAAGACTAATAAAAATTGATGCTATTGAAAATCATATTTGGAAGTATTTCGTTTTTAATGGGGGGGCTTTCCAACCCCCCAGCGGGGGCTTCGCCCCTTGCATCCCCAGCGGGGGCCTTGCCCCCTGCACCCCTAGCAGGGGCTTTGCCCCCTGCACCCTGACCGAGCGCTCTGCCTTTGGACCTTGTTCCCACCCGGCCGCTCTCACTAATATTCCAATATATACTATACTTCCCTATTTTTTAGAGTTTTTACAGGTAAAGAATTTCGCACACTGAGTTGAACAAAATAGTATATGGCACGTGTATGCTACCTGTATCGTACTGTACTATTATAACACTTTGAATGATCAGTAATTTCAAATATATTAGTCTGTTTAATAACTAGTTTGTGGTGCTGATGTACAGGTAGGTGAAGTAAGTGGTTGGTAGGCTGGTCGAAGTTGGTTCATTTGAAAAAGATACGTAGACTGTTATAACTTTGGAGCAGCTGTGAACTACTTCTGTTATGGGACATCGTCTCGCCGAAATGTTACGCTCTTCTGTTCCGATGAATTAATAATAGGATAGCAATGGTCCAGATGACTGTAAAAGATATAAAATAACAAAGTATTGAAGGAAAGATTTTAGTATATTAGTATTAATTTTCCTAGCATTGTTATCATTTCGGAACCATGAACTGTGGGCTACCTTCGTTCTGGGACGATGTTACGCTTAAATGTTATCTTTGTCTATTTCAACGGATTGGTAATCGGAACCTTCTTTTTGGGATGTCGTTTTGTCAAAGCAGTATATTCAACTATTCCAATGGATCGATGATAGGAGAGGAAAAGTCCAGGTGACTGTGAAACATAGAAAATGACAAAGGATCAAATGAGAGGTTTCGTATCGCTACTAATTTTCCTGATATTGTTATCACGTTGGAGCTATGAGTTGTAGGCTACCTTCGTTTTGGAAGGATGTTTCGCCGACATGTTATCTTCGTCTATTCCAACGGATTGGTAATTGCAGCCTTTGTTTTTGGGACGTCGTTTTGTCAGAGTGTTATATTCGTCTATTCCAATGGATTGATAATAGGATAGGAATGGTCCAGATGACTGTGGAAATTTAGTGGAAACAAAGAAGTTGAGGTTGGTCTATTCATCTAGTATTATTATATGTAAAATCTAGTGAAAATCAATGTCCGTACATACCGTTTAATGTAAGTCATCGTAACCTTATTTTCACTTGTTCCGGATCGAAGTGAAATAATATTTTGCCAGGATCGTTGATTTATTCTTTATCTAAATATTTGAACCCAGCTTAGAGGATCTGTTCCCTGCACTTACAACAGGCCATCATGCAGATTTATTGAATAATAACGGTCATCGGCGTGAAACCACGGTCGGCGCACTTTTCACTCTGATCATTGTTTACTGATTCACTGTTTCACTGATTTACTGAAATAAAACCATTAGCTTGACCGATAACATCTTATATAATATGAATATATAACTATATAATATGATTATATATAAATTATGAATATTCTAACTGTCAATACCGCGATCCGTCAGCCATCCGACAGCCATTTTGATTTCGTCGTCCCTCTGTGGCTCACTTAGTAACTTCATTATCACATATCGACCAAGTGCGGATTCAGATTCATGCCAAAATCAAAAGGGGGCGAGATTTCGATGGCTTGTACCCACGTTTCAAATATCAAGTCGATCCGTTTCACCGTTCGTTCAGAAACGTGAGGACAAGCAAGCGTCTAGCGAAAATCTGATGACCAGGAAGAAGTGGAAGAAGAAGAAGATGCTTTTTCATCAACTTTCGTGACCGATATATCAGAAACCAGTGTACCGATTCCGATCAAATTTATACAGCGAAGTCGTGTGGTGGGGGAATATCTGTTCTGTGAATTTGATCGAAAAATATTCACGCGTTCCGAAGTTATGACCTCCTGCTTACAGGTATAAAGAGTTCCCCCGAGAAAATAGAGTCCCGGCTAGCGCTCGCCTGCCTACGGGTACTTGGCGGCGATTCGCTGCCGCGAATCTTGATATGCGAAAAATATATGCAACATATTCGTTTTTTGCGCTAACATATAAGTAACATTCATTTTTATAAGTTTGATATAAATGTCAACATAAATGTTGCGGCATGTATGTCGACATAGATGTCGACATAGATGTCAACACTATAAAAAACTCATCAAACATATATGTATTATGCGTACATATATGTTAAACTATATGCGACATTTTTGTATTTTGCGTACATATATGTTATACCATGAATTTCTCTAACGATGGAACGATCCGTGCAGTTTCAGGCAGACAATTGAAGATACATCCCATGTTATTTCAATGCAGTGTGTCTTCAATTGCCTACCCCCAGGCGCACGAATCGTTCCATCGTTAGAGAAACTCGTAGTATATGCGACATATATGTTGCATATATTTTTCGCATATATATATATTTCCGTGCGGGAATTGGAGTTTCCATAATATTGCCAACAATTTGCTTGCAACTTGTTGTCAAATCGGGCTACTTCTGGTTGCTAGCATATTTTCAGCAAAATTTGCTGAGATAATAAATGACAGCAGTTATTGCTGTACATTTGCTATAAATTCTAATGCATAAAAAGTATTCTCAGCAAGTAGTTGACAAAATGACGAAAAAAATTCGCAGCAAGTGTATTGGACGTTTTGCACATTCACACTTGGTTATCTGGGGTGTACAATAAAAACTGGCGGAATTCGGTGGCCTTGAATCTCTCTACTTCCACAAGTGATCTAGGCTTTCTTGCGAATTCTTTTGGAATGAATTCTCTTAAAGGGAACCCCGCCAAGTGTCCCCCTCCGATTTCGACGAAACTTTGGGAGATTGTAGAGGTGGTGAAAATATTCGACACGTATTTTTCTATATCTGCGGAATTCCACCCCAAGGGGGTGTAATCACCCCCTGAAAATCGCAGATTTTGCTATTCGATAGCTCGCGAAGAACGAACGGCCGAGGATTTTTGGCTCATAAGGTGCTACCGGGGGTTTTCGGGGTCGCTAATTACGAATCTGGCATCAGATTTCCAAAATTCAAAATGGCGGATCCAATATGGTGAACGTCGAAACCAAAATTGGTACTAATAAAATAGTACAAACATGAGTCCAAGATTACGGACGGACTGGGAGAACGGTATTGGCACTCCATTGACAACCACGGGCGGGAGTACTGCAGCCTGCAGCCGCGTGACGAAGGGTGAACTCCCGAGGATGATAGCCTGCGTTTTTGACGTGTTGAGGCTCAACGACCCCGCAAGAGACCATGCCAGAACCGAGGCAATATCAAGGTTCAGACGCGATATGGCTTCAGGGACCTCGAGTGCCGAACATTGGAGATAGATCTGTAGATCGTCGGTAGATATGATGAAACCCCCGAAGAAAAAATAAAGACGAGGCTAGAACACGGGAGACAAGAAACAGCGATGGAGGAGAAGGGAGAAGCCCGGGAGAAAATAAAATACGCGCCTACGTTCAGAAGCAGGAAGAGGAGGAAAATGGATGAGAACGGGAACGAGGAGGAAGTAGACAACTATCAGAACAAAGGCAGGGGAGAAGCGGAAATAGAGAAAAGATTGCAAGAAATAGAAAAAAGAATGAAAAAAGAAATAGAGAATACAGTAAAAAACGAAGTAGGCAGAATCACGGAGGAACTGAGAGAGAGGGATAGAAAAACGCGGGAGAAGGAAATGGAAGAAATCAGGACAGAAATGAGTAAGAAAGAAGAAAAATGGAAGGAGGAAAAAAGAGAGCTAGAACGTAGAATAACGAGACTAGAGGAGTCTGGACGAAGAGATGACGAAGCGAAAGGACAAATAGACGAAACACAGACGAGAGGAGAACAAACAGAGGAGACAAGCGGGGAAAAAAGTAGGGAAAAAGAAGGGAAAAGGTTGGCTGCGATAGAGTACAAAATGGAGATAACAGAGAGAAAAGAGAGACGTAACAACATAGTGATAAGGGGATTGGGGATACAGGGTAGGGTCCAAGAAGAAATAATAGAAAAATTCCTACAAGAAGACGTGGGAGTAGAAGTAGAAATAGAGGCAGTGTGGAAAATGGGAAGGGGAGACAATAACAATGCTAACGAGGGCGTGATAGCAAGACTAGCATCACGAGAGGGAAAAGTAAGGGTAATGAGGAATAAAAAATACCTAAAGCGATCGAGAATTCTCATAGACGACGACTTAACGAGAATGGAAAGGGATATACAGAAGCAACTTAGAGATAGAGCGAGAAGAGAAGGAGAGGCGGGAAGAAAAGTAAGAGTGGGCTACCAGAGAATAGAAATAGATGGAGAGTGGAAAAACTGGAGAGAACTTAGAGAAGAGGACGAAGAAGAACATTTTCAGAGATAGATAGATAGATATTTATTGATTTTATCCATTACAATGTTGGATAAGCCTACCCTGCATTTACAATACAGTATGCAGGGTAGGCGGAGAGTAAGCTTAACCTAATCTTAACGCTAGGTAGAGAGAGAGAGCAAAGAGCAAGCAGACAGGTTGTATATATTGTAACTTCCTGTATATGTTTCACCAGCTGAAGGCTGGTGAAATTATACTAGTTCGCGTGTGTTCTTTGTCACGGGTTATTTTATGAATATTTGGAGCTCCTCTGGGGAAAGTTGAAAAAACCCTTAATTTACCCTGATACAGACTCGGATAGATTTTGCACTACCAGAGCTGCCTCCCTACAGACTTGGGATATGCTAGATTCAACAGACTAGGATAGCAATTATAGCTCTACCGTAGCTGTCCAGAATCTAGCTCACCGAAGCTGCCTTTTTACAGACTTGGGATATGTGTGTTCTCAGACTAGGGTACCAATTATAGCTATACCGTAGCTGTCCAACACACTCACCGACGCTGCCTTTTAGCTAAGAATGATTTTAAGTTTTATCTGAAAGAATTGATGATTTTTGTTAAGTGGAAAATGAAAGAGAAAGATCAGATTCATGATGAATTATATGATCACTCGATCATTTCCTGTTTATTTCTATTTGGAGTTTTTCTCTGTGTTCTATTTACAAAATTATAAGTTTTTTTAATGCTAACAAAACAATAATCGTGAATGATTTTATGAATGGGTATGAATGAAGTGAATGAATGTGAATGATTTGGATGAATGGTTTTCCTTAATTTTTAACTTATCCTATTTTGTGGTTTTGCCTCAATGGCCGGACTTTTGGTTTTCTTGTTTGATCTAAGTTTATCTAGATTTTTTGAATTTGTTTGATTTTAAATTGATTTTATTTGAATGCCGCTTTTGGCTAAGACAATATTTTGGAATTTCTATTTATTTTATACTGCGGTTTCTGCGAGTATGTTTTATTATTTTTAATCGATAAGTAATTTTTACTTAATTGATCTGATTTTTCTATCTATGAATTTTGAGTTTAAGAATTGAATTTTGAATTTAAGAATTAATTTTTATATTTTGTTCTGAGTCGGTCGGCTGCTCTAGCTCGAGTCCGCTCTAATATTTTGATAATATTTGTGAGTCGCACGGCCGCTCTGGCTCGAATACGCTGATCATGCTTGACCAGCTCGCCTTTTATACTTTTGTTGAGAACACACGGATGTGTGGCTACCTTGGTATTGTACCACGTGGTACAATACCAGCGTGTCCATCCATGTTTGAAGTCATCTATAGTATGTTCGTTCGGCTATAGGCCGAACACGTTACAATATAGGTATAAATATACCTACATATATAGAAACACCCGCATTCGCACGAGGGACAAGGGAAACCGCCGAAAAACCTTGTCCAGGTGTAGCCGGATCCAAGCTAAAACCACCGTGGGTCAAGTCCGCGCCTGAACGGCGTGACCCGTCTTACATTTTTCGCAAGTTGCCGCTCAGGCCTTCCTTGACTCGCTTGGGGATTTGAACTCAGGTCCTCCCGCTCCATAGTCTCGAGTGCTAGCACTACGCTACTACTACTGTCGGTAGAGAGAGAGAAACCAGAAGGAGGGGGAAACACAAAGAGGATAGTATCATGGAATATAGCTGGAGTGGGTAGGGTAACGGAGGCGTGGGAATTTTTGGAGAAGCATGAGATAATCATATTGCAGGAAACTTGGCTAGAGGAGAAAAACGAAAAGGCAGTGGTGAGCAGACTGGATAGGAAATATAACTGGTGGACGAAACCGGCAAGAAGAGAAGCGACAAAGGGTAGAGCGAAGGGGGGACAGTTGGTGGGAATCAAAAAGGGCGGAGAGCAGGAGGTTAGGGTAGGGGAGTGGGAACACGGAATGATGATAAAGATGACGAACAAGAACCAGAGAATCATATCAGTATACAACAACGTAGGAATGACAGAAGTGAGAAAGGAGCTGGAAGGAATAATAGAGGAAGGAATCAAAAAGGGTGAACAAATGATAATTGTGGGAGATTGGAACGCAAGAGTGGGCGGAAAACAAGGCAGATCGGTCCTGGAACAAGAAGAATGGATAAGAAGCTCAGAGGACACGGTGGTTAACGGGAAAGGAAGAAAGCTCTTGGGAATGTGCGAAAACCTAGGATTGACAATTATGAATGGCAGAGCACAAGGGGACGAGAGGGGGGGACTAACGTATATAGGGGCGAACGGTAGCTCAGTACTAGATTACGTTATTGTAAAGGAAGGGGAAGAAGAAAACCCAGTCAGGAAGATGACAGTGGCGGAGAGGGACGAATCGGACCATCTGCCAATAGTGATAGAAATAACAGGAGGAGGAAAGGAACACAAACCAAGCGAACAGGAGGTGACAGGATGGAAATGGAGGGAAGAAAAAAAGGAAAAATACCAGGAGATACTTGAAAACAGAAGAAACCAGACAGGGGGAGGAAACACAGTAGAGGAGAGACTAGAATCATTAATGAAACGCATCAGAGAAGCAGCAGACGGGGCCGAAATGAAGAGGAAGAAATTTAAAAGGGGGTCGTGGTTCAAAAAGGACTGCAAAGAAAAAAGAAAACAGGTGAGAAAACTACTGAAAAAATATCTAACGAGGGGAACCCGCTAACTGTAACAAATGGATTTGCACGAGACTTTGCAGAATGAAAGAGTGATAAAAATGAGCGAACACGTATTTTTGCTTATCCGTAGACACTCAACAGTTTCCGAGAAAATAACGATTAAAGTTCTGACGTCGCTTCATGACTCCGCTCGCGTGCCAGCTGTTCAAGCAGATCGGTGGCGCAGTGGCTAGCGTCACGGACTGGAGATTTTGCGCCTCGTGTTCAAATCCCTAATAACTTTTTTTTTTTTCCATTCTTTCGTCAAAGTATGCTTCACCAATGTTTCTTATTTTATTGATGAATACAAGGACGCTATATTCGAATTACATTTTATCATTCCAAAGCAATTGTCCGTTATTCCGGAATACTTTCTACGAATTGATGGCCGCTTGGCAAAGGCTAGCAAGCCTACCTGTAAACCTAATACCCTGCATCATATTCAGGAATAACGGACAATTGCTTTGGAATGATAAAATGTAATTTGAATAGGGTAAGTCCGGTATAGTTGCCCCACCTTATTAAAAAGTTGAATAGCAATTTTGATTATCAAGTATTCATATCTTCATATTTTTTTTTTTCTCATAAAATGGACATTTGAAATGTAGAAGAGTATTATATCCATGCAACAGTAATATAATTTGCGATTAAAACACAATAAAATATAAAGTTATAAACCATCACGCTGGGGCACCTATACCGGACTTACCCTATAGCGTCCTTGTATTTATCAATAAAATGAGAAACATTGGTGAAGCATACTTTGACGAAGGGATGAAAAAAAAAAAAAAGTTATTCGGGATTTGAACACAAGCCGCAAAATCTCGTATCCGTGACGCTAGCCACTGCGCCACCGATCTGCTTGAACAGCTGGCGCGTGAGCGGACTCATGAAGCAACGTCAAAACTTTGATCGTTATTTTTTCGGAAACGGTTAAGTGTCTACGGATAAGCAAAAATACGTGTTCGCTCATTTTTATCACTCTTTCATTCTGCAAAGTCTCGTGCGAATCCATTTGTTACAGTTAGCGGGTTCCCCTCGTAAGAACAAAGTCACAAAAGGACAGAAAGGCTCTCGTGAAGGGAAGGGCGGAACTAAAGAAACT
Organism: Tenthredo notha; assembly: GCA_914767705.2. Classification (NCBI taxonomy): domain Eukaryota; kingdom Metazoa; phylum Arthropoda; class Insecta; order Hymenoptera; family Tenthredinidae; genus Tenthredo; species Tenthredo notha. The sequence continues at coordinate 6,053,527 of OU611924.1, forward strand.
ATATGCAGAAAAAAAGGAGGAATGGAGAGAGGAGAAATGGAGTAAAGTCGAGAAAAGCAGGGATGTGAAAGAATTCTGGGAAGCAATAAGAGGATTCAGACCAAGAAAGAAAGCAATGGGCATCGGGATGAAGAAGGACGACTGGGTGAAACACTTTAAGGAACTGCTGGGAGGAAACACGAATAGGGAACAGAGGGATAGAGAAGAAAAAGAGAGTGAATTAGGGGAAGGAAAAGATATGGTAAAAGAGGAAGAAGATCTAGACAAAGAAATTGAAATGGAAGAGGTAGCAGAGGCTATACGGGGAATGAAGAGCAATAAGGCGCCAGGAGAAGACGGAATGCTGGTCGAATTCTTTAAAGGAATGACGAAAGAGACGTTCACAGAATGGACACAGATTTTAAACGAGCTATGGAAAAAGGAGAAATGAGAAAAGGGATGGGAAATCGTGAGGATATACCCAATACACAAGGCAGGGGACGAAGGGGAGGCGAGAAACTATAGGGGAGTTTCACTACTGAACGTGGGATACAAAATAATGACAAACATATTAGCAAGGAGATTGCGGAACTGGCTAGAAAAAGAGAAAAAAATCAAGGAAAGCCAAGCGGGTTTCAGAGCAAAGAGGTCGACAAGAGATCATATATTCGTGCTAAACGCACTGATAAACAACAAGCTGAAGAGGAAAAAAGGAAAGCTTATGGAGGCCTTTGTGGACTTCAAGGCAGCCTTTGACAAAGTCGACAGGAAAATACTAATGAGGAAGCTGTGGGACATAGGAATAAAAGGAAGAATGTATAGAGTGATAAGGGAAATCTACAGTAAAACAACGAACGAAATAATAACAGGAGAGGGGATCACAGAGAGATTCGAAACGAAGCAAGGGGTAAGACAAGGATGCCCATTGAGCCCGACGCTATTTAATATATTCATCGACGACATGGAGGAAGAATGGATAAGTAAAAAAGAAGGAGGCACAGTGATAGGAAAGGAGAAAATCTACGCACTAAAATTTGCAGATTATGTAGCGATAGTGGCAGAAGACGAAATGGGTATGAGAGATATGCTGAAGACGCTCGAGAAGTACACCGAAAGAAACAAATTAGAAGTCAACGTAGAGAAAACAAAGATTATGATATTCAGCAAGGGAGGACGAAGGAAGGCAGGGGAGAAGTGGGAATTCAAAGGAAGAGAGGTGAACAGAGTGAACAAGTATAAATACCTAGGATTCTGGTTCACGAATAAGAACACACACAGGGAGCATGTGAGGACACAAGCGGGGAAAGCACAGAAGGGGATAAACGCGGCATGGGGAATAATGAAGAGGGCCAGAATAGGCAACTTAAGAAAAAGGGAATACTTAATGGACACACTGATAAAGACGATAATACTATACGGAGCAGAGGTATGGGGTTGGAGAGAATGGGAAGAGGTAGAGAAGGTGCAGAGTAGATACATGAAGATGGCGATGGGACTAGACAGGAATACACCGGCTTATATCTGGAGAATGGAGGCAGGAAGAAAAAAAATAGAAATAGCAGCAAGAATCAGAGCGAGCAAATACTTCTTGGAAACAATGAACATGGAAGAGGAAAGGTGGCCGAAGATATGCCTAAAAGAAGAATTAAGAGGGATAAGAAATAATAACCCAACAGCATGGGAGAAGAAAATGAGGGAAACACTAGAGCAAGTAGGAGATGGGGAAACGCTGTAAATGATAAGGAATGGAGGGAGCCTACAGGTAGTGACGGAGAAACTGCAAGAGGGAGTGAGGACGAAAGTGGACCAGAACATACAGGAAGACTGGAGCAGAATCGACGGGTCAAACTACTGCAAGGGATACAAGGAATGGAAGAAGGAAGCAGGGCAGGAAAAATATTGGAATAAACGAGGCGTCAAGAACTGGGAAAAAGAGCAATGGGCGAGAATGAGGTGCGGAAATGTGGGAAGAGCGGGAAACAAGGGATTCGCGGACACAAGATGCAGAATATGCAGAAAAGAGGCAGGAAGCACTAGAGCATATATGGAGGTGTGAAGGAATGGAAGACAGAATAGATGACAAGTTAAGGGAGTGGGTGAAAGTATTAAGAGGAAAGGAAAGCCTAGAAAAGTACGAGGTAGAATTACTAAGAGGAGAGCTGGTAAAAGAAGCTTGCGCCTATAGCAGGAAGTTCGAAAAAGAGGCCAGAAAAGAAGAAGAAAATAGAAAGAAGTGACAAGGAAGACAAAGACCGACGAAAAGGACAGATCAAGGGAACCGGAAATGAAGAGCAGGAAACAAGAAAAGTAATAAGGGGGAGACGGAAAAGTAAATAATGGATAGAAATTAAGGAAAATGTATGTAAGGAAGGGTGAAAATGTAATTCAATAGCTAAGATGAAAGTAAATGAAGTAAACGAAATTAAATGAAAGTAAATAAGAGGTTCAACAACTTTGTAAAACCCGAAAAGGGTACGCAAATAAACAATAAAACTATAGTTCTTTTTATTTATTCTAAAATCGCTTTTGATTTTAATTGATTTATTTTTTCTGAGGTGAGATCTCGCTTTGAGTAACTTCCTTTTTATTTGAATTTTATTCTTATTTTTTTGTATGGTAAGACCTCGCTTTGAGAGACTTCCTAATTTGAGGTTATGTGAGTTTACTTTTTTTTTTTTTCTCCTAGGTTACCGGCGTGAGCCGATGTACCAAAAAAGTGAGTTTACTTTTAATTAATTTTTAATTAAACGAATCGATGTGAGTCGATCGACTGCTTTAGTACGAATCACTGCCTTCTGCCTCTGCGTGGCAGCTTATATAGTAATTTTTATCAGGGTCTTCTGATACGTGACGTCATTCAGGGTCTTCTGATCGCTGCGAGTCACGGTCTTCTGATGCGCGGCCTGTTTGCGCGGTCGTATGGTCGTGATTCGGTCGTTCTGCTGGGTGCAATACTTCGAACACGTTACAAATAATTAAATGAATGTATGATTAAATGAATGAATAAATGAATAATTAATTAAATAAACAAATGATTAGGTAAATAATTAAATAAATATTTCATTTATTCAATTATTCATTCATACGTTTATTTATTCATTTATTTATTTATTTATACATACATTTATAAATTATTTATTCAATTATGTATGTATTTATTTATGTATTTATACATTGATTCAATTATTTATCGAACTATTCATGTATTTATTCATTTTACTACCCTTGAAAGTTTAAAATGAAAAGGGAATGGCCAGCCTGCGAGAAACAGACGAAACACTTGGGTAGTGTCGAGTTGGTTGTCACTGACTGCGATGTGTAACGGAAACCTCTTGGTATCTGCGCGCGCACCGCACGTTGATACGTCCGTGATGCCCGTTTAGTGAGAGAGAATCGCTCAGTCCCCGTTGCGTTGGAGTGTCAGAGCACGACTTACTTCGTCGCGAGAGTTCTGCATACAGTCATATACCTACTCTGCATTCGAACCCTCTCCACAATCGTCTCTGGTTCTCAAGCTCTTCAGCAGTTGCCGGTCGAAACAGGTCTTGCCTGAGCGAGCTTATTACCTAGCATTTCTGGGTATATTCTGGCTGATTTTCGCGGCCCTAACAGTTTGTTTTTCAATTCCTCGCAAAGTTATCAGCTGCATACCACGGTCCGCGGCTGATACCGTCTGTATTACCCAGTTAAAAAATATGACGTCGTTGACGATGTCGGAAATTACGTCATACAGGACGTGGGAAATGGCGTCGGACTCGATGCAGGATAGAAGTCTTCGGTTACGTCGTATGCGACGTCATATTTTGGGACAGTATTAGACGTCGTATCAGACGTCGGGTCAGACGTTGTTTACGACGTCGTAATCGTATCAGACGTCTCTTACGACGTCCTTTATGATGTCTTTTATGACGTATTGTCGACGTCATTGTAGATAAATTTATATAGAAAAAAAAAAAAAATTCCTGTCCTGCAGGATTTGAACTCAGAACCTCCAACTCCGTAGGCTCTTACCTTACCATTGCGCCACAACATTACTTATAAAACCATGATTCTTTCACGTACATGGTTTCATTTTGAGTCAATGTTCGTAGTCACTCGATATACTTACGTGAAAGAATCATAGCTTTATAAGCAATGTCGTGGCGCAGTGGTAAGGTAAGAGCCTACGGAGTTGGAGGTTCTGAGTTCAAATCCTGCAGGACAGGAATTTTTTTTTTTTCTATATAAATTCATCTACAATGACGTCGACAATACGTCATAAAAGACATCATAAAGGACGTCGTAAGAGACGTCTGATACGATTACGACGTCGTAAACAACGTCTGACCCGACGTCTGATACGACGTCTAATACTGTCCCAAAATATGACGTCGCATACGACGTAACCGAAGACTTCTATCCTGCATCGAGTCCGACGCCATTTCCCACGTCCTGTACGACGTAATTTCCGACATCGTCAACGACGTCATATTTTTTAACTGGGTACTATACTTGGCATTGTTGCGCAGGATAATATTCTACAGATTTGCTCCACGCGTTGTATAAATTCGTTCTTCACGACACTTCACCTTGTCATTTTCATGTTCGCTTGAGGGTATACAACATCTGCTCTTCAGCCGAATGTATTTTTCGTTTGACACTTCTTCTTCTATCAACAGTAGATTCGAATTTTTGCGCTAAGATTTTTGCCAGAGCATTCCGAAATGGCCGATAAACCTGGTGTTATTCAACTCAAGCAGCTTTTAAAGTTACCTGACTATCAAAGCGTTCTAGATTCTGAAGGTCGGTTCTTCCACCAAAGTCTCCGATATTTGAAAGATTGTCTAATGCTATTGGAAATGGAAATTGTTTCAATGCGAAATACGTTTACACCATATTAAAAATGGATCGGTAAAGCGTTTATACCGAATTACTGAGCACACTTAAAATCACTACGTTCAAGAATGACGCTTCCATGATAAAAAGCACCGTTGATTCGATTGATGAGAACCCTCTTGAATTTCGACTCGACGTTGCAGACGTGTGGGATAAGATGCGACCAGAAGAGGTAGAATATCGTTTCGAAAATCGGGAAAAGCGCCGATTGCATACTTTGAGACGATATGCTTGGACGCATGCGCTATACGATAAGATTTTCGAGGCGACCAAAATTCCATATGCATTGAATTTCAAAACTATGAAAATGTCAGCCAGTGGGTATTTCGCTAGTGTTTGGGGGAGTTGCCCAGAATGTCCTGCTCGCTTTGAAGGTCGCATTATACAACCTCCAGAAGAAGACTCACCTATAATCATGGAATGTGCCGTAACTGATTTAGACCCGTCAATCAAACATACAAAAAAGCGCCAGCTCAAAGGGAATTCCAGGGACGAAGTTGCAAAAAAACTCGTTGAAGTAAACGTCCTTCCCTGTTCATCGAGACGACAAGAAGCGGACAGTTTAATGAAGTTAGGCGATGACGAACCATCTCATTTATTTAGTAGCCATGTCCTTCGGAAAGCTAAACAAGAACGTCAAGATAACATATTAGGGATCACCTCTAACCCCAGAATGGCACACTGGGGTACATTCGTACCCCAACCTGATTTTGAATCTTACGAAAAAGCAGGGATCGCTCGGAATCGAGCCCGGACCTGAACCATAATTCAGTTTGGAGTCTTGAGAGAGCGGGGATATGGTGGATAGTGCCATTCTGGCAAAGGCATTAAACAGCAACGGATACAAAGTGCGCGTGGGGTACATTTGTGCCCCAGTGTTCCGTTTTTATCGTTCGGTGAAATTTTTTTTTTTCTTACGAATTTTCGGTGTCAACTGATATTTTTTTATCATTTTGGATCCCCATGAGTACATGATCCATATTTTTCAGTCAATTAATTTTTTTCAGTTTTTTTTTTATTATTTCAGCTGGTTAAAGTTTGGAACGTTCTCTGAACGAAATCGAAAATTCCTTTTTTCTCCATTTAAAATTTTTTTTTAGCAATAATATCCAAAAACGTTACGTCAGGTCACCGAAAACAATCCGGAAATGCACCCCATGAGTACAGAAATCCTCCCTTACGATACGTTAGGACAAAATATATTCTCAGCTCCACAATAGTTAAATGTGACACTTTATATGGACGGGGTGCTTTTCTTTTCACGCCAGAAGTTCGTAAAAAAATTAGGAAAAATCAGAAAAAATAGAACGAGGAGTTACATCCGGTTGCGGGGTGAAAACAGACGAACAAAGCGAAAATAAATTACTCACGTCCGCAATTATCGAGTGTGACACTTTCTCTTGAAGGAGTGGTTTTCTTTCCATGCCAGGAGTTCGTGAAAAAATTGGGAAAAATTAGAAAAATAGGACGAGAAGTTACATCCGGTTGCGGGGTGAAAATGGACGAACAAAGCGAAAATAAATTACTCACGTTCGCAATTATCGAGTGTGACACTTTTTTTTAGAGGATTGGTTTTCTTTTCATGCCAGAAGTTCGTAAAAAGATTAGGAAAAATTAGAAAAAATAGGACGAGGAGTCACATCCGGTTGCGGGGTGAAAATAGACGAACAAAGCGAAAATAAATTACTCACGTCCGCAATTATCGAGTGTGACACTTTCTTTTGGAGGAGTGGTTTTCTTTCCATGCCAAAAGTTCGCAAAAAAATCGGGAAAAATTAGAAAAAATAGGGCCGGATAGGGTTGATCTGCTACGACAGTGACGTTTAAGAATCTTGAACAAATTTTTTACATGGGACTTTGCCAATAGTGTATCGGATTGGTAATGCTGCTGCTATAGAATTAGTGAACAATTGTGACGCCCTCAATATCTATACGGTCTCGTACCCCCGCTATGATGAAGCACTTCACAGTACATTCGACTCGCCCTTGCGACTTTCATTGATCGCTTGTTTCTAATGCACTCTATTCTGCATTCGGTTGCAGATGTTTGTGTCTCATGTCTAATTGTCGTCGAAAAATTTACTCACTTACCCTTGTTATTGTCTCACCCAATCGATCAATAATTAATTCAATCAGTGACGTTACAGAAGTACCCTCTCTATTGTAACTTACTGCACCAATATCTCAGCTGAAGGCTGGAGATACGGTGCTAGTCCGCGTGAGTATCTTTGTCACGGGTGTGATAATTTTGGAGCTCCTCTTGTGGAAAAAGTGAAAAACCACGAAAACCCTAATACAGACTCGGATCGGGTGTTAGCCGACCAGAGCTGTCTCCCTACAGAGCTGGGATATGCCTCGCTAGCCGAGCCTGCGCGACAGACTTGGATCAAGTTCACAGACAAAGAATTTTCAGACACGGGTGTTTAGCCAGTGCTGCAAATCTGTGAATCAACCGAAGCTGTCTTTGCAGAGCTAGGGATCGCAAAGCGCACCGAGCCTGTCTGTCAGACTAGGGATTGGATTAATAACCCGCACCGTAGCTGTCAATAACTAACGACGATGAATTTTGAAAGCTGAAAGATTTTAGAAAAATAATTAAAAGAAAAAGGAAATTGGAAGAAAAAGATGTAGTTTTACAATAGATTAGGTTTAATCAAAACTGGTTAAATTAGGTAGAATTTAACAAAGAAAAGAAAGAAAATATTGCTCATTGAGCTACGAGATATCGTAATAGAAAATTATAAAGAATAGGAAATTATATTAAAGAATAGAAAATGAAATTAAAGAATATAAGAAAAAATAAGATAGAGTAAAGTTTTAAATCTAATTTCTTAAAGTTTAATCAATGTTTCCGATTAGAGAATTTATTTTATCCGGGTATTAGTTATGTTTGATGAATCGCGGTTTTCCGCCGCGATTCGATTAAATTGCGCCGTTAAATTAATTAAGACGTCTTTTACGCTTGCAGTCTAATTTTTTAAGTAAATTCAAAATTAGTAAAACTTTAAAGAGTGAGATTGTGAGTTTATTAGACTTATTATTTCAATATCAAAATTCGCGATTCTATCTACTTCAATTTTAGCAAGTGAAGAAATACGAATTAAGAGCAAGAAAGGTCACGCACTATTTTAGCTACGTGCCTAATAGAGAAATAAACAGAAGTGACTCGACGGGCGCTCTGCCACACAATCGGTACCGCACGGCGCGGTGGACCCTTTTTATAGCGGAATCGAAGTGATCCGCGGAATCAGGTGATCCGCGGAATCGCGTGATCCGCGGAATCGCGTGATGCGCGCCGCGGGATGCGTGATGGACGCGGTCCGGCTGCACTGGCGAGCCAGCACAGCCGGAACGTTACACTATGCTTCTTTCATCAATCCAGCGTACACTGCAGTACTACAATGAGGAATTTTAGCTGTGATAAAGTTCCCGAATAGGTTCAGACACATTGAACATTACTTGGGCTTACGTAGTTTTCTCATCATTTCTCACATACGATCGTGTAATCAAACTCGGATTTGACTTATTTTTATCACCCTTATATTCCTACATGTGGGAAGGGCACTAGAAAAGGGTCATTCAGAAAATAAGAACAATTGCAAGCAAGTAATTTTACGGCATTCTTTATTCATATGTTTAACAGGAGTACTTCAGTATCAATTGTAATATACCTGTAATAGTTTTACCATTATCACGCATAATAAAATTCTGCACATGGTTCAGACCATACGATTCTTTAATTTGTTATTTCAAACCATGTTCCGTTCGTACAATCATATTTCAATCGAAATATTTGCAATGGTACTTATGTATGTATTGTAACATATCAGCTGTCTCCGAGCCAGATCGGCGCGCGCATCAACGACTCGAGCGACCGACAGACCAGCGTGACGTCAGCGCAAGTATAAATTCGGCACTGTCAGTCAGCACGGCAGCATTTGCCGCCTGTCGGGGTAGACTAGCTCATAATTAACTTAACTTGCAATATCATATCAGCGGTCTTCGCTGAATGATAATTTAACTTCAATTTCGTAGAGTCAGATAAATTTAATGTATCGCCTGTCGGGATCATTATAATCTCAAAATTCAATTAAATCAATTTAGCTTTCACCAATTGCGGTATATAAAATTTCAATATAAAGTCAAACCCGTTGCCTGTCGGGACAGTTCATGAAAACAAACATAGGATAGAATAACACGAACTTAGAAAGATCAAGAACCTTAGAGTTCAACGAACTAGTAATAAGATTAGAAAATAGGATTACTGTAAATTTCTTTGTAGCAAATTAATCAGAAAAAAGAATAGAAAACGACTGGATGTTAATCTGATGGAAAATTTATGAACCAACTTTCATGATCCCAATTTACTAGGTCTGATTTAGGTGCACTGGCATCGTTACTGAGGTGACTCCGTATTCGCTGCTCGGCTCACTCTAAAGCAGAATTCCAGAATTCATAAAATCAAAATTAACAGAATCAGGTGCACTCGCATTGTTACCGAAGAAATCCCGTATTCACTGCTTTGTTCACTCTGATATCGTAAAAATCAGCTCTGTTACTCGTCACGGGAACCGAGTCTGCAAAAGTATTAGCTTTTCAGAGGAACCTAATCACCAACGCCCGAAATAAATAATTTAATGCACACCCCACGACCATCTGTCCCATTTCTTCAATTAAAAATTCAATAAAAGGGACCTAAACGTTGCAGTATATACTTGAGCAAGATGTACAGGATTATGAGTGTGCGTCCGAGATCTTGCACGGAATGAATAGCATTATAATCAGCACGGCGGAATAACAATAGATCGTTTCACGATCTGAGATAGTTTTTTATTCATGCAGTCAAGAAATCATTTGTCCGTCAACTCAGTATACTCAATTGAAATCAATAATACTGATCGATCAGTGCCACGGAAAATGGTGTTTCCATGTCCTTAACAAACAAACCAGTGGTTTCAAAAAAACTTATTGATGGTAGGGCCGAGTCGTTTCCATCAAATATTATTCTGCTAGCTTTATAAGAGGACATTCAAAGAACGTATTGACATCCGTCGGCATGTGAATTGAAACTTTCTTGTCTTTGCATAATCATTCCGTACGACTACAGGACGCACTGATCTCAGTTTCATAACTTGAGACGTGTGATCGCCATTTAACTTTTCACCGTACTTTCCGCCATGGCGGCATCACATGTGATCGTTTGATTTGATGATTAGATTGTGCATAGTGTGGTATAATTTTTATAGCTTGTGGTATATTTTACTCTAGCTTATGCTGAGTTCTACTTACTGCACTGTGGCGCACTGAGTGTACTTCTGTCGCACTCTGATATCGGAGATAGAAGTGGATAAAAGTGCACTCCACTGCTGGGTAAAATGCTTCAATAAATCCATTTAAAATTGAAAATGGAAAATGCTTTTAGAAACATAATTCAAATGGGTAAATGTAAATGGTTACTTTGAGAACATTTGAAATGAAAAATGGAAAATAGGTATTTCAAATGGTTTATGAAATGCAAAATGGTTTTCATATTGGAATCATTTTTCTATCTCATCTATAAATCAAGTCACAACACATGTCGATTATCTTTTTGTTTCCCTTTTTTTTTCACTTGATGTATGCATTATTCGCTTTAAGGAGCAACTGCTTCTCGAACGTGTCATCGTTCATGCTTCTCCTTCTTGGTCGCATGATCATAGAACCGTAAGAGAACAATCTTTCCACTGGTGCAGATGACGGCAAAGGCGTATCGTACTTGACAAATAACTTTCGAATTATCGGAAACTGTTTCAGAGATTCTAGCGAGTCATCATTATTCTGAAGATATTGCAAACACTGCAATTGCGCGCTATTCTTTGTGGAAATATTAAGAACGCTTTCATCGGAAGATGTTCCTTCGTCGAACGTGAAAAAGCTTTCGCTGCTTTTATTGTATTGGCTCGATTCGTTTTCTTTTTGTAAAGTATCACGTGAACATAGAGATTCGGCTTCATTGAAGAGAAGATCCTTCACATCGTTTCTTCTTTCCTTAGCTACCCACCGTAATTTGAAGAATGGATGGGTGACAGACGCTAAGATAGCATCATTTGTCTGTGATGAAAATGAGTAATACTCACTGAACCTCTTCTCAAGGCTTGCCAAAAGTACTGTTACTAATTGTGGACAGTAGTAACAAGTGGCGAAGTTTCAATTTCGGTAGAGTCTTTCTCATTTGCACCAATATTGGGAGTAGCTTGTCGTAAAAGCAGTTCTTATCACCTTGGAGTCTGTCTAACGCTATCACGATTGGGCGGTTGCACTCAATATATTCCTCCAAGAATTCTAGATCGGTTTCTTTGAACTTAGGGAGTTCTAATGCGCTGCAAACATTACCCAGAGACAGTTTCACTTTTATGAAATCCAACAAGCAGTCGTAAGTTGAAATCCAGCGTGTCGGACAGGGGAAACTGGACGCTTTTCCTGTGATATCAAGATTCGCGGCAGCGAATCGCCGCCAAGTACCCGTAGGCAGGCGAGCGCTAGCCGGGACTCTATTTTCTCGGGGGAACTCTTTATACCTGTAAGCACGAGGTCATAACGTCGGAACGCGTGAATATTTTTCGATCAAATTCACAGAACAGATATTCCCCCACCACACGACTTCGCTGTATAAATTTGATCGGAATCGGTACTCTGGTTTCCGATATATCAGTCACCAAAGTTGATGAAAAAGCATCTTCTTCTCCTTCTTCCCCGACTTCATCGGTTTTCGTAGACGCTTGCTTGTCCTCACATTTCCGAACGAACGGTGACGCAGATCGTCTTGAACTTCGAAACGTGTGTACAAGCCATTGAAATCTCGCCCCCTATTGATTTTGGCATGAATCTAAATCCGCACTCGGTCGATATGTGATAATGAAGTTACTAAGTGAGCTACAGAGGGTCGACGAAATCAAAATGGTCGTCGGATGGCTGTCGGATCGCGCTATTGACAGTTGAAATATTCATAATTTATATATAATCATATTATATAGTTATATATTTATATTATATAATTATATAAGGTGTTATCGGCCATGCTAATGGTTTTATATCAGTGAATCAGTGAATCAGTGAACAATAATCAGAGTGAAATAGTGCGACGACCATGGTTTCACGCCGATGACTGTTATTATTATTCAATAAATCTGTATGATGGCCTGTTGTAGTTGCACGGAACAGATCCTCTCAGCTGGGTTCAAATATAGGTAGAGAATAAACCAACGAACCTGGCAATATATTATTTCACTACTAACCGGAGCAAGTGAAAAGAAGGTTACGATGACTCAATTAAACGGTATGTACGTACATTGATTTTTACTAGATTTTACATATAATAGATGAATAGATCAGCCTCAACTTCTTTATTTCCACTACACTCATGACTCGTTATTTGTTTATTGATTAGTATGTTTCGTACCATCACTTGCGATGCAATTCTGGATCCCTTGACGTTAACAAACCAACGACGTTAACTTTCGGCGCCCATGCTATCTTTGCGCTTTCCTGCTACACCCGTTCACTTCCGCTGGCCCCATAAGTTTTGACAATTATTAATTGAAGACGAGGAAATCCTGACTCTTTAATAACGCCACCTACTGAACAGACACTACCTACAAGAGTTTTCAGCACTTGCGGTTACGCCAGCCATTCGTTTTGATAGCTACTGGCAACACAGCGTCAAGTTTTGCCCGAGTTCAATTGATGATTATCGATGATAAAATTCAAGTCGCTTAACAACCTTGTATTTGCCACCCGAAAACATAGCATATAGGCGGTAGCCGACGTAAAAAGGGACTCGCAGGGAAGTGTAATAATAGCACGGGCACTGAAAGTTAACATTAGGCGCTATGTTAACGTCCAAGATCCAGAATCGCGATCCTGAAATATTTTTCAATTACCAAACCGATAAAGTGGACAAACGTGAAGCTTCATGTTAATCGGCAACACACGACCTGATCAGGAACAAAGTCTGCTGTTTACTCCGAACTTTACAATACAATTAATATGGTCCCTTGTGATGACACATGCTAGAAAAATTCGTAGCAATATACTAGAACCTCTGCTTCAGTTTTTCATTATTTTGTATGTTTCACAGTCACCTGGACCAATCCTATCCAATTATCAATCCATTGGAATAGACGAAGACAACAGTCTGACAAAACGACGTCCCAAAACAAAGGTTGCGATTACCAATCCATTGGAATAGACGAAGATAACATTTCGGCGAAACATCGTCCCAAGACAAAGGTAGCCTACAGCTCACAGCTTCAACGTAATAACGATGTTAGGAAAATTAGTAGTGATACGAAACCTCTCATTTAATCCTTTGTCATTTTCTATGTTTCGAAGTCACCTGGCCCTTTCCTATCCTATCATCAATCCATTGGAATAGTCGAAGATAACGCTTTGACAAAACGACGTCCCGAACGAAGGTTCCGATTATCAATCCGTTGAGATAGACGAACATAACACTTCGGCAAAACAGCGTCCCAAGACAAAGGTAGCCCACAGCCCATGGCTCCAAAATGATAACAATGCTAGGAAAATTAGTACTAACATACTAAAATCTCTCCTTCAATTCTTTGTTATTTTATATTTTTTACAGTCACCTGGACCATTCCTATCCTATTATTAATCCATCGGAACAGATGAGCATAACATTTCGGCATGACGATGTCCCATAATTATTATTTTTAAACGAAGAGAACTTAATTATTTTCACATATGGAAGGATGTGAATCAGGCACTTCGCACATTACTAATATGGCATGAGGAATCGAGTTTCGCACACTGAGTTGAAATTTTTTTTTCTGACGAGTGTGAATTGGCAACACGAGCTAAAGGCGAGTGTGCAATCACACAAAATCAAAAAAAGGTTTTCCGTCGAGTATTGTACAAGATTTGACTTTATGAGGAGTGAAAATGTATTAAGATTTATGAAATGAGTTGGAGCATTTAATATCTATGAAAATCTGGTTAAATCGTTTGATACCTTGAAATATGCTATCCATTAGATTATTGGTAAAATGACGTTAATTCTTTGAAATCATTTGAATTTCAGCTCCTTATCATACATGAACCTGGTTAATCGTCCTTTACTGGAATTATGACATGGCCGCAGATACGTATGCAAGCTCAGAATGGCCAGTGTTTCAAAACCAAACATCAGCCTACCGCTACTTTAAGGCTGTACAATCTCCACAATTCTTTGGAATCTTACGCCACAGAGCGAGTGAAAAAATTAATCCGGATATCACATATTGAAAGGTATGCTGTACGAGTCGAAATTTCCCAGCTCACCCTCACCATAGTGACATGGAATATATTTTGGTAATTACTGTGACATTTCTATTAGATGATCGATTGTTTGTTGATTTGTATGATTTTCACAGTGACCTGAATTAGATTGCAGTAGACAAACATGCAAGCTCCGAACAATCAACGTTGCAGAACACATATGAGCCTGTTACTGCGTCAGGCAACACAGTCTTCCAAGCTATGGCTGAAAAATTACTGATTAAGTGCTCAATTTAAGTTAAAACTGTATATTGAGGTTGAAGTTCGTAACGCTAACGTAACAGAATATTCGTTAGAGAAATGCAATATTTCGTAATTCAAATGTTGTTAGAATTGTAAAATATGCGAGATAAACATGTTTCACACAATTTGAGGAATTATGCACCGTTCTTGATCCATTTGAAACGTTCGAGCCTTGGATTTGAGAATTTTTTGGCGAATATCTTGTTGAAATAAGTTACGAACTTCAACCTGATACTGTATAAGACAAAATCAAGTTCTACTTAATAAATTATTTATGTTTGTCACAGTTGACAATTAAAATGAATGTGTTTGTCTTTCATTGAATGTTTCTTCCCTTGCCCAAATTCCGAATGTATTTCTTGTAATGATCAAACTATAATAACGTTTAACCCTGCTGAAATTAAATGAGCGATCCTACTCAATTCTCCTACTTGCAAAAAGAAGTGAAATCCCACGAAAAACATCCAAAGATGTAAAAAAAGCCGCCAAGTACTCACACAAAAATCACAATTGCTTCATAAGCAAAACGGTTTGCCAGTCTCTGTTGTGAAATCAAGACAAAAACCAAGCACCGAACGCACCCCTGCGATCTCGCAGCAATTTGTTAAAAAAAATATAATAAAAAAAAAATAAAATGACTCAAACTCAAACTGAAGTCTACGTCGTGGAGTCGTAGTTTCGTGTGAGGATATCGAAGCATCATTCCAAGAGCTACGTACTTGGCGGGCACATTCGGTTCCTTAGAGTTATACGGACAACCCGCTTCGTTTTACGCGAAAATTAAGTTTTCAATGCGACAGCAATTGAATACACTGAAAAACTAGTTATTCAAACCAATAAGCGTGTCAGAAGATGCTTTTACATGTCCTCAACTATGTGTATGATTTTACAGACATAAATACTATAATCAATAAAAATCGTGGTCGTTCCATAGTCATTGAATTATCAGATCAGACTCGGAACTCTGGAATCGCATATCTTATTATGGAGCTAATGAGCGATGTACTACAGTAGGTTTTCCCATGATAGTGACATACCGTAGAGCTCGAGTATGTAGTACCAATTATGGAAGAATAAACTTATGCACTTGCAAAACGGTTGAATCAAGAAAACTCTACTCTGCTACTTCGGCATGAAACCTAAAACTTGCAGCTATGGATAAACGTGTATGCTATAAGTAGCATAGAGTATGACAGTTTGATATAATGATGAATATGAAAGTACTATATTTCATCCTTGCAACGCGAGCGGAAAGTAATCAATTACTGACCAAAAGAAAGAAAAAGTGATTTTGCGGTCGAAAAAAGTAAATTTGAAAGGCAGAAAAAAAACTCTAAGTTTGACCGATTGCAAGTTTGATTGATTAAATTGCTGTGTTTGACTAGTGGATGCAATATGGACATTTTATCCAGTCGGGTAAAAAGTAATATATACCACACGGGAGGAGCGAATTTTCACCTTGTGCTCGTGCTGAACCTCGCACTCAACAAAAATTACGCACTTTCCTCCCTAGTAGCATAATGTAGCATTGTTGCTCATTCGTTTGTGGAGAATAATCATTCGCAACTGCCACGGCATAGTCGTCCGACAAGATCGAAAGATGATGGATTTTAAATAAGTGTGTATGAAACCAATGTTATCTGCGAATCTGATATTCGTCAGTCGATGCAAAGTTTATGACATTTATATAACCAGCGACCGGAAACATAGTACTTTGAGACATCCGTCAGCTGCCAAGTATCGATGCAAGCAACTGATCGCAGTTCGGAAGAACTGTGAGCCAGGGAGCCAAACACAAAATAAGACTGCAAGGAGTCGTGTTCTATCAATCGATGTATTTTAGATGCCAGATTTGATAAATGAACAATATGAAAAACATTCGGAAAAATATGGTTCGGAAAATCCGATAAAGTCATATCAATTCAACGCGAGAACAAAAAACACAAAGAAAAAAACCGAATGTGCCCGCCAAGTACGTAGCTTTTGGAATGATGCTTCGATATCCTCACACGAAACTACGACTCCACGACGTAGACTTCAGTTTGAGTTTGAGTCATTTTATTTTTTTTTATTTTATTTTTTTTAACAAATTGCTGCGAGATCGCAGGGGTACGTTCGGTGCTTGGTTTTTTTCTTGATTTCACAACAGAGACTGGCAAACCGTTTTGCTTATGAAGCAATTGTGATTTTTGTGTGAGTACTTGGCGGCTTTTTTTACATCTTTGGATGTTTTTCGTGGGATCTAAATATATCTCCGCTGCTTTGGGAGATCTTGACGTCAAATTCCATATGGCCGAGCATTTTCCAAATGCAGAATGATGAGTTCGACTGTAACTGACTCCACTGTTGACAGAGGGCGCTTTCAACGCAGCTTTACTATCGACAGAGGCTACCAAATTGAGCGTATGACTTGCACAGCGTTGATCTTCAGGTAGGAGCTGGAGCCCATCAGAATAAGCATCATCCTCCAAAATTCCTGTTATGACAAGCTCGTCCTCGTCGTTTTCATCGAGATCATCTGGGGTACCCAAGTCTTGAGGCTGACTGAATACGTCAAAAGCCTTTACCATATTAGACGCGTTGTCAGTCGTCGTCTTCAAAACTTTCTTCGGGCTCAGTTTGAATTCACTGTTGACCTCGTGAATTAGTTCAGCAATTTTGTCACATGTGTGAGTTCCTCTGAATCTTCGACAAGCCAAAGCTGCACTTTCCCTCTGCAGGTCCTTATTTATCTGTAGTGGATCATAAATCAATTGTGGATATATATGAATGCACCCTGATACGAAGGAAGATTCAATTACTATCAAGACATTAAAAATTGTGATTCCAATTTTTTTACTATTTTAGATATAATATATACCGTGAAGTTAAGGGGAAACCGAACGATGGCCGCACTATAGTTCGACCAACACGCGCTCGCGTTGCGTACCTGAGCTTCTACTAGCAGTGAGCAGAAGCTCACGTACGCAACGCGAGCGTGTGTTGGTCGAACTATAGTGCTGCCATCGTTCGGCTTCCCCTTAACTTAACGGTATATTTACCCAGTGCACCGTGACTCCGAGAAAACTTCTCTTTGACGATGACCATATGTCCGCGGTTGTACAAACATATTCGGTCAATTGCAATTGCTCCAGCAAATATATTAGCATTTTTGAAAACAATACGTCGATTTTTGTTTGTAGAGTCTTTCTAGTCATCACACTGACTGGATTTTGGAGCTTGTTAATACCTAAACGACAAATTTATTAAACATTTCGAAAAATTTATAGTCCACAATTGCAATATCTCTGAGACTGAGTTTGTTGAGTACAGCACTTAGAAACTGCTATTAGAAATTACTCAAAATATATATTTTGACTTATACATCGCTATGCTACTTTGCTGATATGTTACCATCGATTAATTTTTTGAACGTTGCATGTTCGACGATGGCTAATGGGGACATAGTTTCAACCACGAAAGAAGTTATGAGTGCGTCTGCAGATTGTTGGCTGGTAAGAGCAAATGCACGATTCAACGTGGATTGTTCCTTCTTTTTTGAGGTAGACGCTTGCTGGTCATTGCAGTCACTTTCTATTCGTCGTTTGCGTGGATTCTTGGCTCTGCCAGCCTTGTAGTCAGCAAGTTATTTAGCCGAATGACCTGTTATCTGAAAATGAGAAAATCGTTTTTGAACTTTGTAGTTTCACCTGAGTTAATATTTTGTTCGTGTAATCATCAATCAAACAGAGTAATATTAGATTGAGATGAATCTTAGTGATCTTGCTGCACGTCAGTAAAAGCTAACAAATTTCAACGTACCTTCAAATGATTGAGGAAATTAGTTGTGGCACCTATTCTTCCTTTTATTTTTCGTTTGCACTGGGTGCATTCTGCTTGAACATTTTCTATCTCATGATGGACGATTTTGAAAAATTTAACATCCAGTATCAACGGTATTGTACGGTTGCTATCAATAGTGTCACTTTCGCCTCGAAGGCCGTCAACGCGCTCTTCTTCCATATTTTATTTCATGCAGGAGCACATCTATTACACTATTTGCTACACTCAAAAACCAATGTGAAATAAATACACGTTACACGTATGCGAATTCACAAGCAATCACGAGTGTGCGAAAATAGGTTATGTTCGGTCGCATACCGGTCGAAATTGGCGGGAACGTGTTGGGTGATGCGCAAGCGCAGGTATCATCTGTAACATGAAACACGCAGCTCATGCGAGGCCAAAAAAAAGCATTTGCCGAATAGCTAAATGCTTAAATGCATCCTTTTTTTCATTTAAAATATAAAATGGAAATGCTTTTTGAAAAAACATTTAAAATGCTAAATGCAAAATGCCATTTACATTTTAAATGCCTATTTTAAATAAAACTATTTCAAATATTACCCAGCAGTGGTACACTCATTGCGCACCAGTGCAGTAAGTCGAAATCGCTATTATATTTTGTTCGGACACCAGCATTGTTCAATCTTGAAATCAGTGAACGCATATCGTAGGTGTAAGGCAAGATCACACAATTCTCTTGAGACGTGCGAACGAGATTACGTTTATTGATGATCGGTTGATTTTTCGACTTGACCTTACAATTCGAGTTCAATAAATGATGTACTTCATTTGTGTTCGCTACCCTTTGAGAACTCTGATTTGAGCAGCGTTGCTGGTATTAACAACGAAGGTTTTGGACTATAAAGTAATATACCCTTCCAAAAATGATCTCTTGCAACCTGTATTTGAGGAAAGTTCGATTTTTTAGATGATGCTGACGAAATGAATATTGCAGTACGAATGCGTGTTATCGATGCTATGAACATGCTCCTAAATTCAACAGTCTGTTCAACAGTTCTTTTCGCCTGTATACTATAATGCGCCATCATTCATTCATCGTTAATACATTCTTCATTGTTGATGGATTAGGTTAAAACGAGAGCGTGTACTTTCTTCTGTCACATAAAATTCACTAAAAAGGTTAATTATTCATTTAGCACTACTTTAACCAATAGAATTATATCACGTTTTATACATCGAATTAATAGCACTGTCGTCATAAAACGTTGACAGCTGTATTCTCCTTCTCTCATGCAGTTCGTGGATTGAATGATTATAGCTGTCGCTGTTTGAGTGAAAAAGGTGACTTTTAAGGAAGTCAGATTGCTCGAATTGAAGTTTCACCACTGTTGATACTGGCTTGCGGCACGAGCCAATATTCTATCATAGCTATACGTGTAGGTTATAAAATAACGATTATGTCCAAAATATTTTTTTCTACATAAAGTCTGCCACGTCAAAATGATTGAGGGCGTCGCTTCGGCTTGATTATTCTTCGTTGTGAAGTTGCGAAGTGTCCCCCTCAACAATTATTATAACGCAGAGTCTGTCATTCCACAATCCTTAAAAGTTGTTGGTTATTTTTTGCCGGTAGTAGGGGTTCAAGCACAGTAACGACGAAATCAACGATCACTAAATAAACTTCGAACAGCACATCACTTGCACTAATTCATACTTGCACTTCCAAAAAAATCCCGGAGGCAAAAATTATATAATTTTGGACTCGAACACAAAAATATACCCACCGCCACACTTATTGACACTTTTTTGATTGTTTTCCTAGCACAATTTTTAGATTCACAAACAAACTAGAAACTTATGATACCATCGGGTGTTTAACGACCTATCCCCATTCACAATAGGAAAATCTAAATATTAAAGTTCAATCGGATGTCCGGATGTCACACTTTTTTTTTTCAGAGCACTATAGCTTGACTGTACATGTCTGCGTGCTTCTCACTGTCATGCTATCTGACCTCGGACTTCGCTGTTACATATGATGTGATATTATTATTAAGAACGTTCCAGGGTTGATGCATGAGTTTTCGAGATTATAAAAAAAGTATAGCAGGGACAGTAATAATAACACCTATTCTCACGATATTTTATTTATTTACTTTTTCATCAGTGTTTTTAAAAAAATTGAAAAAGTTTCGGCCACGGCCTCTTTCCGCGACCGCTCTTCCTGCCGCTGCTGCAGCCTTCGCCGCCATTCTCTGGTACTGCTGCCGGCCCTCGTCCCTCTGTACGCTGTTGAAAAACGAAATACTCGAATAAATATTTCACAAAACATAGCCAGAATTATTAAGAATTGACCTCGCGATTACATATAGGTCCGAATTTACACCAAGGGTTTCTTATTTCGCGTGTATCTTTTCGATATCGAGAAGTACGGTATTGCCCCCACCACGAGAGAAAAAGTTGAACAGTTTTCCCAGCAGATGATCCCGGACCAACATTCAATTATATTTTGGCCATCGGAGGAGTCGGACGTAAATTCATTTTCGGGGCGAATTTCTACCCGCGTGCAACTCCCGGCTAATAAACGAATTTTTTTGTGATTGAGGAATTGAATATACATTAAATAAATAAACGTGTATACCCTAAAATTATGAATATTCCCGTTGGATATTGGGTTCGATTTTTTGATTTACTTCAATGGAAAAATATGGTATTCATTAGGAAAAAAAATAGTTCTTCTGCCATTACAGTTTTTACAATGTTTTTAATTGGTATTTAGATTTCTTCTAGATCATTATCGCCATTTCATATGGCATATTCTGAGCTTCAAATAATACAGATAATGAATGAAAATGGTTGGTTTGAGTCAGAGATGTGAAGCGTTGCAGTCGGCTGGTGCGAATTTGTACCGGTGCGTGAAACTGAGGTTTTAAAATAGATGTTTAATCAAAGGTTGTGAATGGAAAAAAATGTCAATTGTCGCCGCCGCTTATTATCGCTGAGTAAGTACGGAAAAAAATCGTGAGAAATGGGAATTTTGATTTATTGCCGTCGCTGAGTTCACATGTAATCTCATATAGGTATACATGTACGCGTTTGCTGATATGACTTACGTTCAACCCTCCCGCCTTTCACTCCCCTCGCACCGCTCTTTGTTCTCTTTTCCTCATCTTTCTTCACCTCCTGTTGTTTCCCTCTCTCCTTTTCCTTTCCCCTTTTTTCTTCCTCTTTTTCTGTCTCCTCCGTCTCTCTCGCGCTCTCCGCCGATGTACTGGCCATAGCTTCTGTAATATGTAACAAAAAATATTTGAATTCATCGAATAATAAGTTCAAACAGCACTTCAAGGTACAATTTTGATTCCGTAAATTCAATATATTAGCAATATCGCTAATCATTCTCATATTGATAATAGTTGCAATTATATATTCTAGAGGAAATTTAGTGAGCGTTGAATTACAGGTAATTGAATTTAGTTCTCCCGATGGTTTGTCATACAGTGTATATTTGACTCACCGCGCGTTGAAAGTCGCAGTCCGTTCAAGTGATCTAAAAGTATCATATTATTCATGAAGAAGGCAATTTATGTCAACTTCACCAAAGAAACCAGTACGGCGTTCTTCGTGGAGTTCAATATATGTATTGATCGATCACTATACAGCGTGATTCCTTTTGCGCGCACCACCTGGTAAGGGCGGATTCCTTGTGAAATTCTAAGACTAATTTTCCTCTACCAAAAAGTCCTGGGACTAATGGTTCTCGGGCTACAGAAGGTCTTAGTTGACCAATCACAGAGCCTACAGCTGCTCAAGTTAGGGCCGAGTCAAAAGTAATAAAACTAGCAGTGCCCGTGGCGTGTGGATTTTCAGTGAAATAAAAATAAATGATTAAATCTAGTGACAAATTCTTTCACCATATGGCATTTAAGTTACAGGTAATAGTGAGTATTAACGACGTCGTCGTGGGGAGTTGTCTTCGCACAACATACGCTTTCGGTATCATTGACCAGGACCACGGCTACGTGGTATTGTCCTCTAGGTCCACCACCACGTAGTTTCCGTCCCCCAGGTCGACCGCTACGTAGTTTTCGTCCTCTAGGTCCACCGCACCGTAGTTTCCGTCCCCCAGGTCGACCGCTACGTAGTTTTCGTCCTCTAGGTCCACCGCACCGTAGTTTCCGTCCTCCAGGACCACCGCACCGTAGTTTCCGTCCCCCAGGTCGACCGCTACGTAGTTTTCGTCCTCTAGGTCCACCGCACCGTAGTTTCCGTCCTCCAGGACCACCGCACCGTAGTTTCTGTCCCCCAGGTCGACCGCTACGTAGTTTTCGTCCTCTAGGTCCACCGCACCGTAGTTTCCGTCCTCCAGGACCACCGCACCGTAGTTTCCGTCCACCAGGTCGACCGCTACGTAGTTTTCGTCCTGCAGATCCAGCGCTACGTATTTTTCGTCCTCCAGTCCACCGCTCCTCCAGGACGGAAACTACCTAGTGGTCGACCTAGCAGACAAAAAACTACGTAGCGGTGGTCCTGCAGGACGGAAACTACGGTGCGATGGAGCTAGAGGACGAAAACTATGTAGCGGTAGACCTGCAGGACGGAAACTACGTAGCTGTCGACCTGGAGGACTCAAACTACATAGCGGTCGACCTGGAGGACGAAAAATACGTAGCGCTAGACTTGCAGGACAAAAACTACGTAGCGGTCGACCTGGGGGATAGAAACTACGGTGCGGTGGTCCTGGAGGACGGAAACTACGGTGCGGTGGACTTAGAGGATGAAAACTACGTAGCGGTCGACCTGGGGGACGGAAACTACGTGGTGGTGGACCTAGAGGACAATACCACGTAGCCGTGGTCCTGGTCAATGATACCGAAAGCGTATGTTGTGCGAAGACAACTCCCCACGACGACGTCGTTAATACTCACTATTACCTGTAACTTAAATGCCATATGGTGAAAGAATTTGTCACTAGATTTAATCATTTATTTTTATTTCACTGAAAATCCACACGCCACGGGCACTGCTAGTTTTATTACTTTTGACCCGGCCCTAACTTGAGCAGCTGTAGGCTCTGTGATTGGTCAACTAAGACCTTCTGTAGCCCGAGAACCATTAGTCCCAGGACTTTTTGGTAAAGGAAAATTAGTCTTAGAATTTCACAAGGAATCCGCCCTTACCAGGTGGTGCGCGCAAAAGGAATCACGCTGTATATCACAATATTATCACTAAATCTATTGATTACTCAACTAATGTTCATTTCAGGATGTTCAAGAAATGAAGCTAAAAAAAAGTACTGGCCGGCCTACTACTATTGAGGTGTAGAAAAAGTAAATCTGCAACTGAATTGAAAGTATTCCAAATTCTATAGGTGTATGAAATACTTCTTCTCAATCATTTAAGAAAATAGTTTCAACTTACCGTTTATCTTCGAAATATCGTCGGCGTTTGACATGATGTCCAAATTCACACTGATTTGTTCACGTGCAAAGACTACTAGACGCGCGAATAGAGAAGGGATAATTCTCGAGTCCGCGTACAGACAAATTCTAAGTCAGCCTAATCTGTGACATGTTTGCATATTCGTGTTATGTCCTATCAAGAGACTCGGTAGAGTCTCGCGCCAAGTACATTAAAAAAAAAAAATTTCATCAAGAAAAAAAAATTTCACGCGCGAGACTCAACGAGTCTATATACCCGAAAGGCAACTACCCTAACCTATAACGCGAATTAGTATCTTCGTTTTCTTTCACCTCACAACATGCACGAATTAAAACTAATTTTATCTAGGATGTGGGCATGAAAAGCTTTCATTTGAGCCCTAGATCGATCAAATCGGTGTCCGGAGTGCTGAGATATAATTAACTTCAGATTCTGATACCTCGTTTTCACGTACAATGTTTCGTTTTCTCTTTAGTGTTCTTCAGACCAAGATTCAGCCTACTCAAACCATTCCCATAAAATCACATTTCGTCGCTAAACGCAGGACGTATGTTCTACGCTTATACACAGAACATACGTCCTTACGCATCTGGGAAGAGACATAGAAAGGAAAGTCCACACAAAAATTCAGACCAAGATTCATCGCATTAAAACCATTCCCATAAAATCACATCGCGCCGCTAAACGCAGGACGTATGTCCTCTGCTCATACACGGAACATACGTCCTTACGCATCTGGGAATATGGCATAGAAGGGATAAATCCACACAAGAGTTGTATAGACTGGTGTAAGTACGAGAGTCACGACGTAGTAGGCGCTAGCATCGCAGACAAAAATCGTCTGCAACACTAGCAGACGCGTGTTGTCATTTCATGTTTTCAAATCCAAATAAAGGAAATAAAAAAAAGTTCGAGCAATGATTAATACAAAATTTGAAGGTACAAAAACTAGTGAATATCCACCAAAAGCTCCTCAGGTACGAAAACCTTACGCCAAGGACATTAATGTGATAGTCACCAACAAAAATGTTTAAATCCTACGATTTTGAGCTTTTGAGGTTATTTATGAATGCAATTATCGGAGGTAACGGTTTTTTGGGTTCAATTATTTAGCAAGTTATCGCCTGAGGAAGTCTGACGATAGAAAATCAAGAAAACATGTTGAAGTTGAACAATATTGAGGATAGCATGATTCCATATAAGGAACGGTAAGGAGCCAGACCAATAAAGCCGAGTTCAAGCGTTGGATTGCAACAAATTCCACTTCAAGCTCTATGTTAAGCTCATCTTTGAAGGCTCGTCTGCTCAGATCTAAATTGTGAGTCCGTTAGGCGTAGGATTCCAACGAGTTTTATAATCTATCTCCGTATCATCCAGTCGAAACGAGACTGTCTGTCGACGTTGTGTGTTGGACTCTAATAGGCTTTATTCTACACTCCAAGTCAACGTAGTGCCTTGACCTTCGGTAGAGATAATTTTTTAATCCATGTTTTACAAACAGCTTAGATCCTCCGTTCAGAACGATCTCAAAGTCTGTATAAATATCTATGATTACATGTAAATTACTAGTACAAACTATATATCGATACCCACGTTCTAATATGTCGTATCCTACATTTGGAAAAATGTTCAGTAGGCGATAAAAACAGTTCACTATCACCATTGAAAAGATAAGACCTTACGGATCGGAATACTTATTTAAAAATAGTAAATCTACGATCTGACCGCTGATACTTACACATAAGCTGCGAAACATTATTAACATTCCATTTTTTAAAGAAAGTCAATTTCTCAAATTTTGTGGTTTACGACATATTAGAACGTGCGTAGCGATATTCACAATTGGATGTCAAATTTCAAATAGACTCTCGCTAACTCGCCGATCGGTAAATCGCTGCAGCGGCGGTAAGTTTTGACACAGACACAGACCTACACAACTGACTGCGCCTTGCCACCGCTACTGAACTTGATCTGCGTGGTCTGATGTGATAAAAACCTTTGTCATGGATTGTTCAATTTTGGAGTCGGTCGTCGTTTGAGACGAGAGGATAATGAGAGAAAACGCTGAAGTTGCAAGATATCGGGATAGTGTGATTTGATACAAGAAACGGGTAGAGTCAGACGAATAGAGTAGAATGCAAGTTTTTGATTTCGAAAACTTTCATTTTATGCTCTACGCTAGTCTTGCATCAATAGGCTTGATTCTATATATTTCGATACCTTCTGTTCAGACCCGAAGTTGAAGTTGACGTTATGAGTATGGGACGCGTACATGTTCTTTTTGCAGAGGACCTAGCTGCATTAAAAAAAAAAAAAAATACCTAAGAATTGCAACACATATATCTAATATTTATATATATTTAATCATGAGCAGCAACTTTAACCCTGCGTGCAAGTAACTCCGCTATTGCCGGTTCCAAGCCCAGATGAGACAGGAGGAGGGCTACACATTGCAGGCATATAGAATTATATCGGATTCTAACAAAACAATTCGTAGAATTTAATAAAATAACACATGCAACGTCTGTCCACAGAAATTTAAGGCTCACAGAAAAGTATGAGCATACGTGTATATTATAACATTATTTTCATTCATTCAAAATCATACTACCACATTTAACATTGCTGCTTCTTGAGGGATTCGGATGATACAAAATGCATCACCGTACATGCATTGCGATGTTTATAGCAACAATTGGCAGAACGTTGACAACTGAGCAAGCCTCGCAAGCGAGGATATGGGAAAACCCAATCGAGCGAGCGTAGCGAGCGAGCACAATTATTAGGTAGTCAAGCAAAATTGTACAAAAAGTGGTGATATCAACCCCAAAAAAGCACCCCTGGTGCAAAAACCTTTCGCCAAGTACATTAATATGGTCACTACCCCCAAAAACATCCACCAACAAAAATTCCTCCCTAACAAAAGTGGTACTACAAAAATGTCTACTTACAAAAGGATTGAAATCAGATACAATTGCCAAGTACATGTCTTCTGTATAAAAAAAGTTTACAACAGAAGAACAGAAAACTGAATAGTCTTGTATTGTTCACTCGCTACGCTCGCTCACTCGATCGGATCTTGATAATTACAGGGAAAAAATCAGGAAAAAAAATTTAGGAAGTGGTACTTGGCGGGCCATTATAGCAATATGTATCTAACAAATGATACATAGACCTAAGTGAATACTCTTTTACTTACTCATAGCAATATGTATCGAACAATGATACATAGACCTGAGTAAATACTCTTTTACTTACTCATAAATGGCCCGCAAGTACCACTTCCTAAATTTTTTTTCCTGATTTTTTCCCTGTAATTATCAAGATCCGATCGAGTGAGCGAGCGTAGCGAGTGAACAATACAAGACTATTCAGTTTTCTGTTCTTCTGTTGTAAACTTTTTTTATACAGAAGACATGTACTTGGCAATTGTATCTGATTTCAATCCTTTTGTAAGTAGACATTTTTGTAGTACCACTTTTGTTAGGGAGGAATTTTTGTTGGTGGATGTTTTTGGGGGTAGTTTCTATATAAACGAATAAGTACCTATAGAGTAAGGAAAGACAATAGAATATAGAGATTACTCCGATATGCTGAACGTGTCTCGCGATGATCACGCCGTTAGCGATCACAACGCTTAAGACATGGGGCGAAGAAACACTAAAAGTAAGTAGACTACCACTTAAATATAAAATATTCACTTTATTGCTATTCTATTATATGATTCGTTGACATTATTTAAATTTATTCTAGAAATATATTCCATATACAAATGAATGATCTAGAAAAAACCCTCTAATTCAGTATCACCTGCGTCTCTGAAACTGTGTTCTTTTCTTGGTTATAAATGAACATCCAACTTTTCTCCGATTATATTACAATTACAAAAATAATGACAATTTGCTCGGTCAATATGTGTAGTACCTATATGCACGTATGAAGTTCTCTACCTTGGGTGAGACAGGCTCGGGGACCGCAATCCTCTTTACTTTTCTGATTTTTCACTGTTAGCAAACTAAACGAAACACATGTGAATTATTCCGAATAATGTTTTTTTTCAATTACAGATTTTGAATTTCGTTAAGTAAATAGTATTCGAATAATTGAAACTCGGCTCTTTGAATGGAAAAAAAAAAAAAAGAATTCATGAGAATCATCGTCAAAACACGTGCGTCCGCAAAAATTGCGATAAATGTAAAATAAGTGAAAGAAAAGACTATAGAAAGAAAGATCTTACTACGATGAGATAATGTTGTTTTTAGTTTGCTGATGGTAGAAAAGAAAAAAATTATCAAAAATCTTGAAAAGGGTGAGGCTCCGAGTCTGACTCATTTGAAAGAGAGTACCCCATACACACCCTACATACGCGTATATAATATCTGTAGATGTGTCCAACGATTAGACAAATTCAGTGTTGATATTATGGTAATTATTACTCTGCGTTTCAGATTCCGAGAAAAATAAGAAAAATTTGATGGGTGTCCAGGCCACTAGGGCTGAAAGTGAGTAGCTCTTGAACGGCTTAATAACGAAGAATACAAAACTTCTCCGGAAAAACATTGCCGCTGAATTGTTATGATTCATGACGAAATCAAAATGAATAATCAAATCAAGAATATACAAAAAGATATATGTTATGTAAATTTCACAAAATGATATAGGACTTGCCGCAAAACAAAAGAAAAACAAAAAA
The DNA here is from genome assembly GCA_914767705.2 of Tenthredo notha. Taxonomy (NCBI): domain Eukaryota; kingdom Metazoa; phylum Arthropoda; class Insecta; order Hymenoptera; family Tenthredinidae; genus Tenthredo; species Tenthredo notha. Next base: position 6,081,860 of record OU611924.1, read on the forward strand.
AAAACAAAAAAAATTTAGAATCAATTCAAATGATTCGAAAGAAAACGGAAATTGATAATTCAAAAAGGAATACACAGTGAAAAATTTTCCGTCATTGCGTCAAAATATTATTGTATTGGAAATCTTTTTGTTAAATATGTAACACTTTTTAGTGTCAATTGAACACAATACAATCGTGTTATTCGTTCTTATTTTTTTCCGACACAAAAAAGTGTTATTTCGCATAAAAGTAACATTTGCAATGTGTTACTATAAAATCAACACAAAATTGTCAATATAAATTTGTGTAATTTTTAACATAAAAGTGTGTTATTATTTTAACACAAAACGTTTACGTTGAAATAACACAAAAATTTGTGTTACATTTTTTTTTACACAAAATTTATGTTAAAAAAGACGCAAAATTTTTTACTGTGTACGAGAGGCAAATAAGAAGCTTTGTTATATTCCGCGTTAAGTAACTTTGAGACAAAAAAAAAATAAGATTTCCTGCGAAAAATAATGATTGAATTATTATATGTTGAAAATAAGATTGAAATTGATCATCAAAAAATCTGAAATGGAAAGCTCTGTTATTTTTCAGAACCCATCAAAGACGCGGCTCTGGCGATGATTGTCGCCGCTTTTATTAAAGGTCTGATATAATTCCAAATGTTCAAGAGCAAAAACAAGAAAAATATGGATTTTGATATATTGTTGTCTTTTTCAGGAGATGAGTGGGACGCTGTTCTGGCGGCTATGGAGATGGCGGGATTAAAATAAGCCAAATATAAAAATATAATAATATTAATAATAATAAATATATATTATACTAAATACTACATCTTCAGTATCTGATGTTTGATTTATACCCAAAAAGATTTCCTTCCGTTCTAGCATTTTACTATCATAATTGTTCTTGAAGTGTTCTGACATTTAGATGATGTTATTCGTACGGATCATCATAAAAGCTGGCAAATTTTTATAGAATTCATTATTCAAGCAATTGAAATCTTGAGTGAGTTGAAACTACTCGACAATTTTGAACACTTCCATAAAGCATGATAGCCATAACTGGTGTAATAGAAAAAACAATGTTTTTACTGAACAATAACGAAAAATCACCAGTTGTAGAATTAAAAAAAATGTTGATATATTATTTTGAGCGGTATACATATGAACAATAATAATCGTTCACTATGAATTTCCATACATTTGGAAATGATCTAAATTTTAACCGTCTAACTTTTGATGTCTCCAAATACTTTATTGAGTGAATCACGATAAGTAGGGTTACATTATTGGTCTTAAAACGAGATTTTTAAACACAATTTATGAACACATGTCTTGCTTTATTTTGTGACAGTGAATTCTTCGTTTAACATCGAAGACGTAGGATTTCATGCAAAGGATATTCTCAGTTTCATACATTTGAATTTGCTATCCCTACCGAAAATGATTATGTGATAAATCGTGTAAAAAATTATGTAATAACTCACGTGATAAATTGTATATCTTTATGACCGATATTGGTATATGATTCATCATGTGGATTATTGTGTACCTTGTGACGTAATTTACCACAATGTGTGGAAAACACATAATTTATTATGTGAATTTTCATGTGATGAAATGTTATTAGGAAAAAAAAAGTAGATCCGATCGGGAATCGAACCGTCGTTCGTCGAATTAGGAATCAGACACGCTATCACCTGGGCCACTGCATATGTCGGTTACATTGCACAGTTTTACAGTCATAAAGCTCAGCTGCGCTATTTTCACACTTCCGAAGTCACAAGGATCAAGTATGATTATAATAAATTGACCTCATAAACAATTATGATATAAATAACTTTTCCAAAACTTCCAGTATAAAAAATGAAAAACTTATAAACAAATGACCAGATATTCATTTCCAAGCGCTTTGAAATAAATGAAATCTCGACAATAAAAAATATGTCAGTTCGATTAATTTCAGTCTACTTTTGCTTATTGTTCATGTAAAGAACATTGTTTAAACATAGTTCCAAAACTTGGGGACATCACCAGTGCCGGGCAACGAATTTGGACGAATCTTTTTCCTATGGTATTACTCCACTCATAGTCATAGTAAATTGTTTCTCTGGCCCTGGCGATGTCCCCTTATTAATATAACAATGCGTGCGAGTGTTACGGCTAAGCCATGTATCGGTTATTAATTTATAGGCGTCGTTCATTGATGTATTCGTAGTGAGTCAATGGGTCAGAGTGAGAGAGTGAAAACGAGATACGGATAGAGATGTTTCAAACTCGATAGATTCGCGAGAAAGACAGAGATCGATATACAAACAAACATCTGTGAGTAAATGGTTCAAGTATACTGTACTTCATATGAACGTCGCATCAGTGCGAGGATAAATCAGTTCGAGTGTCGGTGATACAGAATAGATAAAATCATTCTTCCCTGTGAGAATTATAATTCGTTCAAAGAATAAGAAATATCGTGCGTGATTCGCGAATAAACGTGGGACGAAGAGGATTAGACAAAAAACATCACCACGAATATTGTCATGTCGAGTTGCCGGAGGTACATCGGACTGTGTCCCGATGATTTGGCAGTTCTGGAAAGAACTGGCAGAGCAGGTATGTTGTTGGATACACATATTCATAAGTTCATTGGAATATTAGAACACCACACTACCTTTCGCATGCAAAGTACTTTATTGGTGCAAATCCCGGAAACGATCCAAAGAATTCCGAAAAACAAGGCATGCTTACAAATATTGTTCAATGGCCCGAGACTGGCGGGACATTGGATTTGCGTTTGGTATGATACCGAAGTAGTACACGTCTATGACAGTGCAAACCGGAGAGTGTTGCACGATGATCATAAGATATTTTTGAGTAAACTGCTGCCTCGCGGTAATACGCGAGTCGTGTTTGAGAAAGTTCAGCAGCAAACTAATTACTGGGATTGCGGGGTTTTCTCGATAGCTTTTGTGATATCTATGGTTTTTGGCCAGAATCCTTGTAACCTTGTATATGATATACCAAGGATGAGACCGCATTTGATTAGTATGTTCAATTCGAATAGCTTAATACACTTTCCATTAATGCAACCAAATTCACTGGTTATTGAGAATGTACCTCGCGATATTACTTCTCTAGGTATTATTAAAAAATGCGACCATCCAACAACTGCGATCGTTGTGGATGAAAAAACAGAGGGAGGAATTAATGAAGGAAATCAAGAACGAAAATCATCACAACACGTGGACGTCACGATAATAGACGACCCAGCGTCGCTGACAAAAGCAAATAATTTCTGTGATACACCTATCGGCATTGATTTTTATGATAGAGAAGCCAACGCGAAGGGAGGACCTCGTTCTGCGGCACCAACAGCAAATGAATTTCTCAATCAAACTGAAGAGCGAAAATTGAATAATAACAGCCAGGAAGCAGCTGTGGCTGTTTTGCGAGGGGAAACTGCCAATAGACAAAGAAAACATCGTGCTCGAGAATCGATGGAACAAATGAGTCAAAGATTGCAGATCGCTGCAACGTACAAGAGGCAAAAAAAGGCATTCGTTAAAGAGGCAGATCACGTAGAGGCGGATGTGATACGTAAAATAGATGCAGATAGAAAAAAACACAGTCGTGCTGAGGAATCTGAGGAACAACGGTCTAGCAGACTTAAGACTGCTGCTTCATACAAGAAGAAGCAAGGCGAATCTATAAAGATGATCTATTTGAATAAAAGAAAAAATATTGCTAAAGGATTTTCAGCGTCATCTAGGATAAAAAAATTGAAAACTGATGACCATAAGATTTCGAAAAGAAGGAGCGCGCTGATAGCGAACTCAGATTACAAAGAAGATGAGGTAAAACTCAATTATTTGGGAGAAATGAATAATATATGTGAATTCTGTAATGCTAAACATTTCGTTTCCGAATTACCACCCGATAAAAAGTATAGCATTTGTTGTCACAAAGGTAAAGTACGTATTTTGGAAGATAGTACTTATCCTGAAGCGATCGAACAGTTAATCAACGGTACCGATAAAAGTAGTCGAAATTTTATGCGCAACGTGAGGAGTTATAATAATTCTTTGGCATTCGCAAGTTTCGGTGTAAAATTAGATTCAATTGAAGGAAGTTCGGGTCCTTTCGTATTCCGCATCTGTGGACAAACGTATCATAATACATACGCGCTTCACCCAGATGTCCATGAAGCACGTAAATATGGACAATTGTATATCATCGATACCGAAATCGCCACTAGAATACGTATGCAGCATCCCGGCAATAATGGTTGTTCACCAGAACTACTGAGCGAATTGGATGATATTATACGAAAAACGAATCCATACGCGAAGGCTTTCAAAATGATGCACGAAATGGAAGAAGAAGAACAAAAATTGGCGAATACCGCCGGTCAACCTGCGCGCGAAGTAAGAATGTGGTTGAAGCGGCATGATGATGTTGACAAAAATCGTTTTAACCTACCAAAATGCAACGAAGTGGCGGTTGTATTTATCGCGGAAGACGGCGATCCTCCAGTACATAGAGACTTATGCGTGTATTCTAGAAGCGAAGGTGCTATAAGTATACCGAGCCTAAGTAAACACGTCGACCCTATGACTTATCCTCTGATGTTTCCTTCCGGTGAAACCGGTTGGACGTCAGGGATGAAACAAATGGCAGGGAAGCGCATAATAACCGCGTTGCAATATTACAGTTATAAATTGAGCGATAGAGGGAAATTCAATCCATGTCTGGACATGGGAAGATTGTCTCAACAATACATTGTTGATATGTGGACGAAAGTTGAAAGCCATCGACTGTATTTCATAAGAAGTCAACAAAGCAAATTACGAGCGGAAATGTATCAAGGAGTGATCGATTATCTACATAACAAAGCTGGAGAGAATAATGCAAGAATCGGGAAAATGGTTATATTACCATCGTCGTTTAGCGGAAGTCCGCGAGCCTTGCAGCAAAGTTTCATTGATGCAATGAGCATATTGCAAAAATATGGAAAACCCGATTTATTTATAACCATGACCTGCAATCCCAAATAGAAGGAAATTGTGGAAAATTTGAAGCCCGGTCAAGCTGCAACGGACCGACCAGACCTCGTATCAAGGGTTTTTCATCATAAAGTCAAGGAATTAAAGGTGGAATTGATCGATAACTTAATATTTGGAGAGTGTGCTGCTTATGTTTATGTGGTTGAATTTCAAAAAAGAGGGTTACCACATGTGCATATGCTGTTTTGGCTGGAGGAGGACAGTAAAATCCGGGATGCAGATGACGTAAACAAAGTAGTCTCTGCAGAGATACCAGATAAAACGAGATATCCGGTTTTACATGACATAGTCAAGCAATGCATGATTCACGGTCCGTGTGGTCAACAAAATATACATTCCCCATGCATGGATAGCGAAACTAATCTGTGCACCAAACGATTTCCCAGGGATTATGTTTTGGAAACAAATTATTATTCAGCGGGTTATCCGTTATATCGTAGGAGAGACGATGGAAACGTGATTGTTTTCAACTCTAAGAGAGATGGGAAGCGTACAATTGCTGACAATAGATACGTTGTACCGTATAATGCGTATTTGTTGTTGAAATTCAACTGTCACATTAATGTGGAAATATGTTCGACGGTGCAATGTATAAAGTATTTATTCAAGTACTGCTATAAAGGACATGACTGTGCAATTGTCGAAATAACAAATGTACAGGAGGAAAATTGCATCAAATACAACGAAGTTGATGAATATATATCCACGCGATACGTCTGTCCACCCGAGGCAATGCATCGTTTATTCGAATATCCAATGAATGAACAATCACACGCTGTATACAGATTAGCAGTTCATGTGGAAAACGAACAGTTGGTATACTTTGAAGAGGGTCGTGAGGAAGCAGCCATAGATAAAAATAAGGAATCAACATTGCTCGCGTGGTTCAATCTGAATAAGACTGATATTGAAGCACACAAGTATTTGTACTGTGAAATTCCAAATCATTATGTATTCAATAAGCAAAATTCACAGTGGACGGAACGAAAGAAATTTGTCAAACCTGTGTTGAGTAGAATGTACTTTGTGAGTCCAAAGGAAACTGAGCGCTATTATTTGAGATTGTTGCTATTACATGTTCGAGGAGCACAATCATTTCAAGATATGCGAACTTATGATGGTGTAGTGTACCCATCCTTTTTTGAAGCGGCCGTACAGCGAAAGTTAGTCGCCGATGACGAAGAATGGGATAAATGTCTTGCAGAAGGATCGAGCCTCAAATTTCCCAAAGAGATGTGTCGGTTGTTTGCATACATATGTGTGTTCGGCATGCCGATTAATGCCCGCCAATTATTTGAAAAATACAAAAACGAGTTTGTTGATCAAACTGCAGAATATACCGAAGAAAATGAACAAAAGGCTTTGCAGGTAATCAATGACATACTTACATTTCATGGATTCAGTTTGCAAAACTTCAATTTACCGCATATCAAAGATGTTGGTGCATTCCTGGGTGATACGAAGAATGATGACGCGCAACACGAAAATACGGTTTCGTTAAAACAGGCGGTGATAACATCGGTAAATAGTTTAACGCAACATCAAAGAAACATATTTCATGCAGTCATGGCTGCGGTTCGTGGTGAATCTGCCGAGAAATGTATTTATTTAGATGGTCCCGGTGGCAGTGGAAAGAGTTATTCACACAACACTATTATAACTACATTAAAGAGTCTAGATATCACAGTGCTACCTGTAGCGTGGACAGGAATTGCAGCGAATTTATTAAAAGGAGGAAGAACTGCACATTCCACATTTAAATTACCGTTCCTTCTCAATGAAAGATCAACGTGTAACATCAGACCAAATTCTAAACATGGATCACATATTCGAGACGCGAAAGTTATAATTTGGGATGAAATAACAATGGCATCTAAATATGCACTGGAGGCTGTTGATCGTATGTTAAGAGACTTGTGTCATTGTAACGAGCCATTCGGTGGTAAAATTGTCATAGTTTCCGGTGATTTTCGGCAAACTTTACCTGTTGTACGACATGGCAGTAGAACACAAATTTTAGAAGCGTGTGTCAAAAGAAGCAGCCTATGGAGTAAATTCACATATATGTCATTGAAGGGTAACATTCGTGTTTGCGATGGACAAACGGATTTTAAGCAATGGCTTCTGAAGGTTGGCGATGGGGTATTCTCTGATTCCTTTGAACGCGATAACGAAGCTGTAACCATTCATACTGATATTCTCTCGAATGGAAATATTGTACAAGAAATATTTGGAGCAAGTGTCGATCCTCAAAATCCGTTGAATTATGGCAAAGTTATATTAGCTCCAAAAAACGTCGACGTTATCGCCATTAATGACGAGATATTGTCGAAAATTGAAGGTGTCGGCGTAGATTATCTGAGTGTAGATTCAGGTGAGGATAAAGATAATATAGACATCAAAAATATACTTCCTATAGAATTTATGAATTCATTGACGCCGAATGGTCTTCCACCGCATAAGTTAACGTTGAAAGTAGGAAGCATTGTTATCCTGTTACGTAATCTAAATTTATCACAAGGGTTATGTAATGGCACCAGACTGGTTGTTAAAAAGTTGAACCAGTATCTGATTTGTACTGAAATCATTGGTGGAAATTGCGCTGGAGAAACAGTCTTGATACCCCGGATAGATTTATCACCGTCCGAAGAGGAGATGCCATTCAAGATGGTTAGAAGACAATTTCCAGTCAGATTAGGTTGTGCGATGACAATTAACAAGTCGCAAGGTCAATCTTTCGACAGCGTCGGTGTGTATTTACCAAATCCAGTATTTAGTCATGGTCAACTGTATGTTGCCTTGTCCAGAGTTAAATCTAAGAACAATTTGGAAGTTTTGTTAACAGACAAATCTGTCTTCACTAACAGTAAAAATTCTGATCATGAATTGTGTACCAGAAACATTGTCTACAAGGAAATACTAGGTGCTTCGTGAATTAATCGATCCATAGCTACAATTGTATATCTATGCCGGCGGAAAAATATACTCTGTCGAAAATGCAAAGTTCACAATACATGTACAATGTACATGCACTGTTACATTCACATTGGCACTTCGAATTCTACCGGATACTGTGGAATTGTGATAATCAACCACTTTTTCAATAATATTCTATCGGAAATGCAGTATTTGATGTTAGTGACTTTTCCAAAAATTCAGTTGCTTAGATATCAGTCTAACGGTGAGAACGACAAGCTGCTTATGCCTTATGTAGGTAGAGGCGCTAGAAAAATGAGCTGCCAATGCCTTGTTCAGCTGGGCGCTACAAAAATTATTAGCTGCTTGACACTTTGTGTCTCTAAGCGCTACAAAAGTTATTAGCTGCTGAAGTCTTCTATGGCTGAGCGCTACAAAATTAGCCGCTAAAGTCTCATGTGGCTAAGCGCTACGAAATTTGTCGCTGATAAGCATTCATTTCGTCGTAATAAAAAAATTATCTCCATTAAATGACTGATTTCGTCAGTGTATCTATTTTATTGGTAAGACTAATTTCATTTCAATTATCATTATTTCGAATAAATCGTGTAAGCATGTCACATTACCGATTTGACTCCGGAGCAAATTTTTACTCACACCAGATAGTTTGATACTGAAATAGTTTGAAAACATCAGTCCATCCAAACATATCGTCAATCATTCCCCTCCTAATTCCTGCCTTCCCGATGGAAGAAATCGCACCACCTTCTCGTTGGTTTCCATTGAGCGATAGTACTTTTACAACCGATGATACGTTTATCGATAATTTGGATTTCAGTTGGAAAACCTTTTATATCAAGTATGAAGAAGTACTATCGGCTAAGAGTGTGATGACATTTCTTCTTAGTGCGCTATCCGTTTTCAATTGAACAACCTAAAAATCACTTATAACCGAGCGAGCGTAGCGAGTGAGGAACAACGGAGAAACCACTGATAACCGAGCGAGCGTAGCGAGTGAGGGACAGCGCAAAACCGAACGAGTGAGCGAGCGAAGCGAGCGAACGAGCAAAATTATCAGCTAGTTATACTGAATATGTATTCGATTTTGAGTTTAAGTTTCAACAACACTTTTTATCCTATTAATGATAATGATCATACACACACATACGCATATATCGCGCGCGCGCACATATATATAACAAAACGCATTGTTTTATATTCAGGGAGCATCTGCACGCATAACTACTACGTCAACCTCTATGGTATGTAATATTATAATTCAGTAGTATAACTCGATCAGCTAAAACCATCTGATAAATATTATTTTTGTAACACATGCACGATTTTTGCATTTTTTTGACCTAAAAATGGGGCGTAAAGTCAACGTTTTTGTACCAGCGGGCAAAAAAAGTCGGTAGCGGGCAATAATGAACTTTTTTTGCTTCAAATATTGTACGATATCTACAATAATTTCAAATATCGAGAAAAAATGGCGTTTTTTTACTAAACAAAATAAATTTCTACAAATCCTATCTTCGAAAATTCGCGCTCCTATTCGCGCGCATATACAAGAGTTTGTTATATGTCGACTACGTGTTGCCACATGTATAAAGACATGGGTAAATACTCAATGATGAAATTTAATAAAATTTAGTGTTGAGTGCAATATGTGTTACGATAATATTAAGTTAATTATTATTTTTCTAAGAAATATCGTTTTTCTCAAATATTTGGAAATGTACGATAATTTTGGCTTGGATACGATAATTTTACGCCTCTGGTACGATCAGCGCCACCTTTTAGGTTGCCAACACTTTGCGCGGACCGTATTCAAATTAGAATCTCGGACATACAATCCGAACGCAAGTTTCTTTCCTCGCCGCAACAAACAAAAACAAAGTGCGAAATTATCCGCAACAAACAAAACACTAATGTTATGTTATATTCCACTTTTATATTATGTGTACTAGTGTCCGTGATAATAGTATTAAGCACACATAGACTGACCAGTAGTAGATCAACAATTCCGCTGCCCAGCGAAAACATAACCTCCCCACAACGATTCGAAAAAACGCGACAGAAAGATACAAGAAAGTGTTTGGTCAAATATTTATTAGCCAGAGTGACGTTAGTGAAGACGACAATGAGGAAATCTTCAGCACACCGCCCGATATCTGTAGAGCAGCAAAGACTGCTAGTCTTGATTTATTACCCACAAAATCGAGAAATCTCTATGAGGGATGCTATGCCAATTACACAGACTGGAAGAAATCGTCCAAAGTAACATCTTCTTCGGAGAGAGTTTTAATGGCATACTTTCAAAAGCTAACAAACAAATATAAGCCATCAAATCTTTGGGCGCAGTATTCAATGCTCAAAACTACTATAAAAATCAACGAGAAAGTAGATATCAACGAATATCACATGTTTATCCGCATTTATGAAGAAGCAATCTCATGGTTATCAATGTAAAAAATCTAAAGTATTATCTTCAGAAGAAGTAAATCAGTTTTTAATTGAAGCACCAGATGACAAATATTTAATAACAAAAGTAAGTACTATAATTCTTTACATTTCCTGCAATATAATACACCTGAGCTTACTATAGTATGTATATAATTCTCTATAGGTTGCTTTGATATTTGGGATTGCTGGAGCATGTCGTAAAGACGAATTAACGAATATCAAACTACAGGACCTCGAAACCCATGGAAATATACTTCTTGTAAAAATTCCAGATAACAAAACTTCAAAGCCAAGATCATTCACAATCAGCGGAGAATTTTACACGATAGTAAAAAAATATCAAAACTTACGCCCACCAAAGACTGCAACCGACAGATTTTTTTTAAACTATAGAAATGGGAAATGTACGATTCAAGTCGTTGGTAAAAACAAATTTGGAAATATGCCGAAAGAAATCGCAACCTACTTGAATCTACCAAATGTTCAGGAATATACTGGACACTGCTTTCGTCGAACTTCTGCGACAGTACTTGCAGATTCAGGAGCCAATATTACAACATTGAAACGCCATGGTGGCTGGAAGTCAAGTACTGTCGCAGAAGGATATATCGAGGAGTCAATAAAAAATAAAGCAAAAATCGGAAAAGCAATATTGTCATCAATTAATTTAGAAGCATCAACTTCAAGGGACAGTAATGATAACTACCAAGAACCGACAATCAAGAAGCAAAAAATAGAAGAAGATACAACCCTACCACATCAGGAGCAATTATAGATGTTGAAAATCAGAGTGCTTTTCTACTACAAAACTGCACAAACATAACAATTAATTATAGTAAATAATAATTTTAAGCTATTATATACTTGTTAGCCTCTCAGTGTTACAGTTATTTTCTCTTACTCTATTCTACACCCAACTCATCTTATACCTATGTTTATATTATAATTTTTATCATCTGTATTTTCAGTCTCTCCACTACTTTCTACTAGCTAACTGTGTTCTATGTATATTTGTCGATGAGAGATTAAGAAAACATACTCTATACCGATGACGGAGCGATTCGACTGTTTTCCTTGGATCGTTCGAACAGAGCCGTATATTTAAAAAGAAAAGAGGCCGTTGCTAAAAAGTTTTTTTATAAATAGAAGAGATTTGAAAAGAACTAGATCTATAATTATCATTCACAAAATTAAAATTAAAATACGGAACTGTTTACGTCTTAGTATCAGAGATATATTTATTAAATTACTCCTGTTGTTTTGTTGTAACTTGTTCAAATATTATTGTTTATGAAGCCCGTTGCTATATCATTTGTGAAATATTTCTTCTCGTTCGCACTCATGAAGCCTACACGACGTATACAAATTTCAAATAACCCTGATCAGCCCGGTCCTTCGACATCAGAAGTGGGATTCATACCCGAAGAAATATCACTGCCACAGTCTGCCTTGCAAGGTGATTCCATTTCTTCTGAGGAACGATGGAAAAAGCTTTTGGAAACACAAAACCAAAATATGGTAGAATTGATTCGTGCTATCCAGGCACCACCGCCAACTACTACCATTCAACGGGTAAAATTTCCAGAATTTAATCCTGATACTGAAGACGCAGATGCTCGTTCTTGGTGTTTAACTTGTGAATTATGTATGCCGGAAGAAAAAATTTCTGGTAGTACTCTCATGATTAGTTTAAGCAAAACATTAAAGGGATCTGCTGCAACATGGTTCCCACAAATGAGTTTTTCCGGAATGAAATGGGAAGAATTTAAAGAAATTTTCTTGGCACGTTATGATATCGTTGAAACACCGGCAGCTACACTTGTTAGAATAAATTCTGGAAGACCGAAAGAGGGAGAATGTTTAGCAGCATATGCAACGAGGATTTTCAGTTCATTGATGTCTCGTTGGCAATCAATGACGATGGAGGAAATTGCTGTGTCATGTACCCTAGCACATGCAGTTAAAATCGATTCGAATCTGCAACAAATAATATACAGGGTGTTACAACTAACTATGTCACCCCGACGGGTGGTGATAGGGGGAACCTTAACTAACGTTTTCGATATAGGAACCCATGTCCGGAAAGTTGATGTTACCTGGATGAGAGACATTCAAAGTTTTCGGCGAAACCCTGCAACGCTTGCTCACAGGCGCGGCGAAATCGTCGAGGATTTAGAAATAATCTAAGTCTAATTTAACTATTTATTAACAACATAATGAATCTAACACAGTGTTTAAAATCACAGGAAAAAATGGATTAGATCTAAGTATATCAATGAATTTGATCAAATTTGATCTAGTTGGATCTAATTTTTCCCAAAATTTAGATCTAAATAGATCTCCCAAGATCTACTTGAACCTCGCTAGACATAAAATTGCATTTGTACGTTTATGCGAATTCGATCAAAGCAAATGTGGTGAGATCTCTCGAGATCTGTTGAGATCCAATTTTCCCAAAATTTAGATCTAACTGGATCAAATTTGATCAAATTTGATCTAATCCATTTTTTCACGGGATATCACAGAAAATAAGTATTTTCGTCGTTAATTTCAACCAAAAACAACCAAACCGCATTTGTATATTTATTGATAACAATCCGGAAGTGATGGAAAGAGTGAGGAAGTCTATACTTCGTCGCTGCAGACTTTGCGGCCAGCAAAATGGGGGGCACTCTGAACACTTGCTACACTGATAACTTTCGTGTGGTTATAATTAGTGTTATTTTTCTTTTCTTTTCGTTTGACCAAAACATGTGATAATACTTGGTTGTTTTTTGTTGAAATTGACGACGGAAATACTCATTTCCTGTGATATTTGAAACACTGTGTCAGATTCATTATGTTGTCAATAAATAATTGAATCAGACTTGAATTATTTCTAAATTATCGACAATTTCGCCGTGCCTGTGAGCAAGCGTTGCAGGCGTTCGCCGAAAACTTTGAATCCCTCTCATCAAGGTAACGTCAACTTTCCGGACATGGGTTCCTATATCGAAAATGTTAGTTAAGGTCTCCCCTATCACCACCCGTCGGGGTGACATAGTTAGTTGTAACACCCTGTATACAAAAGAAATTCCAAACCGTAAGAAGCTTCAAGAAGAATTAATGGCATATACATACCGGAAGAGAGTTTTGAGTATGAATGAAAAGGCTACGACGTCGTCAACGGAATCAAAGAAGCCAAGATTCAATAACACCTCAGTGAAATGTTTTAATTGTGGAAAAATTGGCCATAAGAAATCAGATTGTTACTCTCGACCTATTCAACAAAATTCATATGAAGACACAAGAAAGAATAGTACATCCGACAAAAGGACATCAGTAACGTGCTTTAAATGTGGAGAAATTGGACATATTGCTCCTAGATGTCCGAAGGCGAAATCACCAGATCAATATGGGGGATCTGTCGAGCGTCAAGTTAATATGTGTTCAATCAAACCGATTGCTGGACAATTGACACAGTCTGGTGAGCAGTTTTCATTTTGTTTTGATTCAGGTGCTGAATGTTCTTTGATAAAAGAAAGTATATCTGAAAGATTTTCTGGAAGGACTGAAAATACTTTAGTTACTCTATTAGGTATTGGGAAAGTGAATGTATACAGCAAAAGCCAAATTTTATCGAAAGTGATCATTAATAATTTTTGCCTTGAGATTTTATTTCACATTGTTAAAGATGATTATTTGAATCATGATATATTGATTGGTCGAGAGGTATTAATGTTGGGGTATTCAATAGAATTGTCTCTTGACACTTTGATATTCAAACGAATTTCCACAGTGGCTGTTTGTGATCGGGAGACGAAAACCACAACTTTTGATAATGTAGTATCAGACGTTTCATCTGAACAGAGGGAAGCACTTCTTTCTATTTTGAAAGATTTTGCTAATTTGTTTGTAGAAGGAACACCCACTGGTAAAGTCACTACAGGTCAGTTGCAAATCCGTCTTCGGGATCCAAATCATACTGTGCAAAGACGACCATATCGTCTTAGTCCAGTGGAGTGGCAAGTAGTTCGTGATAAAGTTGATGAGTTGTGTGAAGCAAATATAATCAGACCTAGTTGTTCTCCATTCGCGAGTCCGATTCTTTTGGTTAAAAAGAAAGATGGATCAGATCGAATGTGTGTGGATTATCGGGAACTAAATCAGAATACAATTCCAGATAGATATCCTTTGCCGTTGATTGCAGATCAAATTCAAAGACTTGGTGGAGCTCATTATTTTTCTTCGTTAGATATGGCGAGTGGATTTCATCAAATTCCAGTTCATTCAGATTCTGTAGAATATACTGCTTTTATAACTCCCGATGGACAGTACGAATATTTGTCAATGCCGTTTGGCTTGCGTAATGCACCTTCTGTCTTTCAGCGAGCCATCAATAAGGCTCTCGGAGATCTTGTGAATACGTTTGCGATATGTTATATTGATGATGTATTGATACCATCCAAAACAGTGGATGAAGGGATTGAAAGACTTAAGATTGTTTTACAGTCGCTTCAGATTGCTGGATTTTCGGTGAATTTAAAGAAATGTACATTTTTAAAAAAAAAGGTAGTTTATCTTGGATACGAAGTTTCGGCTGGAGAAATTAGAGCAGATTCAAAAAAAGTTGCTGCTTTGACAGAATTATCTCCTCCTGCGACTGTGACTCAGCTTAGACAATTTATTGGTCTTGCTTCGTATTTTAGACAATTTATTGCTCGATTTTCGCAAATAACTGCCTCTCTTTATCGGTTGACAGCTGGTAAGAGTAAAGGTAAAATTGACTGGAAGCCACAACATGAGGAGATACGTCAACAGATAATATCCAAATTAATTAGTGAACCAGTGTTAATGATATTTGATCCGACATTTCCAATTGAATTGCATACTGATGCCAGTTCAATCGGCTATGGTGCAATTCTCTTGCAAAAGGTAGATGGAAAAGCTCATCCAGTTGCTTATTATAGCAAAAGAACATCTTCTGCTGAGTCACGTTATCACTCGTATGAACTTGAGACT
Organism: Tenthredo notha; assembly: GCA_914767705.2. Classification (NCBI taxonomy): domain Eukaryota; kingdom Metazoa; phylum Arthropoda; class Insecta; order Hymenoptera; family Tenthredinidae; genus Tenthredo; species Tenthredo notha. The sequence goes on from OU611924.1 coordinate 6,097,294, forward strand.
TTAGCTGTCGTGAATGGAATCAAATATTTTCGTCACTTTTTATTTGGTAGGAATTTTACTGTTGTTACGGATTGTAATTCATTGAAAGATTCGCGTAATAAAGTAACTTTAGCTCCAAGAGTACATAGATGGTGGGCTTTCCTACAATCCTTTGATTTCGAAATAATTTATCGAAATGGAAAATATATGTATCATGTAGACTTTTTTTCCAGAAATCCGTTGGTAGACAAATTGAATAGTGAACCTTTTGACAAGGTAGAGCAAAAACGCATAAATTTAACAGAAATTTCGGATAATTGGTTGCTTGCTGAACAACAAAAAGATGTTGAAATTTCTGAAATTGTGTCAAAATTAGAAAATCATGATTTTGATGGTGATATTTTGAATACTTATGAGATTAGATCAGGTATTTTATATCGTAAGGTGCAAAGAAATAATCGTACTAGATGTTTGTGTATTATTCCTCGTGCTTTTCGTTGGTCTGTAATTAATCATGTTCATGAGAACATTATGCACCTGGGATGGGAAAAGACGTTAGAAAAGGCATTTGAATATTATTGGTTTCCAAAGATGTCAAAATATATACGAAAATTTGTTGAAAATTGTATAACTTGTAGAGTTTCTAAGTCAGCCTCGGGAAGAGTTCAGGCGGAATTACATCCAATTCCGAAAATATCTCTGCCTTGGCATACTATACACATTGATGCTACAGGAAAGTTGAGTGGAAAAAGTAACGTCAAAGAATATGTTTTTGTATTGATTGATTCGTTTACAAAATTTGTTCTCCTTCGACATACTCTTAGTATTGATACTGCAAATGCTATTAAAGCATTGAGATTTGCGGTTTGTCTATTTGGAGCTCCAGTACGTGTTATAACAGATCAGGGAAGATGTTTTGCAAATAAAAAATTTAGAGATTTTTGTAGTACTCATAATATACGCTTACATTTGATTGCTACTGGGACGAGTCGAGGAAATGGTCAAGTTGAACGTGTCATGAGTACATTGAAGGATATGCTTACATCTTTTGAAGTAAGTGATAGTCGGTCGTGGCCAGATGCACTTGATGAAATGCAGTTAGCTATCAATTGTACTATTAATAGAGTTACTAAAGCAAGTCCTTTGGAATTGATGATTGCCAAAATTGCACGACCACTCGATTTGATGAGTTTAGATGAAACAGAACAAAATGTTGATATTGTGTAAATCAGAGAACAAGCAGCAAACCTGATCAAGAAAAATGCTGAAGTAGACAAATTGAGATTTGATAAAAATAAGACAAAAGTTTTGAAATTTGATATTGGAAATTATGTTTTGGTTCAAAATAATGAAAGAAATCAAACAAAATTAGACTCAAAGTTTAGAGGTCCATTTAAAATTGTGAAGATATTAGAGGGAGATCGTTATTCTTTACAAGCGTTGGATAGTAAACGCACTTATAAGTATGCGCATGATAAATTACGAATAATGCCTGAAAGCACTGTTCCCATGGAGTTGGATGCTTATAATGATGAAGAGAGTCAGAATACTGAAGATTCTGATTGATTTTTTTTTTTTGAAATCGTTGATTTCAGTTGACAGTGTATCGGACTGTTGGTAGAGAGTACATTGGGATGTAGCTCTAAGATTGTGAAGAAGGAGTTTGCTCTGTTGTGAACTGCCTTTTAGGACATACTCATCATGTTTATTAGTTGTAGGTCAGGAAAATCCTAACCCTCTTTGAGGACGGTGACCCCGCAATGGAACGACTGATAGTATGTTCGGAAACCTGGTTGACATGGTTAATAGTTACCAGATCAGATGATTGGTTGATGTGAAAACTGTTTAGCAGTTGGATGATTTTACAGTCAAAGTTTTATGATATGTTGTTTTGGAAGAAATTTTAGTAATTGTTACTTGGGAACACTGTATTTTTGCACTACTATTTGTGGAAAACTTATTATTATTAAAAAAAAAAAAAAAAAAGTCAGGATGATCGAGCGAACTAAAGGGTTTTCCAATAATTCGTGTTACAGATTAATACAGAGAACACACGAGGGCGTGTGTAGAGTCAGTATGGCCGTGTCGATGAGAGATTAAGAAAACATACTCTATACTGATGACGGAGCGATTCGACTGTTTTCCTTGGATCGTTCGAACAGAGCCGTATATTTAAAAAGAAAAGAGGCCGTTGCTAAAAAGTTTTTTTATAAATAGAAGAGATTTGAAAAGGACTAGATCTACAGGGTGCGCCAGAATTAAGTGGCCAAAATGATAGGGGTAATAGAGGAGGTCGAGCTGAGTAAATCGACCTATATAACATGTGGTCTCCGAAGTCGCGTTCGCGAGATACGGCAAGTTAAAAAATCTCGCTACACGCCGCAATTTAGGCAACCGAGTACACAGCAGGCAGCGGTTAGCAGTATTGTTGATAAGCGCGCTCGACTGCTGATTCAAACCATAACACTTTCAAATCTACGAATTTCAAACGTCAACACTCTTGGCATTCAAGTTTCCTCAAACATAACAACACGGATGCGTGATGGAAATTGCCTGTTAGCATTCACTCACGGTAAGCTGTGTCCACAGTGAATCGTTATCATTCAGTTTTGCCGTTTGTTCCGACTGTTTCATTGAAATGCCTCGATTCACGTTTAGTGAGCAAGCGGATATGCACCTTGCCTATGGAGTTGCAGGCGGAAATTCACGTTTAGCCCGACGCATTTATGAGGAGCGCTTTCCTGGTAGGGTCCAACCCGACAGACGTACGTTCGCATCTGTGGATCGGAGGTTGCGCGAAATGGGTTCATTACAGGTATGTTTTAGATAATTATTCTTCGAATTAGTCGAACAGGTGAAAAACAAGAATCATTGGTTGAATGCAGAAGAACACGCCTGGACAAGGGCGTCGAAGAACCGTTCGTACTCTGGAGCGAGAAGACGGAGTGCTGTGGCATTTTGAAAATACCCCGTCAACCAGTACCCGTGCGGCCGCATCTTCACTTGGCACCAGCCAAACATCGGTTCGCCGAATTTTGCACGACGACGAGCAGCATCCATACCACCTGCAGAAAGTTCATGGTCTCCGTCCTGAGGATTATCCTGCCCGGGTAGAGTTCTGTCGGTGGTTGTTAGAATGTATCGCAAATGACCCAGAATTCTTAAGGAAAATTATGTTTTCTGATGAATCCTCATTCACGCGAGAGGGGATGTTTAATTCGCGCAACAGTCATGTCTGGGCCCAGGTTAACCCCCATGCTTCTTTCACCCATGCACATCAACGAAAATTCAGGGTTAACGTGTGGGCGGGAATTATTGACAACCAGCTAATTGGTATTTACTTACTACCGCCACACTTGAATGGCCGGATCTACCTGATCTTCCTGCAAGAAGTCCTGCCGGAATTATTGGAAGACGTTGCACTTGGTATCAGGCGCCAAATGTGGCTGCAGCATGACGGGGCTCCAGCGCATTTTGCAATTAATGTGCGAGATCACCTCAATAATGTCTTTCCGAATTCATGGATTGGTCGCGGTGGTCCCTTTCCTTGGCCTCCTAGGTCACCGGACTTGAATCCATTGGATTTTGGAGTATGGGGATTTTTGAAAAGTCTCGTGTACGAAACACCAGTCGATACCGAAGAAGAACTCGTAGCGAGAATTCAAGTGGCGGCGTATGAACTCCAGCAAAATGGTGACATCTTTGCTTCAATGCGTCAGTCTCTGCTTCGTCGAGCTCGACTGTGCATCCAAGTCGGAGGTCGTAACTTTGAGCATCTTTTGTAACGACAGGTTTTCGTAATAAAATTTGATTTGGAATTTCTGAATTTGCAAGCGATATTCATTTCCATCACGCATCCTTGTTGTTATGTTTGGGGAAACTTGAATGCCAAGAGTGTTGAAGATGAAATTCGTAGATTTGAAAGTGTTATGGTTTGAATCAGCAGTCGAGCGCGCTTATCAACATACTGTTAACCGCCGCCTGCTGTGTACTCGGTTGCCTAAATTGCGGCGTGTAGCGAGATTTTTTAACTTGCCGTATCTCGCGAACGCGACTTCGGAGACCACATGTTATATAGGTCGATTTACTCAGCTCGACCTCCTCTATTACCCCTATCTTTTTGGCCACTTAATTCTGGCGCACCCTGTATAATTATCATTCACAAAATTGAAATTAAAATACGGAACTGTTTACGTCTTAGTATCAGAGATATATTTATTAAATTACTCCTGTTGTTTTGTCGGAACTTGTTCAAATATTATTGTTTATAAAGCCCGTTGCTATATCATTTGTGAAATATTTCTTCTCGTTCGCACTCATGAAGCCTACACGACGTATACAAATTTCAAATAACCCTGATCAGCCCGGTCCTTCGACATATTCAAGTCACTAATTAACATATAAGAGTGACCGAGGAAAAAAACTTTCGAACAATTTTAAGGTGTTATTCATTTAATCTCATCCATTTCCTATGTATGAGATTAAATTTTCTATAAATTAGCTAATTGCTTTGAAAACTATACTAAGTTTAAAATGAAATATTAAAGTTGTATTCACCATAGATATTATTTTATCTGTATTTTCCTTTTCTTGATTACTTTCTGCTAACTGTTCTATATTACCGATGTCATAAATAAAAATGAAAATACAAAAATTACTAAACTTAAATAAAAACTATCAGACAATTTTAAGGTTTTATTTATTTAATCTGATACATTTCGTGTCACAGAAAACTTTTTTTTGTGATTTTAATTGTTCATTTCTTAAACTCACTTTTTTCCAGCATTTATGTCGTCCGTCGACTGTCAGTAGTGCTATTCAAAATCAATTTAAAAGTCTTTGATTTTTCTTTTTTAGTTGGGGGGCTTTGCCCCCTGGACCCCCCCGACAATTTTGCCCAATTGGATCCTGACATTCGCTATACTGTATAACCTAACTTAACCAGATTATAAATATTCCGCCATTTCAAACATTCGTTGTTATAGCTGTTACTGGTCATTCATGCATTTGTTGGAGAAGATATTATATGCAGAACGGAAAAAAAACACTCACTTCCTTCCCTGGATTCCTGATATCCTACTTCTTCTTACATTTGTTGATATTTTTTCATGTCGCAAAACGTTTCAGTTTGATCTCTATTAATAGAAACGCAAAATCGATAAATGTGTCACAAAAAATATGGTGTGCACCACGGGCGAGGGCTTTTTTGCCCGCCCACTTCTCGCCCTTGGTTCACAATATACTATTTTAAATGAAATCGACTGCCCAGATAGAAGTCATAAGAATTATATCAATATGTTATTATTCCTGATGATGATACGTTGTACGTTCAAAATAGGCTTGAAACATTAGAAGCGAGTCCACAATTCTGCAGGAGTAGGTATCATATGAGCGTACAATTATCTCAAATATTAAAAAGTGCAAGACACAATAGGTACTTGATGGAACATGCATCTGTAAAGTAGTCTGCATTCTCTACAATCTCATTATATTTGGGCCCCCCCGCCCAATTCTTGTAAATCAACCGAGTATCAATAGTACGTATCACTCAAGATCGCACAGTTCTCTTTTCCTCATTATTCGGATATTAGTACCGGATTGTGCAAATTATTTGTTATATTTTCAATATATATCTAAATTATTTGTATCTTGAGTAGATGTCTGAAACTTTGATTAAATGGTCCATCAAAATGCAATGCGGGTTCCACTGTAAACCTCACTTACATATAGGTAGATCTCCTTTGATTCTAACGAATTCGATTAGTTCGCATCCATTTCCTTATCCCATGTGCGCACAGCGCACATCTTTAGCTAGCTGCAGGGTCATTCCACTCTTCCAGCATTTTTTGGTTCCCCAATAGATTGACGCACTTCAAATGCGCCCAGCGTCTGCAAGTATTCCACATGATTAATTCATTCGGCCTCGTACCGAAGCAGTACTGGCATACTTCTTTCATGTCACGCGATAATCTCAGCAAGGAGTCGGCGACTTCCAACCTGTATGTGTCAGGTTGAAAATCAGTGTCCATATCAACACCCTTAGCTAAGCACTCTGTATAGTATAGTAGAAAGGATAGTAATCTCGGGTATAGACGGTCTTGTAGACAAATAATTATTTATTGACGTTTCGGTCAGTGCATGGCCGACCATCATCAGAAACTGTGAATATATTACACAAAGAAAATGTTACAATGGTGTATATTACAAGTTAAATTAGGAGTTAATAATACGCTCCATGAGCAATTATAATAAACGAATTCCGTTTTGACTGATATAGATGACTAGGAATATTCCACATAAGTTAGAGATCACATGTGACTAACATCCGGTTATAGATATCTACATGGATTTTCAGGTTAATAAATTTAAAAATAAATAAATATGTCTAAGAGACCCGAAAGTCATTAATATAATATAATAATGTTGACTAATATTGGTATTACAGCCAACGATTGTATTGTGATTATTGGATAACATAAAGGTGGGGGTTTCTTACCGAAACGGACTTCTAATTGCGCTTAAGATGTTGATAGGTAGACGCTCAGTGGAGAAGTGAGATAACACGGAAGTTCAACAGGTGATCTAAGATCCATCTATCGACCTATGATTCAATAATCGACTCATGGAGCGATAATTGGTGTCTCGAAGGCGGCCATTTTTGAATGTAAGAAACCTAACCTTGGTTAAGTTCTCCAATAATCACAGAAACAACGGAGCATATAAGTTACTGAAATTATCTATGTCAGATCTCTTATTGACAGTGTCATTCCTGAGAATGTACATCACTTCTTTTAGACGACGATGATAAGGATTGGTTTCGCTCGCAAGGATTTTGGAATGATCAAAATCAAACTTATGGCCTAGAGATAAACTATGATTAGCTAAGGCTGATTTGTCCATGTCATGGCATTTTAAGTTGTATTTATGTCCATAAAGACGTTTATGAAGGTGTTGCGATGTTTGCCCTATATAGCACTTGTTGCAACCTAGGCATGGAATCTGATAGACGACACATGATTTGTCCATTAAAGGAACTTGATCTTTGAGTTGAGAGAAAAGGTTTCTAGTAGAGTTGCCATTCTTGTGTATCACTCTTATGTTGTATTTACTAAGAATCTTTTGAATTTGTTCCGAAAGTCGTTCCACATAAGGAAGGGATGCAATACCTACGATAGTCTCTAAATCCTCATTGCGCTTTTCCTCCCACCTTAACCCATTGTATAATTTATCCACTCTGGTTGCGAACACCTGGTTAATCAGCTCTACAGGATAGTCGTTGTCTTTTAGAGTCTTTGTTATTAGGGACAGATTGCTTTGTCTGAATTCTGGTTCAGCTAGTTTTAACCCTCTATCAGTCAAACCAATGACAACGCTCCTCTTATACTTTAATGGGTGGTGTGAGGAAAAATGCAAGAAACGACCGGACCAGGTAGGTTTACGGTACCAATCAATAGATAAAGTATGATTGTTGTTATTAATAACCGAAAAATCCAAAAAGGGGAGTCTGCCTTCCGATTCAAGCTCAAAAGTGAAGTTAATTTTAGGATGGAAACTATTAAATTGACTTAAAAGATCGTCGATGTTGCTGGGGTGTACAGCGGTAATGATGTCATCTACATATCGTTTGTAAAAAGGTAGACTGTAGCTTAACCTACTAATAACCGAATTTTCAAGTGTTTCCATGACTAGGTTAGCTAACGCCGGACTAATAGGAGAACCCATCGCAACACCTTCAATTTGTTGGTAAAACTTGTTATTAAACGTAAAATATGTCGCATCCAAACATAACTTGACACCTTTCATAAACTCTTCTTGGGGTAGTAGAGTGTGAGTTTTAATTTCAGACCATCTGTTACTAATGCAATCTAACACCAAGTTCGTGGGGATGTTAGTGAAGAGAGACGTAACATCTAAAGAGATCAACTTATGTTCCGATGGAATGATACTGTTCCTGATCGAGTCAGCAAAGGACCAGGAATCCTTTGTGTGATACTGAGATTTTCCTAGAATTTGCGTTAAGGGTGAAGAACAGGGGGTTCCATACAGTCCTGACAAGATCCCGATTGATAATATCATTTGCGGTGTCGAGTCTAGCCTAAGGAAAGTAGAAAAATCCGTCAAAGACATCATCCGTAATGAAGTCACTAACAAAATTCTAGCTCATAAACGAAACGCAATTTTAGATAGATCGCAAAAACAAACTTTGATTGATTTCAATGCCACTAGGAAGTTCCTAAAAGAACACCCAAATCTAACTGTCACAAAATCGGATAAGGGGAATAAAACGGTAGTGGTCAATACCAGTGACTACCTTAATAAGGTCAATCCTATGTTACAGGATTCTAATACTCACAAAATCCTAATGAAGGATCCGACGAAAGTCTTTGAACGTAGGAACAATGCGTTGGTCAACCATTGGCATAAGTCTAACTACATATCACAGCGTTTAAGTACTAGTTTGAAAACTTCTAATTCAGTAGCTCCAAAAATATATTTCTTACCGAAAATTCATAAACCTAACGTTCCATATCGTCCTATCGTTTCTAATATCGGTGCGCCTACGTACAGATTAGCTAAGTATTGTTCTTCACCCTTAACGCAAATTCTAGGAAAATCTCAGTATCACACAAAGGATTCCTGGTCCTTTGCTGACTCGATCAGGAACGGTATCATTCCATCGGAACATAAGTTGATCTCTTTAGATGTTACGTCTCTCTTCACTAACATCCCCACGAACTTGGTGTTAGATTGCATTAGTAACAGATGGTCTGAAATTAAAACTCACACTCTACTACCCCAAGAAGAGTTTATGAAAGGTGTCAAGTTATGTTTGGATGCGACATATTTTACGTTTAATAACAAGTTTTACCAACAAATTGAAGGTGTTGCGATGGGTTCTCCTATTAGTCCGGCGTTAGCTAACCTAGTCATGGAAACACTTGAAAATTCGGTTATTAGTAGGTTAAGCTACAGTCTACCTTTTTACAAACGATATGTAGATGACATCATTACCGCTGTACACCCCAGCAACATCGACGATCTTTTAAGTCAATTTAATAGTTTCCATCCTAAAATTAACTTCACTTTTGAGCTTGAATCGGAAGGCAGACTCCCCTTTTTGGATTTTTCGGTTATTAATAACAACAATCATACTTTATCTATTGATTGGTACCGTAAACCTACCTGGTCCGGTCGTTTCTTGCATTTTTCCTCACACCACCCATTAAAGTATAAGAGGAGCGTTGTCATTGGTTTGACTGATAGAGGGTTAAAACTAGCTGAACCAGAATTCAGACAAAGCAATCTGTCCCTAATAACAAAGACTCTAAAAGACAACGACTATCCTGTAGAGTTGATTAACCAGGTGTTCGCAACCAGAGTGGATAAATTATACAATGGGTTAAGGTGGGAGGAAAAGCGCAATGAGGATTTAGAGACTATCGTAGGTATTCGCTGTGTGCAAGACTGGTGGGGCCCTCTAGTGCGGTGATAGCCCGAACTTTTCCTCTTATATTTCCGAATCTCACTGTGCAAAAATTTCAATTTCTCAACAATTTATGCATTATGTACCACGATATAACAATGTTGTGTTCACGCCTCTAGTTCCGGATGATTGGATTTTATTGCTGTCAAAAAAAAATGTAAGTAAATGATAAAAAATATGTGTTTTGATACGAAAGTGCACTACATTTGGAGGTTATGCATGTCTAGTTAATGGATATTTTGAATATCATAGAATAATGCTACTTCTGTGTGCTTGATTTTCGTCATTATGAGTGTCATCATCTTGCACACTGGATTCGAAACAGTATTCCATAATATAAAGTTTCAACCTGAAACGCCAAGAAAAGGCAAGGATTTGGTCAATGCCGGACATGTTTTAAATGTCGAAGAGCATAGAGAGTCCGGTGTTGGTATTTTTATCAGGGCTGATGTCATCAGACAAACGTCTGTTACGAAGAAAGATTATGTTGTGAAATTACATGTAAGTTTTGAATTTTATTGAAATGCATTTATTGGTAATAGTAAAAATAATTGAATGTTTCAAAATGTTCTTATTTCAGATTGATGCTGCTCGGCAAATCACTTCGGTTTCTTGTAACTGCGTATACGGAAATAGTTCTAAATGTAAACATGTGGCAGCTCTTATTGAGTATGTTAATAATGACAAAAGTGAGTCGAAAACAAATTATGAACAGTTATGGGGTAAACCCAGTGCAAAGAAGCAACAGCTCGAAAGGTATGCCAAAGGAAAATTATTCTCAGAAATGTATCCTCCGCAAGGTGATTTAGAGATTGAGCCATCTGAGGTTCAGCTGTCAGAATTGAAAAATCGATCAGCGTTAAAAATAATGATTTTTGAAAGCACAAAAGATGAAGTGGAGGAGACAGTTAAAGATTTGATGAATTCTATACTTAGTAAAATAGATTTAGAAAGCAAAGAAGAGGATTGTAAAGTATGCGTTGAAACTTTCTTGGCTAAATGTACCACAAAGAACGTTTATTCCAAAGAGCCAGTTATTCTTGGAGAATCGAAAGACTTTTATGAAAAGGCTATTAAGCTATCGAGAAACCAAATTGTAAAATTAGCCTGTGATACGTTGGAGCAATCAGAGTGTGATGAGTGGTTTAACAGTCGCTATTTAAGAGTATCTGCGAGTAAAAATGCTTATTGTATCAAAAGTAGAGTAAGGAAGACTGTGGAGTCGGTAATCGGTGATATGCTATTTCCAAAGAAGCTCGATATCCGTGCTACTAGGTATGGAAGAGAACACGAGTCAAAAGCTCGAGAAATGTATAAATCGTTATTTAATGTTAATGTGATGAATGTAGGTGTCGTAGTCAGCGAAAAACAGCCATGGCTGTGTGCTAGTCTCGACGGAGTAGTTATAGAAGATTCTAAAATTACAAAAATTGTTGAGATAAAATGTCCTAGCAGTTGCGAGAAAAAAAGTATAGTCGATTTTAGTACAAAAACATGTAATGTGCCCTATTTGAAATGTAATGGAAACAAAGCTGAACTACGAGAAAGTACAACTTACTACACACAATGCCAAGTACAAATGTACATTTCTGGTTTAGATTTGTGTGATCTATTTATCTATACACCTGTTGAAAATGGAAGTATTTGCATACCTGTTAAACGCAATGAAATATTTTTAAGTAACACTGTGATAAAATGTGAAGAATTTTATTTCAAAAATTTTCTTCCTGCATTGCTGAAAAAAGTGCAAATGGACAATGTAAAGCAGGCTAAGTCAACTCGTTGCTTTACCGGAAAAAATATCATTAACGAAATGTAATAGCAGAAATTTTGCGTAGTTGAAATCTACTATCTAGTTATTATAGTTTGTGACACGGATAAAAGACATAGAATGCCTTCGTAAAGTGAGATCTAAATAAGTTTAAGTAAAACAAACTGTGCGTGAAATAAAAGTTCATCAAATTTATATTTTTCTACGAGAAATTAATGTATGGAAATATTATTTGGTTAATATAAAACATATAAAAGAAATAAAGTATTCAAATCCACAAAATAATATGGTTTCAATATTTATTCATGTACAATTGAAAAAATATTACAAAATATATACTGTTACGTAAACAATACTGAAACATTATTAAACTTCACGTGCTGTCATTTTCACCAAAGATAGGTGGCTGTAAATTGGTTAGTACGCAACATATGTGTACAATATTATCAATATTATCAAAAAGATATTCTGGGATTTTATCCAAAATTTTGTAGATTCTCAATCGTTGCATAACTCTCTCAACGTGGATTCGAACTCTTGCTATGCGATACGTGGCATCAGTCTCTTCTTTGCTGAATTCTGATTTTTTTTCCAAAAAAGGAGGCATTACGACTGTTACCTTTTTTCCTTTTGCATCCACTTTTTGTTTAATTTCCGGAAATCCTTTATCCGCCAAAACAATGTCGCCATCTTCTAGTAAATCTATCAAACCTGATTCTACAGTCAACTGCGAATCGCTTTTTCTTCCACCAGCAACTTTGGATTTAAAACTAATAAATCCCGATGGAGTGATTCCAACAAGCAGCTTAGCTGTAAAACCTTTCTTGTAATGTGAATAACAGAATATCCTGTCATCGACTTTTGAGGGACACTGAATTCTGAATTCTGTACAGTCTATGATAACTCGAGTATGTGTATAATCTGGCTTAAAACATTCTGGCATAGACCGCATTACAACACATTTCTTTGGCCAAAAAACCAAATTTTGTGTGGCAGCAGATAAGTACTTTAAAACAGCAAAAAACACTCTTGACACGGTCGTTCTGTGTACGTCAAATAAAACGGCAATCGCTGAGAACGTCAAATCAGTTTTGATTCTCATTAAAAAAAGGAGAAGTCGATTTTCTTTGGAAAGCTTACTATGATCTGACCCGTCATTTAATCGCTTTAGTAAGAAATTAAAATTCTCAAATGTCACTCCAGCGAAGTCTAAAAGTTGTTCCTCTTTTTTTATTGATAAATATCCAGCAAATCCAGAAAATTTTGGAGTATTCAAGTTCTCATTTTCTAGATTGGGTCCTACATTTACATCGACATAATTCTTTGTTTCTGTGCCACACTGCTTGTCTTTAAATTTTTTCCGGTTTGGAGTGATTACTGCACTTGAATTTTCACTTATATTCGTTTGAATTTCCACATCCCACACAGATGTACCAGCAAACCCGATCCTATTACAAATAAACGTTCTGTCATCCCGGGAAAAATTTTTTTTATATAATTATATAAAATTATATATAGATGACTATATAAAATTATATAAAATTAGATATGAGTTTTGGCCATATATAATTTTATATAATTATATAAAATATATATGGCCAAAACTCATATCTATATATAATTATATAAAATTATATATAGATATCTATATAAAATTATATATAATTATATATAAATATATATATATATATATATATATATATTTATATATATTTGTATAGATTCATATATAATTATATCCAGGTGCCTTTCTCAACAAACGAACCGTAAAAAAAAAACCAAAAAATTTGCGCAAGTGTGAATATGCGGATCTACATTTAAAACTCCTTCCGGATATTTTTATAGATCAACAAGCATGGTCAGTTCGCTACGAAAAACGTCATCCGATTTTTTTTACCTTAACGGGATTTGAACCCAAGTCCGCTCGCCAATTCTCTTACTAGTCGCACGCTCTACCGACTTTGGTAGGAACGGCTTCTAATAATGCGAAATGTCCTGCCCTCTGATTGCCCGTAAACAGCAAGTTGATGTACGACTTGTCTTCTGCAACGCTTGGATCTTCCGCATGAAACGTGCTAATACAGATGAATTCTTCATTCTCTAACTTGTATAGCTTAAGATTGCGTTCGTACAAATTAACAAACATTGCTACTTCAAAATCCGTTCCATACTTACCGTCAGACCCCATGTACGATCCGTAATGCTTTGCATTTTCATATTGAAACTCCTCGCAAGTTGCATTGAGTAATTCGACATGCTCCTCCCAGTTGTCTACAACGTACGACACAATTTCATTCCGGACTGCTGGGTAACGATTCTGGTTATTGTAAACTGCATACGCGAAGCATCGGAATAAGCAGTTACCATCCCCTACGATGGGGATAATCTTAGATGCATTGGTAATCTTCGGCGTTGAATCTTGACCGGTGGATTTATTTTCACGTTGTTTCGTCACGATTTTAGCTTGTGCATTGTCAGTAGCGATCGAATCTGATATTTTGGATACGCAACGTAGACGATTTTTTAGCGCAACTTCAACCAAGTCTCGTAGTTCTTCATTCTGCCATAAACGCCTCAGCTTGTTGCGCACCTTTTTGTCGCACTTGGTTCTCCATTTCTTGGCAATCTGCGATGTATAATGAGGTGAATAATGAGGTGAACTTTTAAATTTCCGTGTGCGCACGCAATGAAGATCGCTGAGTACAGAGGTAGTCCAAATAAGCACAATAGGAGATGAAATAATGAGATGACTGTGAACTGTTATAAGGTGAGATAACAAGATGAACATAGAGAAGAGACTGAAGAGAGCTATGAATGTCGAACAATCCCAACAATCTTTTGCCGCCGTTTTGTATGTAGGGGCGTGTAGGGAAAAGTGGACCGGCGTGGCAAAATGGACCGCGGGCGAAATAGACCGCTAAAAAAAATGATCGATTAAAAAAATAGAGTATGAATATTAGGGTGTTCAAAAGAAAAAAAAAATTCAAACGCGCATCAGCATTCCGGTAGAAATAAAAAAAAAAAAAATATGAGCTCTTAATATTTCTATTTTGAACTGCCTATTTTAGTAACTAGAATTGATACCTAAAATTAGTAACTAAAATAGGAAGTTCTAAATAATCTAAATATCAAATCAATATTGAGAGCTCATATTTGGCTGAGATATTCTATTCGAGATGCTCTACCGGAATCTTCATGCGCGTTTGAATTTTTTTTTTTTTCACATCCTAATGAATACTAACTTTATGTCGACTTCGGTAAAATGGTTATTTTTTTTATCTGTAATGTAATAGCGGAACCGCTCATTCTTAACTAAAAACACGTGCGCATGCGCTATACTTCATTCTTTCCTTCGGGAGTAATAGAGCTGACAGGAGGGAAGAATGAACCCGAGCGCGCGCCAACTACGATGGGTGCCTTGTGTCGTTATTCTATTTTATTTTTTTGCCACACCCTCCCCTACTTGATGAAATTCAAATTGTTCACGTAAAAATCGAAACGATAGACTAGTCACAGCCAACTCGGCGCACTCCATGTTTTTCGTTTGTTTATTGCAGGCTGGCTATCCACTTTTTTATTTCTTTCTAATCGAATTGATGCTTGCGAAAAGCAAAGTATACAAGGTGAGTGAAAATAATTCTATAATTAACGTTTTCAGAATAGGTGAATGATTCAACTGGTTTCAATCAATTTTATTATGTTCAACAATTTTTTAAATATCAATATAATTATGATAATAATAATCTGATCAACAACACGAATATAATGATGATAATAATACTGAAAAGCAAAGTATAGGCAAGTGAAAATAATTTATCTAATTAACGTCATTAATATTCAACTGGTTTTAATTAGTTTTATTATATTATTATTATTATTATATTTTTATTTTATATTTTTTTTTCCTTTTTTTTTAAATGTTATTCATAACATAAACATGAACAGAAACAGGAACAAATACAAATACAATAATATTAATAATAATGATGAATTAATACATTTATTTAATCATTAATTTTGTTATATTATCATTTTTATTATGATCATCATCATTGATATCATTATTATTATCATTATTGGATTTGTATTTGTATTTGTTCATGTTCATGTGCATGTTATGAATAAATTTTTTTTTTGAATATATAAAAAAAATTATCAAATAAAAAAATAATAAGAATAATGTAATAAAATTAATTAAAACCATTTGAATAATTTATACTAATGATGTTAATTAGATAAATTATTTTCACTTACCTATACTTTGTTTTTCAGTATTATTATCATCATTATATTCGTGTTGTTGTTCAGATTATTATTATCATAATTATATTGATATTTTAAAAAATTTTGAACATAATAAAATTGATTAAAACCAGTTGAATCATTCACCTATTCTGAAAACGTTAATTAGATGAATAATTTTCACTCACCTTATATTATACTTTGCTTTTCGCAAGTATCAATTCGATCAGAAAGAAATAAAAAAGTGGACAGCCAGCCTGCAATAAACAAATTAAAAACATGGAGTGTCCCAAGTTGGCTGTGACTGAGTGGGAACCATACCCGTATCATCCCTGCAGTATGTTATATATGCGAAATACATGTTGCTTATATTTTTTGCATATAGTATATATTTCCGTGCGGGAACGACGGGGTTACGGGCACCCCAGGTAATCCCAAAAACGAATATTAAAGATTTAAGGGAAGATTTCGATGAAGTCACAAACACCATTTTTTCGATGCAGTGTGCACGTAGAAAAAAGTGTGGCTCTCGTAGCTATCTAACGGATAGTGAACGTAGTACAGTACTACCTCACTATAAGCGACTGTTGCGACTGTTACTGTTTTTATATATTTTTAATAAATTTATCACCGAAGCGTTTTACCACACTTTTTTATCCGTGTGCGTTAAATTTATACAAATTTTTTGTCATATATGTATAATACGAATAACAGAAATAACAATCAAACATAACTCGGCGATCGTGCATTACATTTCGCGGGTTGCGGGGGTAGTGTTGCTCAGGGTTGCAAGTAGCGCATTAAGTGCAGGTTGACTTGATCATAAAAATTCGAAAGCGAAACGCGAAATCAACCCCCTGACTGGTGAGCCCGCCATATGGCGGGCTGTCGAAGAAATGCGTTAAATAATACATATAATATACAACATATAATTGCGCATACGCGATCTACGCGGAGTGAGAGAGAGGACGGAGTTCGCTCTCTCGGTGAACGGAATATAGCATTCATAACGTCTGGAGCAGCGTTGAGGTGGCCATAAGTGAAAATTGTCAATTGTTTTGTTGTTTTATGGACTCCAGTATTCGTTGAAATTGGGAAACAATTGCCGGCACTCGGCTCTTCGCCACCTTAGCACTACTCCAAATGTTCGTACGGTATGAATTAAGCCTATACAGCGGGAATTCCTATCTTTTATACAGATGAACTTGAGTTAAATTTCCGAGCAAGCTTCGAGCTTAATTACAATGCGTGAATTAAATTTACGATGCGTCCAACTTCCTACCGAGCCGAACTGTCAAAATATTGGGGGGTTATACATATCGCGGCTATCTGTCATGAATGAATGAAGTTAGCTGAACAGCAAATTTGCCTGAGCTCGTTGCGCAATTAGAAACTAGGTTCAATTCAGCTCACCTCTCTGAAAGATATAAATCGAGGGGCATCTCACTCTGTAACACAATCGTTGTATTCCGCGTGTAGTCCGTGTATTCACATATTGAACGCTCTGACAATGTCGATACGATTTCAATATGCATGAAGTCCATCATTAACGTTGAAATCATATGTAATCGTTTGAAATCGTATAACATTGCTCTTAAGATTACATTCGACTACAGAGTGAGATGCCCCTCGATATAAATTCTAGCTGTATATGCCTGAAACGACTGCCTGTGATTTCGGTAAAACGTGTATTGTAATTATACTCACTTTAGAACACAATGATCCGTTACTGATTTTATCAAAAGACACTTCCTCAATCGATGAAACATTATCAGCTATTATTAACGATAACGCTTGTTCCATTTTCTTCACTGATATGCAACGTTTTCAGGATAACGAGATCGAGGTCGTGTAAGACACACTGATATGCAAAGTTTTCAGAATAACGCTAGATCGAAATCTGGCAAAACACTGTTTATTCGCTCTTTAATTATTATTTTTTGATTTTCTGTTCTGAAAACTTCTATGCTCCTGAATGTTCAGTTCGCAATTAAACATGAAACAATTGAACGATCGTCTTCTGTTAATCGCGTTGCCACCGGCGTGGTATAATCTTGCCGATGTAGGCCAACATTTTCGAGCAGTAATCTTATATCTGCGCCTTAGATCCTCAATTTTTTATGGTTTACTGTTGAAACTGGTAATTATTACAGGTGATGATATTCACTTCATACGGCAAATCGTGATGTATAACCTTTGTTATTCGAAAATCAATTTTGATGAACGACGTATTTTGTAATAACGGGAAACCTATGTCAAATTGAATCATAGGCACATCTAAATTCTGAAATTTGTACATAATTGGCCGAAATATGTGTTTCTGCACATTCCTAGATTCGAAGGGTATTTTTCAAATGAAAATTGGCGGGGTCTAAGGTCAACTTTAGATTTTCTAGATTGGGGGTGGCTGTGGGAGTGGGTTCCGGTGGTCGAGGATGATCCCGACCGGTCTCTTAATTCCGCATCTATTCGAAGGGTATTTTTAAAATCAAAATTGGCGGGGTCTAAGGTCGACTTTAGATTTTCAAGATTGGGGGTGGCTGTGGGGGTGGGTTCCGGTGGTTGTGGATGATCCCGACCAGTCTCTAAATTCTACATTTATCCGTGGGGTATATTTAAACTGAAAATTGGCGGGGTCTAAGGTCGACTTCAGATTTTCAAGATTGGGGGTGGCTGTGGGGGTGGGTTCCGGTGGTCGAGGATGATCCCGACCGGTCTCTAAATTCCGCATCTATTCGAGGGGTATTTTTAAAATCAAAATTGGCGGGGTCTAAGGTCGACTTTAGATTTTCAAGATTGGGGGTGGCTGTGGGGGTGGGTTCCGGTGGTTGTGGATGATCCCGACCGGTCTCTAAATTCTACATTTATCCGTGGGGTATATTTAAACTGAAAATTGGCGGGGTCTAAGGTCGACTTTAGATTTTCAAGATTGGGGGTGGCTGTGGGGGTGGGTTCCGGTGGTCGAGGATGATCCCGACCGGTCTCTAAATTCCGCATCTATTCGAAGGGTATTTTTAAAATCAAAATTGGCGGGGTCTAAGGTCGACTTTAGATTTTCAAGATTGGGGGTGGCTGTGGGGGTGGGTTCCGGTGGTTGTGGATGATCCCGACCGGTCTCTAAATTCTACATTTATCCGTGGGGTATATTTAAACTGAAAATTGGCGAGGTCTAAGGTCGACTTTAGATTTTCAAGATTGGGGGTGGCTGTGGGGGTGGGTTCCGGTGGTCGAGGATGATCCCGACCGGTCTCTAAATTCCGCATCTATTCGAAGGGTATTTTTAAAATCAAAATTGGCGGGGTCTAAGGTCGACTTTAGATTTTCAAGATTGGGGGTGGCTGTGGGGGTGGGTTCCGGTGGTTGTGGATGATCCCGACCGGTCTCTAAATTCTACATTTATCCGTGGGGTATATTTAAACTGAAAATTGGCGGGGTCTAAGGTCGACTTCAGATTTTCAAGATTGGGGGTGGCTGTGGGGGTGGGTTCCGGTGGTCGAGGATGATCCCAACCGGTCTCTAAATTCCGCATCTATTCGAAGGGTATTTTTAAAATCAAAATTGGCGGGGTCTAAGGTCGACTTTAGATTTTCAAGATTGGGAGTGGCTGTGGGGGTGGGTTCCGGTGGTTGTGGATGATCCCGACCGGTCTCTAAATTCTACATTTATCCGTGGGGTATATTTAAACTGAAAATTGGCGGGGTCTAAGGTCGACTTCAGATTTTCAAGATTGGGGGTGGCTGTGGGGGTGGGTTCCGGTGGTCGAGGATGATCCCGACCGGTCTCTAAATTCTACATTTATCCGTGGGGTATATTTAAACTGAAAATTGGCGGGGTCTAAGGTCGACTTCAGATTTTCAAGATTGGGGGTGGCTGTGGGGGTGGGTTCCGGTGGTTGTGGATGATCCCGACCGGTCTCTAAATTCTACATTTATCCGTGGGGTATATTTAAACTGAAAATTGGCGGGGTCTAAGGTCGACTTCAGATTTTCAAGATTGGGGGTGGCTGTGGGGGTGGGTTCCGGTGGTCGAGGATGATCCCGACCGGTCTCTAAGTTCCGCATCTATTCGAAGGGTATTTTTAAAATCAAAATTGGCGGGGTCTAAGGTCGACTTTAGATTTTCAAGATTGGGGGTGGCTGTGGGGGTGGGTTCCGGTGGTTGTGGATGATCCCGACCGGTCTCTAAATTCTACATTTATCCGTGGGGTATATTTAAACTGAAAATTGGCGGGGTCTAAGGTCGACTTCAGATTTTCAAGATTGGGGGTGGCTGTGGGGGTGGGTTCCGGTGGTCGAGGATGATCCCAACCGGTCTCTAAATTCCGCATCTATTCGAAGGGTATTTTTAAAATCAAAATTGGCGGGGTCTAAGGTCGACTTTAGATTTTCAAGATTGGGGGTGGCTGTGGGGGTGGGTTCCGGTGGTTGTGGATGATCCCGACCGGTCTCTAAATTCTACATTTATCCGTGGGGTATATTTAAACTGAAAATTGGCGGGGTCTAAGGTCGACTTCAGATTTTCAAGATTGGGGGTGGCTGTGGGGGTGGGTTCCGGTGGTCGAGGATGATCCCGACCGGTCTCTAAATTCCGCATCTATTCGAAGGGTATTTTTAAAATCAAAATTGGCGGGGTCTAAGGTCGACTTTAGATTTTCAAGATTGGGGGTGGCTGTGGGGGTGGGTTCCGGTGGTTGTGGATGATCCCGACCGGTCTCTAAATTCTACATTTATCCGTGGGGTATATTTAAACTGAAAATTGGCGGGGTCTAAGGTCGACTTTAGATTTTCAAGATTGGGGGTGGCTGTGGGGGTGGGTTCCGGTGGTCGAGGATGATCCCGACCGGTCTCTAAATTCCGCATCTATTCGAAGGGTATTTTTAAAATCAAAATTGGCGGGGTCTAAGGTCGACTTTAGATTTTCAAGATTGGGGGTGGCTGTGGGGGTGGGTTCCGGTGGTTGTGGATGATCCCGACCGGTCTCTAAATTCTACATTTATCCGTGGGGTATATTTAAACTGAAAATTGGCGAGGTCTAAGGTCGACTTTAGATTTTCAAGATTGGGGGTGGCTGTGGGGGTGGGTTCCGGTGGTCGAGGATGATCCCGACCGGTCTCTAAATTCCGCATCTATTCGAAGGGTATTTTTAAAATCAAAATTGGCGGGGTCTAAGGTCGACTTTAGATTTTCAAGATTGGGGGTGGCTGTGGGGGTGGGTTCCGGTGGTTGTGGATGATCCCGACCGGTCTCTAAATTCTACATTTATCCGTGGGGTATATTTAAACTGAAAATTGGCGGGGTCTAAGGTCGACTTCAGATTTTCAAGATTGGGGGTGGCTGTGGGGGTGGGTTCCGGTGGTCGAGGATGATCCCAACCGGTCTCTAAATTCCGCATCTATTCGAAGGGTATTTTTAAAATCAAAATTGGCGGGGTCTAAGGTCGACTTTAGATTTTCAAGATTGGGAGTGGCTGTGGGGGTGGGTTCCGGTGGTTGTGGATGATCCCGACCGGTCTCTAAATTCTACATTTATCCGTGGGGTATATTTAAACTGAAAATTGGCGGGGTCTAAGGTCGACTTCAGATTTTCAAGATTGGGGGTGGCTGTGGGGGTGGGTTCCGGTGGTCGAGGATGATCCCAACCGGTCTCTAAATTCCGCATCTATTCGAAGGGTATTTTTAAAATCAAAATTGGCGGGGTCTAAGGTCGACTTTAGATTTTCAAGATTGGGAGTGGCTGTGGGGGTGGGTTCCGGTGGTTGTGGATGATCCCGACCGGTCTCTAAATTCTACATTTATCCGTGGGGTATATTTAAACTGAAAATTGGCGGGGTCTAAGGTCGACTTCAGATTTTCAAGATTGGGGGTGGCTGTGGGGGTGGGTTCCGGTGGTCGAAGATGATCCCGACCGGTCTCTAAATTCTACATTTATCCGTGGGGTATATTTAAACTGAAAATTGGCGGGGTCTAAGGTCGACTTCAGATTTTCAAGATTGGGGGTGGCTGTGGGGGTGGGTTCCGGTGGTTGTGGATGATCCCGACCGGTCTCTAAATTCTACATTTATCCGTGGGGTATATTTAAACTGAAAATTGGCGGGGTCTAAGGTCGACTTCAGATTTTCAAGATTGGGGGTGGCTGTGGGGGTGGGTTCCGGTGGTCGAGGATGATCCCGACCGGTCTCTAAGTTCCGCATCTATTCGAAGGGTATTTTTAAAATCAAAATTGGCGGGGTCTAAGGTCGACTTTAGATTTTCAAGATTGGGGGTGGCTGTGGGGGTGGGTTCCGGTGGTGGAGGATGATCCCGACCGGTCTCTAAATTCTACATTTATCCGTGGGGTATATTTAAACTGAAAATTGGCGGGGTCTAAGGTCGACTTCAGATTTTCAAGATTGGGGGTGGCTGTGGGGGTGGGTTCCGGTGGTCGAGGATGATCCCAACCGGTCTCTAAATTCCGCATCTATTCGAAGGGTATTTTTAAAATCAAAATTGGCGGGGTCTAAGGTCGACTTTAGATTTTCAAGATTGGGGGTGGCTGTGGGGGTGGGTTCCGGTGGTTGTGGATGATCCCGACCGGTCTCTAAATTCAACATTTATCCGTGGGGTATATTTAAACTGAAAATTGGCGGGGTCTAAGGTCGACTTCAGATTTTCAAGATTGGGGGTGGCTGTGGGGGTGGGTTCCGGTGGTCGAGGATGATCCCGACCGGTCTCTAAATTCCGCATCTATTCGAAGGGTATTTTTAAAATCAAAATTGGCGGGGTCTAAGGTCGACTTAAGATTTTCAAGATTGGGGGTGGCTGTGGGGGTGGGTTCCGGTGGTTGTGGATGATCCCGACCGGTCTCTAAATTCTACATTTATCCGTGGGGTATATTTAAACTGAAAATTGGCGGGGTCTAAGGTCGACTTCAGATTTTCAAGATTGGGGGTGGCTGTGGGGGTGGGTTCCGGTGGTCGAGGATGATCCCGACCGGTCTCTAAGTTCCGCATCTATTCGAAGGGTATTTTTAAAATCAAAATTGGCGGGGTCTAAGGTCGACTTTAGATTTTCAAGATTGGGGGTGGCTGTGGGGGTGGGTTCCGGTGGTTGTGGATGATCCCGACCGGTCTCTAAATTCTACATTTATCCGTGGGGTATATTTAAACTGAAAATTGGCGGGGTCTAAGGTCGACTTTAGATTTTCAAGATTGGGGGTGGCTGTGGGGGTGGGTTCCGGTGGTCGAGGATGATCCCGACCGGTCTCTAAGTTCCGCATCTATTCGAAGGGTATTTTTAAAATCAAAATTGGCGGGGTCTAAGGTCGACTTTAGATTTTCAAGATTGGGGGTGGCTGTGGGGGTGGGTTCCGGTGGTTGTGGATGATCCCGACCGGTCTCTAAATTCTACATTTATCCGTGGGGTATATTTAAACTGAAAATTGGCGGGGTCTAAGGTCGACTTTAGATTTTCAAGATTGGGGGTGGCTGTGGGGGTGGGTTCCGGTGGTCGAGGATGATCCCAACCGGTCTCTAAATTCCGCATCTATTCGAAGGGTATTTTTAAAATCAAAATTGGCGGGGTCTAAGGTCGACTTTAGATTTTCAAGATTGGGGGTGGCTGTGGGGGTGGGTTCCGGTGGTTGTGGATGATCCCGACCGGTCTCTAAATTCTACATTTATCCGTGGGGTATATTTAAACTGAAAATTGGCGGGGTCTAAGGTCGACTTCAGATTTTCAAGATTGGGGGTGGCTGTGGGGGTGGGTTCCGGTGGTCGAGGATGATCCCAACCGGTCTCTAAATTCCGCATCTATTCGAAGGGTATTTTTAAAATCAAAATTGGCGGGGTCTAAGGTCGACTTTAGATTTTCAAGATTGGGGGTGGCTGTGGGGGTGGGTTCCGGTGGTTGTGGATGATCCCGACCGGTCTCTAAATTCTACATTTATCCGTGGGGTATATTTAAACTCAAAATTGGCGGGGTCTAAGGTCGACTTCAGATTTTCAAGATTGGGGGTGGCTGTGGGGGTGGGTTCCGGTGGTCGAGGATGATCCCGACCGGTCTCTAAATTCCGCATCTATTCGAAGGGTATTTTTAAAATCAAAATTGGCGGGGTCTAAGGTCGACTTTAGATTTTCAAGATTGGGGGTGGCTGTGGGGGTGGGTTCCGGTGGTTGTGGATGATCCCGACCGGTCTCTAAATTCTACATTTATCCGTGGGGTATATTTAAACTGAAAATTGGCGGGGTCTAAGGTCGACTTCAGATTTTCAAGATTGGGGGTGGCTGTGGGGGTGGGTTCCGGTGGTCGAGGATGATCCCGACCGGTCTCTAAGTTCCGCATATATTCGAGGGGTATTTTTAAAATCAAAATTGGCGGGGTCTAAGGTCGACTTTAGATTTTCAAGATTGGGGGTGGCTGTGGGGGTGGGTTCCGGTGGTTGTGGATGATCCCGACCGGTCTCTAAATTCTACATTTATCCGTGGGGTATATTTAAACTGAAAATTGGCGGGGTCTAAGGTCGACTTTAGATTTTCAAGATTGGGGGTGGCTGTGGGGGTGGGTTCCGGTGGTCGAGGATGATCCCGACCGGTCTCTAAATTCCGCATCTATTCGAAGGGTATTTTTAAAATCAAAATTGGCGGGATCTAAGGTCGACTTTAGATTTTCAAGATTGGGGGTGGCTGTGGGGGTGGGTTCCGGTGGTTGTGGATGATCCCGACCGGTCTCTAAATTCTACATTTATCCGTGGGGTATATTTAAACTGAAAATTGGCGGGGTCTAAGGTCGACTTCAGATTTTCAAGATTGGGGGTGGCTGTGGGGGTGGGTTCCGGTGGTCGAGGATGATCCCGACCGGTCTCTAAATTCCGCATCTATTCGAAGGGTATTTTTAAAATCAAAATTGGCGGGGTCTAAGGTCGACTTTAGATTTTCAAGATTGGGGGTGGCTGTGGGGGTGGGTTCCGGTGGTTGTGGATGATCCCGACCGGTCTCTAAATTCTACATTTATCCGTGGGGTATATTTAAACTGAAAATTGGCGGGGTCTAAGGTCGACTTCAGATTTTCAAGATTGGGGGTGGCTGTGGGGGTGGGTTCCGGTGGTCGAGGATGATCCCGACCGGTCTCTAAATTCCGCATCTATTCGAAGGGTATTTTTAAAATCAAAATTGGCGGGGTCTAAGGTCGACTTTAGATTTTCAAGATTGGGGGTGGCTGTGGGGGTGGGTTCCGGTGGTCGAGGATGATCCCGACCGGTCTCTAAATTCAGCATCTATTCGAGGGGTATTTTTAAAATCAAAATTGGCGGGGTCTAAGGTCGACTTTAGATTTTCAAGATTGGGGGTGGCTGTGGGGGTGGGTTCCGGTGGTTGTGGATGATCCCGACCGGTCTCTAAATTCTACATTTATCCGTGGGGTATATTTAAACTGAAAATTGGCGGGGTCTAAGGTCGACTTCAGATTTTCAAGATTGGGGGTGGCTGTGGGGGTGGGTTCCGGTGGTCGAGGATGATCCCGACCGGTCTCTAAATTCCGCATCTATTCGAAGGGTATTTTTAAAATCAAAATTGGCGGGGTCTAAGGTCGACTTTAGATTTTCAAGATTGGGGGTGGCTGTGGGGGTGGGTTCCGGTGGTCGAGGATGATCCCGACCGGTCTCTAAATTCCGCATCTATTCGAAGGGTATTTTTAAAATCAAAATTGGCGGGGTCTAAGGTCGACTTTAGATTTTCAAGATTGGGGGTGGCTGTGGGGGTGGGTTCCGGTGGTTGTGGATGATCCCGACCGGTCTCTAAATTCTACATTTATCCGTGGGGTATATTTAAACTGAAAATTGGCGGGGTCTAAGGTCGACTTCAGATTTTCAAGATTGGGGGTGGCTGTGGGGGTGGGTTCCGGTGGTCGAGGATGATCCCGACCGGTCTCTAAATTCCGCATCTATTCGAAGGGTATTTTTAAAATCAAAATTGGCGGGGTCTAAGGTCGACTTTAGATTTTCAAGATTGGGGGTGGCTGTGGGGGTGGGTTCCGGTGGTCGAGGATGATCCCGACCGGTCTCTAAATTCTACATTTATCCGTGGGGTATATTTAAACTGAAAATTGGCGGGGTCTAAGGTCGACTTCAGATTTTCAAGATTGGGGGTGGCTGTGGGGGTGGGTTCCGGTGGTCGAGGATGATCCCGACCGGTCTCTAAATTCCGCATCTATTCGAAGGGTATTTTTAAAATCAAAATTGGCGGGGTCTAAGGTCGACTTTAGATTTTCAAGATTGGGGGTGGCTGTGGGGGTGGGTTCCGGTGGTTGTGGATGATCCCGACCGGTCTCTAAATTCTACATTTATCCGTGGGGTATATTTAAACTGAAAATTGGCGGGGTCTAAGGTCGACTTTAGATTTTCAAGATTGGGGGTGGCTGTGGGGGTGGGTTCCGGTGGTCGAGGATGATCCCGACCGGTCTCTAAATTCCGCATCTATTCGAAGGGTATTTTTAAAATCAAAATTGGCGGGGTCTAAGGTCGACTTTAGATTTTCAAGATTGGGGGTGGCTGTGGGGGTGGGTTCCGGTGGTTGTGGATGATCCCGACCGGTCTCTAAATTCTACATTTATCCGTGGGGTATATTTAAACTGAAAATTGGCGAGGTCTAAGGTCGACTTTAGATTTTCAAGATTGGGGGTGGCTGTGGGGGTGGGTTCCGGTGGTCGAGGATGATCCCGACCGGTCTCTAAATTCCGCATCTATTCGAAGGGTATTTTTAAAATCAAAATTGGCGGGGTCTAAGGTCGACTTTAGATTTTCAAGATTGGGGGTGGCTGTGGGGGTGGGTTCCGGTGGTTGTGGATGATCCCGACCGGTCTCTAAATTCTACATTTATCCGTGGGGTATATTTAAACTGAAAATTGGCGGGGTCTAAGGTCGACTTCAGATTTTCAAGATTGGGGGTGGCTGTGGGGGTGGGTTCCGGTGGTCGAGGATGATCCCGACCGGTCTCTAAATTCCGCATCTATTCGAAGGGTATTTTTAAAATCAAAATTGGCGGGGTCTAAGGTCGACTTTAGATTTTCAAGATTGGGAGTGGCTGTGGGGGTGGGTTCCGGTGGTTGTGGATGATCCCGACCGGTCTCTAAATTCTACATTTATCCGTGGGGTATATTTAAACTGAAAATTGGCGGGGTCTAAGGTCGACTTCAGATTTTCAAGATTGGGGGTGGCTGTGGGGGTGGGTTCCGGTGGTCGAAGATGATCCCGACCGGTCTCTAAATTCTACATTTATCCGTGGGGTATATTTAAACTGAAAATTGGCGGGGTCTAAGGTCGACTTCAGATTTTCAAGATTGGGGGTGGCTGTGGGGGTGGGTTCCGGTGGTTGTGGATGATCCCGACCGGTCTCTAAATTCTACATTTATCCGTGGGGTATATTTAAACTGAAAATTGGCGGGGTCTAAGGTCGACTTCAGATTTTCAAGATTGGGGGTGGCTGTGGGGGTGGGTTCCGGTGGTCGAGGATGATCCCGACCGGTCTCTAAGTTCCGCATCTATTCGAAGGGTATTTTTAAAATCAAAATTGGCGGGGTCTAAGGTCGACTTTAGATTTTCAAGATTGGGGGTGGCTGTGGGGGTGGGTTCCGGTGGTTGTGGATGATCCCGACCGGTCTCTAAATTCTACATTTATCCGTGGGGTATATTTAAACTGAAAATTGGCGGGGTCTAAGGTCGACTTCAGATTTTCAAGATTGGGGGTGGCTGTGGGGGTGGGTTCCGGTGGTCGAGGATGATCCCAACCGGTCTCTAAATTCCGCATCTATTCGAAGGGTATTTTTAAAATCAAAATTGGCGGGGTCTAAGGTCGACTTTAGATTTTCAATATTGGGGGTGGCTGTGGGGGTGGGTTCCGGTGGTTGTGGATGATCCCGACCGGTCTCTAAATTCTACATTTATCCGTGGGGTATATTTAAACTGAAAATTGGCGGGGTCTAAGGTCGACTTCAGATTTTCAAGATTGGGGGGGGCTGTGGGGGTGGGTTCCGGTGGTCGAGGATGATCCCGACCGGTCTCTAAATTCCGCATCTATTCGAAGGGTATTTTTAAAATCAAAATTGGCGGGGTCTAAGGTCGACTTTAGATTTTCAAGATTGGGGGTGGCTGTGGGGGTGGGTTCCGGTGGTTGTGGATGATCCCGACCGGTCTCTAAATTCTACATTTATCCGTGGGGTATATTTAAACTGAAAATTGGCGGGGTCTAAGGTCGACTTCAGATTTTCAAGATTGGGGGTGGCTGTGGGGGTGGGTTCCGGTGGTCGAGGATGATCCCGACCGGTCTCTAAATTCCGCATCTATTCGAAGGGTATTTTTAAAATCAAAATTGGCGGGGTCTAAGGTCGACTTTAGATTTTCAAGATTGGGGGTGGCTGTGGGGGTGGGTTCCGGTGGTTGTGGATGATCCCGACCGGTCTCTAAATTCTACATTTATCCGTGGGGTATATTTAAACTGAAAATTGGCGGGGTCTAAGGTCGACTTCAGATTTTCAAGATTGGGGGTGGCTGTGGGGGTGGGTTCCGGTGGTCGAGGATGATCCCGACCGGTCTCTAAGTTCCGCATCTATTCGAAGGGTATTTTTAAAATCAAAATTGGCGGGGTCTAAGGTCGACTTTAGATTTTCAAGATTGGGGGTGGCTGTGGGGGTGGGTTCCGGTGGTCGAGGATGATCCCAACCGGTCTCTAAATTCCGCATCTATTCGAAGGGTATTTTTAAAATCAAAATTGGCGGGGTCTAAGGTCGACTTTAGATTTTCAAGATTGGGAGTGGCTGTGGGGGTGGGTTCCGGTGGTTGTGGATGATCCCGACCGGTCTCTAAATTCTACATTTATCCGTGGGGTATATTTAAACTGAAAATTGGCGGGGTCTAAGGTCGACTTCAGATTTTCAAGATTGGGGGTGGCTGTGGGGGTGGGTTCCGGTGGTCGAAGATGATCCCGACCGGTCTCTAAATTCTACATTTATCCGTGGGGTATATTTAAACTGAAAATTGGCGGGGTCTAAGGTCGACTTCAGATTTTCAAGATTGGGGGTGGCTGTGGGGGTGGGTTCCGGTGGTTGTGGATGATCCCGACCGGTCTCTAAATTCTACATTTATCCGTGGGGTATATTTAAACTGAAAATTGGCGGGGTCTAAGGTCGACTTCAGATTTTCAAGATTGGGGGTGGCTGTGGGGGTGGGTTCCGGTGGTCGAGGATGATCCCGACCGGTCTCTAAGTTCCGCATCTATTCGAAGGGTATTTTTAAAATCAAAATTGGCGGGGTCTAAGGTCGACTTTAGATTTTCAAGATTGGGGGTGGCTGTGGGGGTGGGTTCCGGTGGTTGTGGATGATCCCGACCGGTCTCTAAATTCTACATTTATCCGTGGGGTATATTTAAACTGAAAATTGGCGGGGTCTAAGGTCGACTTCAGATTTTCAAGATTGGGGGTGGCTGTGGGGGTGGGTTCCGGTGGTCGAGGATGATCCCAACCGGTCTCTAAATTCCGCATCTATTCGAAGGGTATTTTTAAAATCAAAATTGGCGGGGTCTAAGGTCGACTTTAGATTTTCAAGATTGGGGGTGGCTGTGGGGGTGGGTTCCGGTGGTTGAGGATGATCCCGACCGGTCTCTAAATTCTACATTTATCCGTGGGGTATATTTAAACTGAAAATTGGCGGGGTCTAAGGTCGACTTCAGATTTTCAAGATTGGGGGTGGCTGTGGGGGTGGGTTCCGGTGGTCGAGGATGATCCCGACCGGTCTCTAAATTCCGCATCTATTCGAAGGGTATTTTTAAAATCAAAATTGGCGGGGTCTAAGGTCGACTTCAGATTTTCAAGATTGGGGGTGGCTGTGGGGGTGGGTTCCGGTGGTTGTGGATGATCCCGACCGGTCTCTAAATTCTACATTTATCCGTGGGGTATATTTAAACTGAAAATTGGCGGGGTCTAAGGTCGACTTCAGATTTTCAAGATTGGGGGTGGCTGTGGGGGTGGGTTCCGGTGGTCGAGGATGATCCCGACCGGTCTCTAAATTCCGCATCTATTCGAAGGGTATTTTTAAAATCAAAATTGGCGGGGTCTAAGGTCGACTTTAGATTTTCAAGATTGGGGGTGGCTGTGGGGGTGGGTTCCGGTGGTTGTGGATGATCCCGACCGGTCTCTAAATTCTACATTTATCCGTGGGGTATATTTAAACTGAAAATTGGCGGGGTCTAAGGTCGACTTCAGATTTTCAAGATTGGGGGTGGCTGTGGGGGTGGGTTCCGGTGGTCGAGGATGATCCCGACCGGTCTCTAAGTTCCGCATCTATTCGAAGGGTATTTTTAAAATCAAAATTGGCGGGGTCTAAGGTCGACTTTAGATTTTCAAGATTGGGGGTGGCTGTGGGGGTGGGTTCCGGTGGTTGTGGATGATCCCGACCGGTCTCTAAATTCTACATTTATCCGTGGGGTATATTTAAACTGAAAATTGGCGGGGTCTAAGGTCGACTTTAGATTTTCAAGATTGGGGGTGGCTGTGGGGGTGGGTTCCGGTGGTCGAGGATGATCCCGACCGGTCTCTAAATTCCGCATCTATTCGAAGGGTATTTTTAAAATCAAAATTGGCGGGATCTAAGGTCGACTTTAGATTTTCAAGATTGGGGGTGGCTGTGGGGGTGGGTTCCGGTGGTTGTGGATGATCCCGACCGGTCTCTAAATTCTACATTTATCCGTGGGGTATATTTAAACTGAAAATTGGCGGGGTCTAAGGTCGACTTCAGATTTTCAAGATTGGGGGTGGCTGTGGGGGTGGGTTCCGGTGGTCGAGGATGATCCCGACCGGTCTCTAAATTCCGCATCTATTCGAAGGGTATTTTTAAAATCAAAATTGGCGGGGTCTAAGGTCGACTTTAGATTTTCAAGATTGGGGGTGGCTGTGGGGGTGGGTTCCGGTGGTTGTGGATGATCCCGACCGGTCTCTAAATTCTACATTTATCCGTGGGGTATATTTAAACTGAAAATTGGCGGGGTCTAAGGTCGACTTCAGATTTTCAAGATTGGGGGTGGCTGTGGGGGTGGGTTCCGGTGGTCGAGGATGATCCCGACCGGTCTCTAAATTCCGCATCTATTCGAAGGGTATTTTTAAAATCAAAATTGGCGGGGTCTAAGGTCGACTTTAGATTTTCAAGATTGGGGGTGGCTGTGGGGGTGGGTTCCGGTGGTCGAGGATGATCCCGACCGGTCTCTAAATTCCGCATCTATTCGAAGGGTATTTTTAAAATCAAAATTGGCGGGGTCTAAGGTCGACTTTAGATTTTCAAGATTGGGGGTGGCTGTGGGGGTGGGTTCCGGTGGTTGTGGATGATCCCGACCGGTCTCTAAATTCTACATTTATCCGTGGGGTATATTTAAACTGAAAATTGGCGGGGTCTAAGGTCGACTTCAGATTTTCAAGATTGGGGGTGGCTGTGGGGGTGGGTTCCGGTGGTCGAGGATGATCCCGACCGGTCTCTAAATTCAGCATCTATTCGAAGGGTATTTTTAAAATCAAAATTGGCGGGGTCTAAGGTCGACTTTAGATTTTCAAGATTGGGGGTGGCTGTGGGGGTGGGTTCCGGTGGTTGTGGATGATCCCGACCGGTCTCTAAATTCTACATTTATCCGTGGGGTATATTTAAACTGAAAATTGGCGGGGTCTAAGGTCGACTTCAGATTTTCAAGATTGGGGGTGGCTGTGGGGGTGGGTTCCGGTGGTCGAGGATGATCCCGACCGGTCTCTAAATTCAGCATCTATTCGAAGGGTATTTTTAAAATCAAAATTGGCGGGGTCTAAGGTCGACTTCAGATTTTCAAGATTGGGGGTGGCTGTGGGGGTGGGTTCCGGTGGTCGAGGATGATCCCAACCGGTCTCTAAATTCCGCATCTATTCGAAGGGTATTTTTAAAATCAAAATTGGCGGGGTCTAAGGTCGACTTTAGATTTTCAAGATTGGGGGTGGCTGTGGGGGTGGGTTCCGGTGGTCGAGGATGATCCCGACCGGTCTCTAAATTCCGCATCTATTCGAAGGGTATTTTTAAAATCAAAATTGGCGGGGTCTAAGGTCGACTTCAGATTTTCAAGATTGGGGGTGGCTGTGGGGGTGGGTTCCGGTGGTCGAGGATGATCCCGACCGGTCTCTAAATTCCGCATCTATTCGAAGGGTATTTTTAAAATCAAAATTGGCGGGGTCTAAGGTCGACTTTAGATTTTCAAGATTGGGGGTGGCTGTGGGGGTGGGTTCCGGTGGTTGTGGATGATCCCGACCGGTCTCTAAATTCTACATTTATCCGTGGGGTATATTTAAACTGAAAATTGGCGGGGTCTAAGGTCGACTTCAGATTTTCAAGATTGGGGGTGGCTGTGGGGGTGGGTTCCGGTGGTCGAGGATGATCCCGACCGGTCTCTAAATTCCGCATCTATTCGAAGGGTATTTTTAAAATCAAAATTGGCGGGGTCTAAGGTCGACTTTAGATTTTCAAGATTGGGGGTGGCTGTGGGGGTGGGTTCCGGTGGTTGTGGATGATCCCGACCGGTCTCTAAATTCTACATTTATCCGTGGGGTATATTTAAACTGAAAATTGGCGGGGTCTAAGGTCGACTTCAGATTTTCAAGATTGGGGGTAGCTGTGGGGGTGGGTTCCGGTGGTCGAGGATGATCCCGACCGGTCTCTAAATTCCGCATCTATTCGAAGGGTATTTTTAAAATCAAAATTGGCGGGGTCTAAGGTCGACTTTAGATTTTCAAGATTGGGGGTGGCTGTGGGGGTGGGTTCCGGTGGTTGTGGATGATCCCGACCGGTCTCTAAATTCTACATTTATCCGTGGGGTATATTTAAACTGAAATTTGGCGGGGTCTAAGGTCGACTTCAGATTTTCAAGATTGGGGGTGGCTGTGGGGGTGGGTTCCGGTGGTCGAGGATGATCCCAACCGGTCTCTAAATTCCGCATCTATTCGAAGGGTATTTTTAAAATCAAAATTGGCGGGGTCTAAGGTCGACTTTAGATTTTCAAGATTGGGGGTGGCTGTGGGGGTGGGTTCCGGTGGTTGTGGATGATCCCGACCGGTCTCTAAATTCTACATTTATCCGTGGGGTATATTTAAACTGAAAATTGGCGGGGTCTAAGGTCGACTTCAGATTTTCAAGATTGGGGGTGGCTGTGGGGGTGGGTTCCGGTGGTCGAGGATGATCCCGACCGGTCTCTAAATTCCGCATCTATTCGAAGGGTATTTTTAAAATCAAAATTGGCGGGGTCTAAGGTCGACTTCAGATTTTCAAGATTGGGGGTGGCTGTGGGGGTGGGTTCCGGTGGTTGTGGATGATCCCGACCGGTCTCTAAATTCTACATTTATCCGTGGGGTATATTTAAACTGAAAATTGGCGGGGTCTAAGGTCGACTTCAGATTTTCAAGATTGGGGGTGGCTGTGGGGGTGGGTTCCGGTGGTCGAGGATGATCCCGACCGGTCTCTAAATTCCGCATCTATTCGAAGGGTATTTTTAAAATCAAAATTGGCGGGGTCTATGGTCGACTTCAGATTTTCAAGATGGGGGGTGGCTGTGGGGGTGGGTTCCGGTGGTTGTGGATGATCCCGACCGGTCTCTAAATTCTACATTTATCCGTGGGGTATATTTAAACTGAAAATTGGCGGGGTCTAAGGTCGACTTCAGATTTTCAAGATTGGGGGTGGCTGTGGGGGTGGGTTCCGGTGGTCGAGGATGATCCCGACCGGTCTCTAAATTCCGCATCTATTCGAAGGGTATTTTTAAAATCAAAATTGGCGGGGTCTAAGGTCGACTTTAGATTTTCAAGATTGGGGGTGGCTGTGGGGGTGGGTTCCGGTGGTCGAGGATGATCCCGACCGGTCTCTAAATTCAGCATCTATTCGAAGGGTATTTTTAAAATCAAAATTGGCGGGGTCTAAGGTCGACTTTAGATTTTCAAGATTGGGGGTGGCTGTGGGGGTGGGTTCCGGTGGTTGTGGATGATCCCGACCGGTCTCTAAATTCTACATTTATCCGTGGGGTATATTTAAACTGAAAATTGGCGGGGTCTAAGGTCGACTTCAGATTTTCAAGATTGGGGGTGGCTGTGGGGGTGGGTTCCGGTGGTCGAGGATGATCCCGACCGGTCTCTAAATTCCGCATCTATTCGAAGGGTATTTTTAAAATCAAAATTGGCGGGGTCTAAGGTCGACTTCAGATTTTCAAGATTGGGGGTGGCTGTGGGGGTGGGTTCCGGTGGTCGAGGATGATCCCGACCGGTCTCTAAATTCCGCATCTATTCGAAGGGTATTTTTAAAATCAAAATTGGCGGGGTCTAAGGTCGACTTTAGATTTTCAAGATTGGGGGTGGCTGTGGGGGTGGGTTCCGGTGGTTGTGGATGATCCCGACCGGACTCTAAATTCTACATTTATCCGTGGGGTATATTTAAACTGAAAATTGGCGGGGTCTAAGGTCGACTTCAGATTTTCAAGATTGGGGGTGGCTGTGGGGGTGGGTTCCGGTGGTCGAGGATGATCCCGACCGGTCTCTAAATTCCGCATCTATTCGAAGGGTATTTTTAAAATCAAAATTGGCGGGGTCTAAGGTCGACTTTAGATTTTCAAGATTGGGGGTGGCTGTGGGGGTGGGTTCCGGTGGTCGAGGATGATCCCGACCGGTCTCTAAATTCCGCATCTATTCGAAGGGTATTTTTAAAATCAAAATTGGCGGGGTCTAAGGTCGACTTCAGATTTTCAAGATTGGGGGTGGCTGTGGGGGTGGGTTCCGGTGGTCGAGGATGATCCCGACCGGTCTCTAAATTCCGCATCTATTCGAAGGGTATTTTTAAAATCAAAATTGGCGGGGTCTAAGGTCGACTTTAGATTTTCAAGATTGGGGGTGGCTGTGGGGGTGGGTTCCGGTGGTTGTGGATGATCCCGACCGGTCTCTAAATTCTACATTTATCCGTGGGGTATATTTAAACTGAAAATTGGCGGGGTCTAAGGTCGACTTCAGATTTTCAAGATTGGGGGTGGCTGTGGGGGTGGGTTCCGGTGGTCGAGGATGATCCCGACCGGTCTCTAAATTCCGCATCTATTCGAAGGGTATTTTTAAAATCAAAATTGGCGGGGTCTAAGGTCGACTTCAGATTTTCAAGATTGGGGGTGGCTGTGGGGGTGGGTTCCGGTGGTTGTGGATGATCCCGACCGGTCTCTAAATTCTACATTTATCCGTGGGGT
Organism: Tenthredo notha; assembly: GCA_914767705.2. NCBI lineage: Eukaryota > Metazoa > Arthropoda > Insecta > Hymenoptera > Tenthredinidae > Tenthredo > Tenthredo notha. The sequence continues at coordinate 6,132,006 of OU611924.1, forward strand.
ATATTTAAACTGAAAATTGGCGGGGTCTAAGGTCGACTTCAGATTTTCAAGATTGGGGGTGGCTGTGGGGGTGGGTTCCGGTGGTCGAGGATGATCCCGACCGGTCTCTAAATTCCGCATCTATTCGAAGGGTATTTTTAAAATCAAAATTGGCGGGGTCTAAGGTCGACTTTAGATTTTCAAGATTGGGGGTGGCTGTGGGGGTGGGTTCCGGTGGTTGTGGATGATCCCGACCGGTCTCTAAATTCTACATTTATCCGTGGGGTATATTTAAACTGAAAATTGGCGGGGTCTAAGGTCGACTTCAGATTTTCAAGATTGGGGGTGGCTGTGGGGGTGGGTTCCGGTGGTCGAGGATGATCCCAACCGGTCTCTAAATTCCGCATCTATTCGAAGGGTATTTTTAAAATCAAAATTGGCGGGGTCTAAGGTCGACTTTAGATTTTCAAGATTGGGGGTGGCTGTGGGGGTGGGTTCCGGTGGTTGTGGATGATCCCGACCGGTCTCTAAATTCTACATTTATCCGTGGGGTATATTTAAACTGAAAATTGGCGGGGTCTAAGGTCGACTTCAGATTTTCAAGATTGGGGGTGGCTGTGGGGGTGGGTTCCGGTGGTCGAGGATGATCCCGACCGGTCTCTAAATTCAGCATCTATTCGAAGGGTATTTTTAAAATCAAAATTGGCGGGGTCTAAGGTCGACTTCAGATTTTCAAGATTGGGGGTGGCTGTGGGGGTGGGTTCCGGTGGTCGAGGATGATCCCAACCGGTCTCTAAATTCCGCATCTATTCGAAGGGTATTTTTAAAATCAAAATTGGCGGGGTCTAAGGTCGACTTTAGATTTTCAAGATTGGGGGTGGCTGTGGGGGTGGGTTCCGGTGGTCGAGGATGATCCCGACCGGTCTCTAAATTCCGCATCTATTCGAAGGGTATTTTTAAAATCAAAATTGGCGGGGTCTAAGGTCGACTTCAGATTTTCAAGATTGGGGGTGGCTGTGGGGGTGGGTTCCGGTGGTCGAGGATGATCCCGACCGGTCTCTAAATTCCGCATCTATTCGAAGGGTATTTTTAAAATCAAAATTGGCGGGGTCTAAGGTCGACTTTAGATTTTCAAGATTGGGGGTGGCTGTGGGGGTGGGTTCCGGTGGTTGTGGATGATCCCGACCGGTCTCTAAATTCTACATTTATCCGTGGGGTATATTTAAACTGAAAATTGGCGGGGTCTAAGGTCGACTTCAGATTTTCAAGATTGGGGGTGGCTGTGGGGGTGGGTTCCGGTGGTCGAGGATGATCCCGACCGGTCTCTAAATTCCGCATCTATTCGAAGGGTATTTTTAAAATCAAAATTGGCGGGGTCTAAGGTCGACTTTAGATTTTCAAGATTGGGGGTGGCTGTGGGGGTGGGTTCCGGTGGTTGTGGATGATCCCGACCGGTCTCTAAATTCTACATTTATCCGTGGGGTATATTTAAACTGAAAATTGGCGGGGTCTAAGGTCGACTTCAGATTTTCAAGATTGGGGGTGGCTGTGGGGGTGGGTTCCGGTGGTCGAGGATGATCCCGACCGGTCTCTAAATTCCGCATCTATTCGAAGGGTATTTTTAAAATCAAAATTGGCGGGGTCTAAGGTCGACTTTAGATTTTCAAGATTGGGGGTGGCTGTGGGGGTGGGTTCCGGTGGTTGTGGATGATCCCGACCGGTCTCTAAATTCTACATTTATCCGTGGGGTATATTTAAACTGAAAATTGGCGGGGTCTAAGGTCGACTTCAGATTTTCAAGATTGGGGGTGGCTGTGGGGGTGGGTTCCGGTGGTCGAGGATGATCCCAACCGGTCTCTAAATTCCGCATCTATTCGAAGGGTATTTTTAAAATCAAAATTGGCGGGGTCTAAGGTCGACTTTAGATTTTCAAGATTGGGGGTGGCTGTGGGGGTGGGTTCCGGTGGTTGTGGATGATCCCGACCGGTCTCTAAATTCTACATTTATCCGTGGGGTATATTTAAACTGAAAATTGGCGGGGTCTAAGGTCGACTTCAGATTTTCAAGATTGGGGGTGGCTGTGGGGGTGGGTTCCGGTGGTCGAGGATGATCCCGACCGGTCTCTAAATTCAGCATCTATTCGAAGGGTATTTTTAAAATCAAAATTGGCGGGGTCTAAGGTCGACTTTAGATTTTCAAGATTGGGGGTGGCTGTGGGGGTGGGTTCCGGTGGTTGTGGATGATTCCGACCGGTCTCTAAATTCTACATTTATCCGTGGGGTATATTTAAACTGAAAATTGGCGGGGTCTAAGGTCGACTTCAGATTTTCAAGATTGGGGGTGGCTGTGGGGGTGGGTTCCGGTGGTCGAGGATGATCCCGACCGGTCTCTAAATTCCGCATCTATTCGAAGGGTATTTTTAAAATCAAAATTGGCGGGGTCTAAGGTCGACTTTAGATTTTCAAGATTGGGGGTGGCTGTGGGGGTGGGTTCCGGTGGTTGTGGATGATCCCGACCGGTCTCTAAATTCTACATTTATCCGTGGGGTATATCTAAACTGAAAATTGGCGGGGTCTAAGGTCGACTTCAGATTTTCAAGATTGGGGGTGGCTGTGGGGGTGGGTTCCGGTGGTCGAGGATGATCCCGACCGGTCTCTAAATTCCGCATCTATTCGAAGGGTATTTTTAAAATCAAAATTGGCGGGGTCTAAGGTCGACTTTAGATTTTCAAGATTGGGGGTGGCTGTGGGGGTGGGTTCCGGTGGTCGAGGATGATCCCGACCGGTCTCTAAATTCCGCATCTATTCGAAGGGTATTTTTAAAATCAAAATTGGCGGGGTCTAAGGTCGACTTTAGATTTTCAAGATTGGGGGTGGCTGTGGGGGTGGGTTCCGGTGGTTGTGGATGATCCCGACCGGTCTCTAAATTCTACATTTATCCGTGGGGTATATTTAAACTGAAAATTGGCGGGGTCTAAGGTCGACTTCAGATTTTCAAGATTGGGGGTGGCTGTGGGGGTGGGTTCCGGTGGTCGAGGATGATCCCGACCGGTCTCTAAATTCCGCATCTATTCGAAGGGTATTTTTAAAATCAAAATTGGCGGGGTCTAAGGTCGACTTTAGATTTTCAAGATTGGGGGTGGCTGTGGGGGTGGGTTCCGGTGGTCGGGGATGATCCAGACCGGTCTCTGAATTCTACGTCTATTCAAAGGGTATTTTTTAAATGACAATTGGCGGGGTCCCGGGTGATTTTTAAAATTTTTATACTGGTGATGAATTTTCGTTCAAATGAACGTTCGGAACTTCAGGCACATCCTTATATAGTATTGAGCTTCATATTTTCCAATTTGTCGAAACCTATGATCAAAATGTCGAATTCAGAGCTAATAGACATTTGATTGAATGAATTTTTTGTTCAACAATAATATAATAATTGACACTGTACAATAATGATTTATTATAATCATTTTGATAAATTATAATGAGAATAATAAAACTCCACGAAACAAATTGAAAATTCTACTCGCGACTCTTCGTCAAAAATGAATCCTTTCCAGCCACATAAGATCAAACATTCTTGACTGCTTGCGAATGAAAATACTCAACCAATTAAAAATTCTTTCGAGGCCGTGGATGATTTTATACACTCTTATACAATTTTATATAAATTCTATATAATTCCATTTAATTCTATATAATCTTTTTTTACTCGGGTTATCAATATTAATATACCTCCCTATAATGACATGTTAAAAGCTACGCGTCGCGATAATTTATATTATCATAAGATACCAAAATTCACTCTTTCAAATGATAATGTAAAAATTTATACTTATATTTGTGATGCAAAACGTTTAATAAAAACTATTGAAAATAATTTCATGCTATACATCCAATAATTTTTTTGAGAAAATTTAATTTTCAACGACCACCCTAATAGCCATATATTATATAATTAGAGATGGATCTATATATAATCCATTACATAATTATACATATAATATTACATGATTATACAGGGTGTTACAACTAACTATGTCACCCCGACGGGTGGTGATAGGGGAGACCTTAACTAGCATTTTCGATATAGGAACCTATGTCCGGAAAGTTGACGTTACCTTGATGAGAGGGATTCAAAGTTTTCGGCGAACGCGTGTAACACTTGCTCACAGGCACGGCGAAATCGTCGATGATTTAGAAATAATTCAAGTCTAATTCAACTATTTATGAACAACATAATAAATCTAACACAGCGTATCAAATACCACAGGAAATGGGTATTTTCGTCGTGAATTTCAATAAAAAACAACCAAGTATTATCACATGTTTTCGTCAAACGAAAAGAAAAGAAAAATAACACTAATTAACCACACGAAAGTTATCAGTGTAGCAAGTGTTCAGAGTACCCCCCATTCTGCTGGCCGCAAAGTCTGCAGCGACGAAGTATAGACTCCCCCCACTCTTTCCATCACTTCCGGATTGTTGTCAATAAATACAAATGCAGCTTGGTTATTTTTCGTTGAAATTGACGACGAAAATACTCATTTTCTGTGATATTTTAAACACTGTGTTAGATTCATTATGTTGTTAATAAATAGTTGAATTAGACTTAGATTATATCTAAATCCTCGACGATTTCGCCGCGTCTGTGAGCAAGCATTGCAGGGGTTCGCCGAAAACTTTGAATCTCTCTCATCCAGGTAACATCAACTTTCCGGACATTGGTTCCTATATCGAAAACGTTAGTTAAGGTTCCCCCTATCACCACCCGTCGGGGTGACATAGTTAGTTGTAACACCCTGTATATGATTATATATAACCATATATAATTATACATAAACTGTTTTGCAATTATATATATAATTATGTATCATTATATATAACATTACATGATTATATATGATGATATATAACCATATATAATTATATATAATTATACATAAACCGTTTTGCAATTATATATATAATTATGTATAATTATATATAACATTACATGATTATATATAATTATATATCACCATATATAATTTTACATAATTATAAATAAACCGTTCTGCAATTATATATATAATTATGTAAATTATATATATAATTATACATAATTATATATAGATTATGTATAGATTATATATAATCATATATAATCATATATAATGTTTTTTAATCGGGTTATTTGTTCTGTATCAAAAACTTTGTTCAATATATACGTAATAATAAAAATATTATGCGTTTAGAACAGATCAATATTAATATTAAGGATTCTATTATAGTTTGTGAATTTGTAAAATTATACCTGTGAATAGAGGGCTGCGGAAATGAAAAAAAAAAATTTTACCTTTTATGATGAATATAATTATATATAAACTTATATAGATGTATTTGTATATATTTATATACAACTATATATAATTTTATATAGTAATATAAAGCCATTCGATACGGTGTTATATAAAATTTTATATAGTTTCATAAAATTATATAAACTTATATATATTTGTATATATTTATATACAACTATATATAATTTTATATAGTAATATAAAGCCATTCGATACGGTGTTATATAAAATTTTGTATAGTTTTATAAAATCATGTAAACTTATATATTTTTGTATATATTTATATACAACTATATATAATTTTATATAGTAATATAAAGCCATTCGATACGGTGTTATATAAAATTTCATATAGTTTCATAAAATTATATAAACTTATATATATTTGTATATATTTATATACAACTATATATAATTTTATATAGTAATATAAAGCCATTCGATACGGTGTTATATAAAATTTTGTATAGTTTTATAAAATCATGTAAACTTATATATTTTTGTATATATTTATATACAACTATATTCATATCTACCCTATTGAAAAGAATCAGGTGATTTTATGACGTAATAAAATCACGTCATAAAATCAGGCATTATCATCACCTATAATATTGGTCGATAAAATAAGGCAATAATAGTTCCAAAAAATCGTGCTTTCATTTTATTACGTGATTTTATCGCGTGATTCTATCACGTAATTTTATCGCGTGATTTTATGGCCTGGTCAAAATTTTTTGTACTGCATACGTTTATTTCAATATTCAAACGTCCAAAAAGTACCAAATTGTGCATAAATTGTGTATCTGCGTTTGTTGCTATACACGTGATAGAGGTTATAACATCTCAAGTGCGAACCAACTACTGTTATTGCATCTGAACTCCGCGGTCCTCGCCGAAATTTTTTGCAACTGTTCGAAATAAACTGATTTCCACAAGAATAATTTCATATAGAAGTAATTTTTTATGCGATAGAGAATCGTCACATGTTGAATTTTCAGGCACAATTAATATGCACACAAAATTTGAATGTTTAGGTCGATCGGCAGGTAAGTTGAAAATAAAAGTCAATTTGCAGATATGATGCTGACTATGCATAAGTATCCTCTTAGAATATTTATTGAACCTGAAGGGGGTAACATAATATCGAAAATTGAAACATTATTTGAAAATAGTACCATTGCATTTTTCGTAACCTTATAAGAATTTTTCAATAATGATTCCATGAAGTTTCATAGATTTTTATGAAACTTTGGGATCAGAAACCTGAACGAAATCAGTCAAGAATCTCAAGTAAGAAATCACATCACGATTATAATGCACACTATGAGATTTACACTCATTTTTAAAGCTTGAAATAAGAATATGTTCTTATTTGATCATATTATAACACAGAAAGTTCAACAGCAATAGATTAAAAATATAATGCATATTCTAAGGCACATACGTCACACTACATCTCTCTATCAATCATTGATGATCACCAAAAAAGTTATAATAACATAAACTCATATGTTTCCATGAACATCACAGTAACATATACTGTGGCATCAGAAAGCTAAACGAAATCAGTCAAAAGTCTTAAGTAAGAAATCACATTACAAGTATAATGCACACTATGAGATTTACACTCATTTTTAAAGCTTGAAATAAGAATATGTTCTTATTTGATCATATTATAACACAGAAAGTTCAACAGCAATAGATTAAAAATATAATGGATATTCTAAGGCACATACGTCACACTACATCTCTCTATTAATCATTGATCATCATCAAAAAAGTTATAATAATATAAACTCATATGTTTCCATGAACATTACAGTAACATATACTTTGGCATCAGAAAGCTAAACGAAATCAGTAAAAGTCTTAAGTAATTATTTCATACATGTTAATTATTATCATTGCAACATGTTTGAGGAATTCATAATAGTTTTGAAAGAAGCAGTCACAATTTTGTTGAGCATGTTTACCTATTGGAATTTCATCATAATAACATATTAGTGCTAAGAGGCCTTATACGATAATGATTCCTATATCTACTTTATATGCTAGACATTTTTTTGGTTTTCAAATATTGTCCGATACTCGTTATTGAGGATGAACATGACGTAGAAGATGGCAAGAGAATCTTCAAAATTATCAATCTTAAATCACTGTATGATTGATCTTATCTTTCACAGATGATATAAATTAGGTACGGCACATATGTACATTGATTGGCTGATATTCATGAAAACACAAATTTTATCAATTTGACCAGTTTCAATTGACATTTCATCTTGTGAAATGTTTAGAATTCTCAGATTAGGTAAAGCTAGTCCTTCGAACACATTTTCAGTAATGATCTTGTTACAAATTGTTATTTCTGTTTGATTTGCAGAATCAACGATGAATTCTACTATTTTTATATAGTTTCCATTTTTTGTAACAGCAAAGGAATTATCTGACCGAACATTCTGTAATCTGAACGAGGAATATACACAATTATCTTTCACCATTTTATGATATACTTTACTTTGATCTGAAAGTCGAAGATCTTCAATCCACCTAGGCTTAGGTATAAAATATCTTCCAAAATACCTATTATCTAATAATTTGTAGGTTTTTTTTGTTCTAATAAATTCCAAGTAGTTGATATAATCTTTAATATCTGAATCTTCTCTCGGTGCTAAATGTTTTTTCAATATGATTTCGCATTGGCTCATAGAAATTGATCTAGAAATTTGAAGAAGCACTCCTCTGGCAGCATGGATTCGGCGCAAAACGAGAGCATTTCCATTTTCAAAAACGTATCCTGCATGAGCCCACAAAGGCCCCCAATTCGCCACACTTTGAGGTAAATGTAGTAATTGGTGCACGTTAAAAGTCATCGCTGCAGGTCCATAAAATACTTCAGTTTCTGCGACGAATTTCTTCAACAGATCAGAGGCTTGAACGACATCTGTACGAGACACTGTTTTTTTGGAAAGTAAATAAATTCCTTCGACCAGTGATGCCCAATGCCGAGCTACTTGACGAAAACGCGGAAAATGCATTAGTATAATAACACTATAATAAAATAACCAATTTTCATATTCCTTAGCTTTCCAAAAACTTCGCTCTTTTATAGAACGCGTTAGCCGCTCAAGTTGATTGGGAACTTTTACGCTCAACATTAAATTATTAATTTCATCAATTTCAGTCTTCGAGAAAGAGTATTCTCGTCCACTTGACTCAATCCAGAGTCCCAAAAATTGGTCTACTACCCCCAAACAAACTGCGTGCATACTATCGGGCACAAAACCTGTTATTATATTGAAATTTTTTAAGTTTATAAGCCAAGATGGATTTTTTACACCATAAACTGGTATGTTACTTGTTAAGCTAAGGTTCATATGTCGCAAGGTTTCTAACTCAGTTCTATTCGCATTAGATTCATCCGATACTATATATTTTATTGTTCCACCTCTTTCTGATGTCCTAACGTAAGTACCTGGATGCAGACACCAGGGACATCCAAAATATCCATTGTATTGGACCATTCCTTGCATAGAAGGTCTGGCGACTGAGTCTACGCAACAACATACACAAAATATATGTATTTGCCGTACCGTATTGTCGATGACGCATTTAACCCCATTTTGTGCCAAGCAATTCATAGAAAGTACGAATTGTTTCAGAAAAATAGTCATATTGGGTTTCTCTCGACCAAACCACATAGCGCAAACTATAGGTTTTGAACTTCTGACACTATATGGTAACTCATTAATTGATAATTGTATCGGCCAAATTTGACATTTTGAAGATTTAAAAGTCGGAGCACCATCGGTATTAAACGTAGCTGTAGCGTAATTCAATTTGAGCTCATCTGATAACGAATCTACGAAATTATTGTATAATACTCCATCGGTTATATCTTCAAAAGATTGGGTATTTCGAACCCTGTTTCTTATGAAATTTTCGTAATACTCGCCATTATTTTCTATGCTATCTGCTATTTGATTTTCTACATTAAAAATTACGAAAAAATCTGTATATGTAGGATCTTTCAAATTGACATGAATGTCACATTCTGCACATAATAAAAAAAAACGTGATCTTTCAAACTTGCCGATATGCTTTTTACAAGTTGGACAAATAGCATGGTATTCAGAATTTGATTCAGTAGTAAACATCTGGTCTACAAAGTAACGAGTATCAGGCAGTAAACGAAATCCAAAAAATACGTTCAGCATTTTACAAAGATCGGCGAAAGCAGTATTTGTCGAACAGTAAACTATAGCGAATTTCAGAACCGCTAATAAAATATCGCTAGCACTCACATTAACATCACAACTAAGGTTAACATTATTCTCATTTTTTCTCAAGAAATTTCTTAGCTTTGGAAAATCGTATGAAACTCCATCATCAGTCCCGTCATCACTTGATGCATCAAAAAACTGTGGATTGTCTTCTTCATGGTTGTCATCATCCGTGTCTGGCATTTGATAATGCTCGCAAAATTCTTCTCGGGCATCATTTAACCAATCTTCCTGTGAAAAATATTTCTGAATAACTCAATATTCGTGTTTCAAATAAATATTTAATCAAATGGGGTAATTCCAACGGGAAATTCTTTTTTTGGTCCTAAATCGTGGAAAACATGTAAAAATTGTAGAATGTGTTTTTTTTTTTACTCAACTTTCAATCTAATACAAAAGAGAGTGCATTTCATTTTTTGAGTTTTTACTCAAATTACAAAAACAATAGGATTTTTTTTTTTTTAACTTTTGACTTTCATTGGCTTTTGAGGGAACAACCTACAGATTCTAGAACACCTTTTATATATTTTTTACTACCACCCGTTTTTCCCGTTGGAACTACCCCATTCGATTAAATATTTATTTCAAACACGAGTGGGCTACCTCAAAACGTTGAGTAAAAAAATTTTGTTTTTTGGGAAAAATTTTCTTTTTTTATAAGGTACAAATTCTACCCCCAGGCTAAGAAATTTTTTTTTTTCGACCCACCCTAGCAAACAGTGCAAGTAGTAAATGCCTTACTTGAACATTGCTACCAGATTGGGACGAAGTACTTAACTCTCTTCGAATGACTTCATCACAGTGTACATCCTATACACAAATACATATACACATATATTGATTAATTGATCACTTTTAGAATATTTCCAGCATTGAAATTATAATCTGGGAGCCAGTGAATTTTCAGCGTATTAGCGCACGATGGCTTCATTTATTTTCTCAACTATGTAATTTTATGTCATGTAACAGGAAACCATCGTCTTACAGCATGTGGCCGAGTCTTTTGTCTTAGACATAATTAATTAGTCATTAAAAAAACGACGTAAATCGAAAAACTTCACAACGGCCAATTTTTGCGGCACATCATCAAGAAATGTGCCATGAAACATGCTGTGATAATATAAGACGTTTTTCGCGAGTCTGGCATGCTATCAGACGCTTTGAACGTGCAAAAAAAATCGTCGATTTTGGAAATTCTTCACGAGACTTGATTTTTTTTTTAATTTAAAGAAAAAAAAATTGCAAGTCGAAATAATATAATGTAAGACGATTTTGGCGAGTCCATACCCCTGTCAGACGACGCCAAAGTCCAGTATTTGGCACGTCTGTGAGCGCTCACACATGTACGCCGCGCCGAACAAGGGATAACGCGCCACGGGCAGCAAAAGAGAAGATTTAAAGACATACTTGTAAGTCTTTATTTTAAATAAAATAAAAATCACAAATACAAATGAAAAAATGTACCCTTAAATAAACTCGAAATTACCTCCTCAATATCCCGTCATTTGATTCATCTCTTTTCAACAAATTACACATTTTATATTATTCAAAATAATACCTACATCTATGAAATATTAAAAGGAATGAAATCTCTATTACAAACGCTTGCTCATGTATGCTGCCCGTGGCGCGCTATCCCCATCCCCTGCTCGGCGCGGCGCGGCGTACGTGTGTGAGCGCTTACAGACGTTCCAAATACTGGACTTTGGCGACGTCTGACAGGGGTATGGACTCGCCAAAATCGTCTTACATTATATTATTCCGAATCGCAATTTTTTTTTCTTTAAATTAAAAAAAAAATCAAGTCTCGTGAAGAATTTCCAAAATTGACGATTTTTTTGCACGTTTGAAGCATCTGATAGCATGCCAGACTCGCGAAAAACGTCTTATATTATCACAGCATGTTTCATGGCACATTTCTTGATGATGTGCCACAAAAATTGGCCGTCGTGAAGTTTTTCGATTTTCGTCGTTTTTTTAATGACTAATTAATTATGCCTAAGACAAAAGACTCGGCTACATGCTGTAAGACGATGGTTTCCTGTTGCATGACATAAAATAACATTGTATAAAAAAACAAAAAGCCATCGTGCGTTTATACGCAAAAAAATTCACTGGCTCCTAGACTATTAGCTCTGCCGTTTCGAGACTTGAGCCCAATGAGGTTAAAAAAATTGCAGGACATGAAATAAGATTATTTTGTTTGTCAATACAGTCATCGTCTACTAACTTTGTGCAAGAAGGATACTATGATAATTAGGGCGTGTAAAAAAAAAAAAACGAAATTCAAATTTATTTTTTTGACCTCTGAATGTGTGTATCCTAATCTTGAAATACAACCCGAATAATTTTTTTTTTGTCATTGCTTTCTTTTAATTTCTTTATTATTATTTAAAAATTTTTTTTTTCTTTTCAATGTTGTGTTTCTTCTTCTCCCCAAGGCTTTAACCTTAGATTTACCCCTCACAATGCACCATGCAAAAGGAAAGCGCAGACAAACCCCCCTAAGAGGTCGCTCAATCCATGTCTAGTTTTATCGGTAAATATCGATTAGCACACCGTCAGAATTTTTCACGCCGGATTCCGTTCGCGAAGTGTATTTCGAGATTAGGATACACACGTTCAGAGGTCAAAAAAATTAATTTGAACAGCGTTTTTTTTTACACCCTAATGGTTATACTGTGGTTATAAAAATTACTTTTCCACATGATTTTCAAATAAAAAATTTCATTACACATCAGAAGTATAATACTGATGAAGAAAAATTTCTGTTCAAGGTTTGACAACACAGATAGAACTATCTCGACTAAAACTATTCTGTATACATTCAAATTGGTACTGTTAACCTTTTCGCTCCGGGGATTTTTCCTTTAAACTTGACCTCGAATTTTAGCTGAATATCATGACTTAAATGAATGAACTTCTTATGACAAGTCACCACTCGGAGTGCTGGTCCATATATGGACCACTCCCGGAGCGAAAAGGTTAACAATCCACAGTGATTTCAACTCTTAAAGAATAATATACTCTATTTTTCAACAAAAAAAATTCAAAATTAGTGTCAAGTTTCAAAAGTCTTATACCGTGAATATTCGGTGAAACTACACGATCCCCTTCCTACGGTAAAACCAACGCAGGCGCGCACCGCGTGCGTGAGGCTCCTTCGGAGGGGACAGGCGGCCAGTGGTGCTTCTACCGAATCTTTAGAGCTAGGCCGAATTCGTATAGCCCAACCGCGCTAATTCAATGAATACTAACTCGAAAAGCAATTACTACACTACACTGAACATGGAAAAGAATGAACGCGAACAAAATGAATTCACCTGATGTGACCATTTATTTTCAAAATTTATCAACGAATTACAACTAAATATCTATCGATAAGATATGATTATTAATTATCAGTGCTTATGAGCGATATTTGAGACAAAGTGAAGCGGGTAAGTGGAGATTAAATTATTGAAGACAACATCCTCAAACATTGGTTTATTTATTCATTTATTTATTTATTCATTCATTTTCAGAACTCGATTTTATTCGAAACATCTAGTATTCAATCCAATGAAAATTAAGAATTCGTGAGTAAGTTTCCAGTGTTTGTGTCAACTTTAGTTCAATAATAACATAATGAATCATTTAATCAGAGTACAAGGCAGAGAATGAAGTCATTGAGGATAAGGCTGCCACCCACAGGCTACGTCCTTAAATCTGAAACTACAAACTCCTGCGACAAAGCCCCTCCGCATGCTATGAAGCCTCGCTGAGGTACATGTCAGCACTTGGGTCTCCGATGGAAGGATTCGTTGAGAGACGACAATGGTTGGGGTAAAAGTGTACTACGTTCGACAGTGGCACATCGGTAGCCTTTCTCCGATTCCCAAGCATTCAATCTCTGATAAGTTTGTGCGTACACCATAATTCAACAGCAATGGATCCCCCAATGAACCAATAATCGTTGACGAATTTCATTTTTCTGTTTCAGATCTAAGGACGCAGCCTGTGGGTGGCAGCCTTATCCTCGATGACTTCATTCTCCGCCTTGTACTCTGATTAAATGATTCATTATGTTATTATTGAACTAAAGTTGACACAAACACTGGAAATTTTCTCACGAATTCTTAATTTTCATTGGATTGAATGCTAGATGTTTCGAATAAAATCGAGTTCTGAAAATAAATGAATAGATAAATAAATGAATGAATAAACCAATGTTTGAGGATGTTGTCTTCAATTATTCATTCTCCACTCACCCGCTCCACTTAGTCTCAAATATCACTCATAAACACTGATAATTAAAAATCATATCTTATAGATAGATATTTAGTTGTAATTCGTTGATAAATTTTGAAAATAAATGTTCACATCAGGCGAATTCATTTCATTAGCTTTCGTTCTTTTCCGTGTTCAGTGTGGTGATAGCTTTTTAAGTTAAGGATTCATTGAATTAGCGCGGATGGGCTATACGGATTCGGCCTAGCGCAGAAGATTCGGTAGAAGCATGCACGCGGTGCGCGCCTGTGTTGGTTTTGCCGTAGAAAGGGGATCGTGTAGTCTCACCGAATATTCATGGTATATTACAGTATTACACGTCGAGACTACATTGAACTTTTTTAGATATTTAATAATAGAAATTCTTCATTAAACCTTTACCTGTTCAGATATTGAAGAGGATGCATTGATTTCCACTCCTTGAATTTCAGCTGGATTAACAGCTACTGCTGACTCCATTGAAGTAGAAGTATTCAGCTCTGCGATCGGTGCATCTGAATCTTTTATACTGGTGCATGAAGCTGATGATGCCATTGAGAATGGAGATGCTAACGTTGATCGCGATTCATCAAGTTGCTACAAAAAATAAACATTATGTC